>ML791025.1:50150-80150 GCA_009831015.1 Picea engelmannii | reverse complement strand
ATTTAGTTTTTATTTAATTCTTGTTAATAGCTTAGTTGTTTTCTTTCTAACCTTTTACATCACAACTGTCATGACTAGCAGAGCCCAACTAGGCATGTAAGCACTCACTTTTTGCTCACACATCGACGAAAAGAGTGCAAACACATTACATCGTCAAAATATGACTATGTCTACAGTTTGACTATGGCGAGCCAAAATAACATTGTTTAGGGGCCCAAAATGGCCCTAGAAGTACAACAAGATGTGCTGACATGAAAACATGCAAACTAATCCAGTTGGATTAGGTGGGTGGCCACCAATATCCACCTGGAAGATGTGTAGGGATTAAGACATCCCCAAAAGTGTAGAACCCGCCATTATAAGGAAGTATAAAAGAATGCGTTGAACTAAAAATTGACAAAAGGAGCGAGTTGGAACAAGTCGGTGGTCACCATTATCCACCTAGATCACTTCAGTGAGATGTGAACAAGTTCAAATGGCTAACAATATGCTCTCAGTTGTCATGGTTTTTTTGCAATTGATTATGATGTGATAGGTGCACACGACAAAGTTTAAAGACAAATGACAAGTGGGGTGGTCTATCCCGCACTTGATGACTGGTTAATACCCTTTTGGAGGACCAAAAGTTCTTAGTGGGGAGGCATGATCCAAAATGGATCCAGGAAGGCTTAAAAATCAAAGTTATCAAAATCATATAAAACCAACATCATTGCGTCGGGCTCGTCGCGTCAATTCCAGCCATATAGTTTTTTCCAAAAATAGACACTGTATGCAAAAGTTATCTCGTTCTAATCGATTTCCCAAACATGCAAAAAAAGTCAATTGGTCAAAGTCAATAGGTCGCACTGCTGACATCATCAGTATGATGGGTGACATCATCATGATTTCGTGATGACTTCAGCAAGGACACATGGTATCACAAGGAGGTGACACATGTCACTTGTTTTTGGCATTTTCAGTGGCTTATGCGGACCAATAAATAATTGACACGTGGCACCATACGAGCGTGACACATGGCACTGTACGAATGCTGACATGGCCCAATGATAGGTTGACATGTGCCAATATGGATTCTAGGTGGCAGTATGGATGCTGAAGTGGCAGGGTAACTGGGTTGTACGGATGCTGATGTGGTAGCTGACTTGGCAAATGGCTTGGTTATATGGATGCTAACGTGGTAGGATCAGGGTACAACAATGACATGGCAGTTGACATGGCAGTTGACTATGCATGCTCACTGGGAAGATGAATGTGCATTGACTCGATTATACGAGCCAATCCAGAGGTGACATGTGGCCTAATCACAGGGTGCCACATGGCACCCCAGATTAAGCCAATGTGGACTGTGTAAAAATATTGTTCCACCTCTGATGGATTCAAACCTTTGACCTGTGGGTGAAGTAATAGACTAACCACAATGTGCTAGCCAACTAGACGCACATGCTACATGTTAAACCATTTGGCGAATAATCCATTTAAGTTGTGATATGGAGGGATTTGGGGGATAAGCCCTGGTCAACGGGAGCTAGCCACATGACCATGTCTATAGACCAAGAGCTGAGACAGGAAGGTGGGTGCGTGGAGATTTTAAGGCTCGGGAACATGACCACCATACGACCGGATTTTTAGGGGCTTGACTAGAGGACTAGGGCTAGCGCCTAGCCCTCGGCCATATGATAATGCCCATATGACCAAGGGCCTAGGAGAAAGGGGTTACGACCAATATTTTCTAGAAAATGGGTTTTCAATCTTTGTAATAAGATTTTAATGGTCTTTTATGCTTATTTTGGGAGATTTTTTCCCAAAACGGAGGATTTGGAGCCCTTTTTGACGCCAAATCTTCGGAGGAAGTTGGGATAGGATTGATAACTCAAAAAATATATAAATTAGAGGTTTTTGACAGACCAAGAGCTTCATATTAGCAGAATTATGAAGATTTTGTGAAGCTTGAAGCCATTTTTATGCAGGGAAGCCATTGAGGAAGCGAACTTTGGAGGCCAATTCCGGGAGCTATGCTCAAACATTTTTAGTGCCGTCAGTTGTGTTGGATTATTGAGGTTGAGAAAAACACATCCAGGCCATTTTGTAATCCTTTTGATACATTTCTGATGTACTTTTGAAGCATTGAAGGGAAATAAGAAATCCTCCCCTAGTGAGACAAAGGCTCGGAGACATAGGCAATCTTGTCGAACTCCGTTAATGACCTTGTTGTTATGGTTTGTTGTTCTTTATCATTATATTCTTAACTGCATTTGTTTATGATGGATGCAATAATCTCTCATTAATTTCTTCTTCTTTCCTTAATTCCTAAATGGTAATTGAACACATGCTTAAAACTAAACCAAGTCTTTAAAGATCATTTTAAGATCAGATCTTCATCCTAATATACCACATGAGAGATTTTTAAGAGATACATATTAATGAAGTCATTACTCCAAATTACCATTTTCTACAAACTCATATATAAGCAACATGCATGTGCCTTCAACAAGGTAGCCATGCAACCACATCAAACTTTTGTGACTAGTTCTTCCAATGCATTCAACTTCAAATCTAAAGTCCTTTTGAGCCTAATAACTACACAATAGTCCAAATGTTAATAACATTTATAGAAACACCATATGTACTTTTTACTTGGACATACTTATGAATACCTTGTTTCATGGGATTGTTCCAAAATGAATGCAAGCAATCATTAAAGGTTGAAATGTACCTTATTGAAATATATGCACACTACTTAATTTTGGAATATAATTGTAAGACAAGATGAATATATGCATAGTGGTTTGAACAATTGCAAGTTTACTAATTTGAGATTTATGTGGTGGGAGTGGTTAATAGAATTGCATGACAAATGTCATTTTTTATGGTATAGGGATCAATACAAGAGAAGGAAAATTTTCAATCCAAACAACTACCAAATAAATCTCAACTCAAAAACATTGTTGGTATTGCCTTCTTGAATAGATTTAGTGGGTTATACCAGTCCCTTTATAAAAAAAATGCACCATCGTGTAGGGTCTTATTCAGTTTAAATGAGACTTAAGGAGAGTTGTATGGAAAATATGCATAATCAAATTAAAAATTATACCATAGTTGAAAAATCTTTCCAATAGACTTCAATTTTTCAAAAATTGGATTCACATCATTTTTATGTGCATCACCATTTCACATCATTTTTCAAACTTTGGATTCACACCAAGAATTGTATATTCTTTTTAATTCAGTTTTACCAATGGGAATATGTTAGAATACAATCTCGATATGAGAATTAGTGCAAATGATTTTGCAAAAGGGTTAAAGATCAATGATGTTAGCATTATAACTTCATAATGAATCAATCTCAAGTATCAAATGGAAACTAGTTTAAATGAAGATCCATTCTTTATGCATTTCACATCATTTTTCAAACTTTGGATTCACACCAAAAGTTCTATATTATTTTTAATTTAGTTTTACTAATGAAAATATGTTATAATACAATCTCTATATGAGAATTAGTGCAAATTCTTTTGCAAAATTGTTAAAGATCAATGATGTTAACACTATAACTTCATAATGAATTGGTCTCAAGTATTGAATGGAAACTAGTTTAAATGCAGATCCATCCTTTATGCATTTCACTTGGGAAACTTGGAAATCTAGGTAACTTTTGAATAAGCATTATCTAAGGTAGACCAAAACATGATATTGTACATGTCAATATTTTTAAATATTTTTATGTTTTCCTTGGAATAGAAATCCATCATCGACTTTTAAATTAAAAAAAAAGAAAAAAAAAAAGTGAGGATGCACTTATACCATCAGTTTGTTTTAATCATACTTCATAAAATTTGGGCTTGAATTTTAATCTATAATACTTTTATTTTAATCATACTTCATTAGGTTTGGGCTGGAAAATTCAATCTAGAATAATTTTGTTTTAATCATACTTCATATGGTTTGGGCTTGAATTTTAATCTGGAATAGTTTTGAAAGGAATGATCATACTTAGTATTGCAAAGGCCATTCTACATTTTATTCAACTAATTCACTAATTGTTGGATACCCATCACATAATTTGAAAAGTGATTTATAAGTTTTTTTCTTCATTGGAAAGGAGTTAACTTTTGATTTTTATTACATCACTTAGTTCAATTCCTTGTTATAAATCAAGAGGATGTGATGGCAAATGATGAAAACAACAAAGCTCCATTAGGAGAAAACATTAATATTAACATTATAAAATAAAACATTGTGCTCTATAATACAATAACCATAACCAGTCCAAGTAGCATTTTATATGCAGCCTTTAGCCACTCTTGATCAGATGTGTTTTCACCATTTTTCAGTCTCATTAGTTTCTTTTTAAAACAAGTGCATAATCAAGCATGTATGTATTCTTCAAAGCGCCGCATAGCACCAGAAGGAAGACCGAGGAAAATCTTGATGCCCTTTCGTTCCTTCTCATTCGACTGAAACAACGGAACTTCCCTCTCAGGAAGAGTGACTGGCGTCATTTTCAGGGGCTGGCCGAATCCAAAATCCGCAGTATGGAATGACAGATGAGTCCATGTAGTTATCACAAGTGTTGCAGTAAGCGAAGGCCTTACACTATCCAGTTGCCAGTAATCGATGGCTGATCTCATATATTTGTCTGTCGTCATGGCTTTGGCCTTCTGGACCAGCCCCACTGCAAACGACAGAGGCTTGTCCGCCAGATCTCCTGCCTTGCACAAGAAATATGTAAAACAAAAACAGTTTCCAAAGTATCCCTTCGGCAGTGGCGGCTCGAATCGTTTCCGCACGTCCACTGTAAAGAGAAGCTTTGTTTCCTGCTTGGGTGACATCTCTAGAGCCTTGCTGTGACGCCTCCATACGTGCGTCGTGAGCGCTTCAAAAGCGCTACACCGGGCCAAAATTCCATCACCCATTGCTTGCTTTTTCGGTGGATCTAGTCTTTCCGGGTTGAAGCATAGGGAATTGTAGGCCAGATCTTCATCGCTGGAGGTGTCCATGAGGTTCAATCCATTGTCTATTTCAGAGAATTCTATGTGGGGATACTCGACTCGCTCGTCCCGTAGCGAGATCCACAACTAAGGTGCCTTCCCTAGCTGACTTGAATTAAGCTTGAAGCCCATGGCTAATTTGGTGCCTCGACTTTCCCGTTGCATTTGTTCCTTTCTAGGATGAGTCAACCAAGTATTCATCCTTAGGTTTGTCAATGGAAATCTTTATTGGAAGATGTTCTCCTGTTTGGCTACACCTAGTATCCCTGTTGGAGAAATTTCTATTTTTGGCACACTAGTTCAGTGGGAGTTAATTTACCATTTCTATTTTAGACTTTCTAATTTTAGACCATCATTATTATGCATGCAATCTTTAGAAAATCTCACTACAACTCACTGCTTCTTCGTTTTTCTTAATTATAGGATGTTATTGCCTATATGAGTGAATATCACTCACTCATTGAACAGATCATAATATACATTGATTCTCATTCTTCATATTGTATCTATCTTCTTTTTCTTGATAATCTTTGTTTGTGTATGTTTTAGCTAGCTCTCTTGTGCAAGTTTCCATGAAACACTGACATAGTATGAGAGTCGAGCTACTTGGAGCAACCTAGACAAGCCAAAGAAGAGCGAAAGAGGATTTAATTATTGAGTAAACCTAGTTTTCGCCATCGTCGTAGCCTATTCCTATAGAAAGGTGCAATGATTGGAATCGACCCAGTCTATCCATTGCTAGGGTGCGACGGTCGCACCCAAACTTACAATTTTATTATTTTAGGAATCGTCGCAGACTAGACACACCCAAGGTGCGACATTGTCACAATGTAATCTTCAACAGGGTGCAAAGTTTAGTTTTCCACAATTGACGCACCCTATCAATTTCTAGGGCGCGAAATAGTCGCACTATATCTTTCACTAGGGTGCAATGATTCAGTCTGCCCATTTCCAGGGTGAGACACTCTCTAGAAAATTAGTTTTCCGCAGTAAAACATCCATGTCTCGAAATCCACGATCTGTGTCGGGCTGCAATTTTGACCAGAGACGTATAACATACAAATGCTCAGGCTCACCAAAAATTTCCAAAAAACACATCGTATTTTAGGAGATATAGTTGTTTTATCATATCTATAGTTGTTAGTCAATCATATCTCGGAACCCACGATCTGGGTTTTCAGGATCTTTTCATAATCAATAGCAGGGATGGAGACGATATAACTTCTTCAATCAAGTCTGGTGAGAATAATAACACCGTACAACTATTTTGAATGGAAGTCGAAGGCCCCATTCCAACTCAAAAGAAAAGGAATGTACAATTTGACAATAGCGACATAAACATAACCTACATCAATGCTTGAAAAGACTAGATGGGAGAACCATAAGGATGAGGCCACGTGACTAATTCTTGAGTTAATATCCACTGATTTATGGTTTCATCTTGTCACATGCAAGACTCCAAACGAGATATGGACCACCTTGGAATGACTCTTTGGAAAGTAGGATGAGCTGCAAGGTCATATGCTTGAGGTAGAATTGAATACCTTAGACCCTAAAAGTTTTGATAATATACAAGCTTTCTTTATTGAATATAAATCTTTGATATTGAGCTTTGGTGAATGTGGTATTGACAAGTCTACACAAGAGAAACAACTTATTCTAACAATCTTGGCCAAGCTAGGACGATAATACCATGTATATGTCTCCAATTTTCATTCTGGCAGATGTCTTTTGGGAGAAAATTGGAAAATGCCTACGATGCCTCAGTTCATTTAGTCTCTCACACAAGAGAAGACAAAACTCATACATATGGGCCTAATGAAAGATCCCAAATCACATGCACTTACCATGCATTATGGAAAAAGGGTCATCCAATTAGAAATCGAAGCATAAACGAAAGGAGCTATTACATTCAGAGTCAAAGAAGGAGGGATATTCCAAACCCTTCGAGGATTCTTCAGGTTCCAAATATTCTTCAAATTCCAAAGGGAAGAAGAAGAAGGGAAAGTAGTGCACATATTGCAATAAACCGAATCATGAAGAATCCACATGCATGAAGAAGTAGATCGATCTTATGACAAAGGTACTTCAGAAGAATAACCTTGGAGACTTCATTCCTGAAGGAACCAAAAAAAAGAAGGAAGAAGACCATGCACCTAAGAAAGGTAATCATCATGCTCTGGTTGCAGTTAATTCTTCATCTGATTCATGGATTATAGATTATGATGCATCACGTCATATGGCATCTAAATAAGAAGTTTTTACTTCTTTGAGTTCATGCTCTGGACCCCCTATTCTCATGGGGTATGATACTCCAATAGGAGTAGCAGGAGAAGGGAGAGTGGAACTCCATAATGGAAGTTTTGATAATGTTTGACATGTTCCAAAGATTTCTATGAATCTGCTTTCAATTTATCAGATCTCTCAGAAAGGTAAAAATGTTGAATTTACATCAGATTCAGTTTCTGTAATTGACATGCTTGACAATTCCATCATTGCAATTGGTGAGGTGGATCACAAGTCAAGGTTGTATAAATTCACTAAGTTTTCTGATGATGACTCCTCTTTTCTACTTACACATAAGGAGACTAATTTGCAAGCACCTCCAGTGCAACATGCATATACTCTTGTGCTTCCATCATTTTCAGACATCAGAGATGATTCCATACAATTAGATTATGTACATGGAAATAAGAAGGTAGTAAAACCAACATTGAAGCTTCAACAAATTCCAAAGAAGACATAGTTCACACTTCAGGTAGTACATATCCTTGCAGGTAATCCATTGGATTTGAGGAGGACTTGATTTCAACATGAGGAGCCTTTTCATGTACTTTTAGCTTCAGAACCTACGATGCCCATACATTGCTATATGGTTCAATCTTTTGATCCACAACTCTAGAGTGAGGTTGTGGGAAATCTATTATGGAAAGAAACCATGCAAAAGGAGTATGACTCACTCCTAAAGAATCAAACTTGGCATTTGGTTCCACTTCCACCAGAAATGAATATTTTCAGGTGCAGATGGGTCCACAGGATCAAGAGGTACAAGGCTAGGCAGGTTGCCAAAGGACTTCATCAGATCCATAAATATTTATACATCTTTACAAAGACTTTCAATGAGAAGAAGTTTGAGACTTTGTGGGATCGTCTTGCAGTGAAGAACAAAGTTGCCTAACATTTTCCTTTTCTTCTTTTGATGCATTGACTTTTAAGGGGGGTGAGGGGGTGGGGGGAGGTTGTTCCCATGTGGTTTTCCCTCTTTCCTCTCTTTTATTCAGTGTTCATTAGTTTCATTGTACATGAGTACCTAATATGGCCTCGTAGTCGAGACTCATTTTTTACTCCATAGTGATGTTCAGAGGGGGTGTTGGAGAAATTTCTATTTTCAACACACTAGTTCAGTGGGAGTTAAATGACTAGTTCTATTTTATACTTTCTAATTTTAGACCATCACTATTATTCATGCATTCTTAAGAAAAGCTCATTGCTTCTTCACTTTTCTTAATTATAGGATTCATTGCCTATATGAGTGAATATCACTCACTCATTGAACATATCATAATATACATTGATTCTCATTTTTCATATTGTGTCTCTCTTCCTTTTCTTGATAAGCTTTGTTTGTGTATGCTTTAGCTAGGTCTCATGTGCATGTTTCCATGAAACACTGACAATCCCTTCCCGCTCCAGATTGAGTTGACTAAGTTCCAGTTCCAACCAAACCACCCTCCTTGAAGATAGATACAACTTTAAGTTATACAAATAATATTTATGGAAATGAAAATAAACAAAATTAAAATGGGAAATAAAGAGAAGTCTAGATTGAAAACAAACCATAAACTATTATTCAAACGATCTTGTAGAAGTTGTGTATATTCTCTACAGGTGTCATAATAAACTATTTTCTTCCAAATTTTATGTGTAGATTCCATTATTTTGCTACATAAATCTACATTAATTTGTATTTTTAGTAATAGAGGTTTAAACGAATCAATGTTCTCTTTTGTTCCAGTAATTTTTTCCAACATAAGCTTATAAAGCATCTAAAATTATGCCATTCATAGAAGCTATGAGCGATGATTTCTACCATCATTTGAAAAAAAAAAGTTCAATATTCATTTTCTTCCAGGCTGTTATAAGATATAATTTCTATTGACATTAGAACAAAACCAGTTCAATATTCATTTATCGTGTTTGAAATTGTGTAAGGTTGCAAGAAACACCAAAGGAATTATGTACTAGGAAGAATTGTAGTATTGAATTGAGAGACAATCTCTCAGCTGCAGAGGAGACATCGAATCCCAGGCTTGCATCACACAGTGTTGATGAATGCAAAGGTCTCTAGATTCAACCTTTGCCTAGTGGATGATATGGGTGTAGCTCACATTTACAAATAGGATTTCAGTCACTAGGCTATGACCAGAAAATGTTCGAATGCCTACCAAAAGAAGCATTGAAGCAGTGCAAACCCAACACACACTATCTGTTAATACATGTGAGGAAGTGGGAGGAGACACACAATGTATCATAGATTGCCCTCGCTCCCACAAGGCAAAATAACATGGCATTTTTAGATGGATGCGCATTAGGACAACCTGCCGAAAATCTATGCTCTTATCATATCTTCCTGTTTGTCCCACATGTTAATAGTTTTTTTATATAAATAATATAACCATTATTATAATTTATCAGCTTGAAGGCTCACACATTGTTATATATATAATTTAATATATATGTGAGCGAATTATTACTTTCCTGAGTTTTCAAAATAGAATGGTTTGGGTTATTGAGTAGCCATTTTATGTAATAAAACCACGAGGTTATGACCGCTAATTTTCATTCTTTGCATACAGACAGGAAAGGACAATAGGCCACTTCATTTCACCTTTTGATTCAACAACCCTACATACTGATTCCTCTTCATTAATGTAAAAATCCTTAATTTTAGATTCCTCTACATACAGATTCCTCTTCATTTTACCTTTTGATTCAACAACAACAATAATACTTAATCATAACTACTCTCTTTGTGTCTAGGATTTTCAAAGTTAAAAGATAGAGATGGGATTTCCATTGCTAAATCAAACATAAATTTTTTACTAACATCTTTAGTACTAGTACCATTATGATCATGTCTCTTGGTTTGTGGATGAGGTAACATGGGATGTGGTGCCACTAAATGAATGTGAAATGGTCTTAGGCAACCCTTATTTGTATGATTGCAAAGCAATCTTCTACAGGGAACATAATCAATATAACTTAACTAAAGACGGAAATGAATATGTTGTACATGCTCATCACTTAAAAGAAAATCAATCTCTTCAAACAATGGAAAAATTAAGGAAGGAATCTTATGCAAGCAACACACCTATAATTGTGCCAAGTAAAGCAGTTGATCTTAAGCATGAACATGAGATGGTTGTAGAATATAAATTCAATCATAATTTGCTTCAAGATAAGCTAATGTTGTGAAATGACATCAAACATATTAGTTCATTTGCAGTCATATTTCTGATGTTATTGCTGCTAATGTTTTCAACATGGATGGTAGTGGCTTCAGTGAGATGTGAATGAGTTCAAGTGGCTAACAATATGCTCTTAGTTGTCATGGTTGTTTTACAATTGATTATGACGCAACATGTGTGTTATCACATATAGTTGTCAAGGGCAGCAAGTTGTCCAAGTTCGCAGCCTGCACAAGAAATGTCAAAGTGCAGTGTTCAGAGCAGTCCATTTTGAGCTCGAATCAGGAAAATAGACAAGTTCAACTTTCAACGGCGGGGGTTCCATATAATGTTTAGATAAGCAGCTCCCAGGCGCTCGAAATTCCAAACTTTCTCGAAGTTTAGTGCCAGAGCAAAGGGCCAAAATCAAAGTCAAGCAAAGATGACCCTGAGTCTCAAAACACGAAGTCCCGAAACGCTTGGAAGTTGGGCCCCAAGTCATAGCGGAGGTCGAGAGTTTGGAAATCGGGCGAGTCGAGAGTGGCTCACATCAAAGCACCCGAAACGTGAAGTCGCAAAGTGCCTAGGAATTGGGCCCATGGTCACAGTCTGAGATCACATAAGAGGTGGGCCCAAGAAGAAACTTAAGCACCCAGTGCATGATTGGTGACTCGGGTTTTCAAGGAAGAAATCGTGGTCGTCGGATGCATAGAAAATCTGAGCATCGATCTGGGAGGAGAAATTTCCTCATTCGGGCATTGGGGAATCTGTAGTCAAGTAATGTGAAATCTCTCGAAGAGCGAAATCCCGAAGCGTCATATGGGATAAGCGCCAGGTCACGACCCAAGGTCATAAGCATGGAGGAGTGATGAAGAAGGAGATGGTGCCTAAAGCTTGATTTTACGAAAGAAACCGTATTGGTCACAGCAGAAGATCTGCATGGCCTCGAGGCGACAGGATTAACTCGAAGAAGTCATGGGCACCACCTGGAACATTCATGGGTGTCAGGCCTCGTCCCGATCCTGTTGAAGGTAGTTAATGGAAATGGGAGTGGTGGTTAAAACTTCAACTCACACTATAAATGGAAATCATGGAGGGTCTGGTTGTAGAGATAGAGTTGTCAGCCAGAGGCCCCCTCGATGGACAATGTTTCTTGAAGGCCCATGCTGAGTTAAGTTTGTGTCTGACAGAAGAATGCATGCACAGTATAACAGAAGAAGATGCATATGGAAAGCCTTGAATGTAGTCAGAGCGCGACCCTGATGGTTGTGGACAGTTTTGAGTATAAGTAGGTAGTTTTTATATTTTGTTATGGTCATTGGTTGAGAAGTGCTCGTGTTTTGTAAACTTTTGATGAAGTTTCTGGTTCTCTGGTTATGTATTGTGATCTAAGACTTCTTGTTTAATGAAAGTCAACTTATTTTCATCTTATTTGCCTCTGATACTGAAGTGTCCATGATTGAAGGATTCACATGGATTGCTTTTGATTGTATTGTAATGTATGTTCGATTGTAATGCTGTTATTAACGTTCTTCAGTTTCCTGAAGTTTCAAATTCAAGAGGATCTTGTATTTGAAGTTTTTCCTCCTTAGGTTGCTAGAAGACCTGATGTCCATAACAAACCTCTACATTATGCTCACTAGTTCTTCCCCCTACTTACCTTTACTGCAACTTACTGAATGAAGTTAATCAAGACCTCACCTGCTTATGCATGCTTGTCCAGTTTTCTAAGTTAGAACAATATTATCTTGATTCTTCACCCATTTGACCCCCTTTAAATTTATTCATTGTGACATATAAACTGATGGGTACTAGGCTTACCTTCAATGCAATATGAAGGTGACTTCTAGCGCTAACATTTTTGGCACCGTTGTCGGGGAACAAATTGAAGACATTTCCCTGGGATAGAACGACAAAGAGCTTCTGATTCTGAAGGTGCATCAAATATCAGAACCATTGAATATTGCACTTGCACCTGGAAACTCCATGATTAAAGATCGATTGGCGACTCTACTGGTTCTAAATGGAAATAATCTTGGCTCAGAGCTTTTCTCCTTTTAATTTCTCATATGTTCCCGGTTTTCCTAATGTTGTTCCTACTATGGATGAATGGGGTGATTTTTTTCCCATATTTAGATAGCGTAAAGAGGATAGTGAGTTTCATGAACTCATACATCAATGGGAGATACATCATGGGAATGTATTACTAAATAGGTTCATGTTCTCATTAGCAGGAGATTCTCATGAATGGTATCACTCCTTACCCCCTGCTATCATCTCCTCCCTGGGAGAATTTCATGCATCTTTCAATAGGCACTGTCAAAATTTTTATTCTTGTAAGTTAATTTGTCATAATTGTTGTGAAGAATATAAAGACTGTGTTCAAGGTATGATTGATTCAAATGAAAGCTGTGAGAATGAAAGCTATGAGGATGAAATTTGTGAGGAGGAGGGTTATACCTTGGATGAGTTGGTGAAACTGGTACAAGCACTTTCTGCAAAAATAGAAAAATTGGAGGTAGATCGTGCTTGCTTCTCTTATGAAGGAGATGTAGAGGATATTCCAGTCCTTGAAACAGATGTTTTGGGCAACCCTTCTTGTGATGAAGAGGTGATTTCAAATACTGACCAAGAGAAACCAACTTTTGATGAATATCCCAATGAAGATGACGAAAAGTAGAGATTTTTCGTGGTTCCTATTTATGATGATTATGAATCGGATTCTTGGGATAGCCATGAAGGATAAAAGGAGGAATTAAATGGGCAGTTTATATCTTGTCCAGAGCCTGTAAATGAGAAAATATCACTTGGTATTGGCCAGCCTGCATCAGTTCTCCACCCACCTATACACTCTGAGAGCATCAAACAATGGGTGAACAACAATGAAGAGAAGGAGGTAATTTATTACCGGTTGAGCTCCCCTGATTGTAAATTTTGTGACCCTGTGGGGTCATATATGGAGCCGTGTTTTCAAAAAGAATTGGAGTCGACATAATTATTCATCTTATCATCATTTTGGGGTATGGGAAACATTCCAAGCCATGTTCTTGTTCCGTTGGCATACTTCCCTAGCTTTTTGAGGATCAACTGCAGTAAAGATAATAAATTTATCACCAGACAGTCTGGGTGGCTATGATGGAAGTTTTCTTTCACCTAACACTTTGTAAAGATCATTTAGCATATGATTGTACATAAATAAGCTCCTTTTGGAGCCCATGTGTTTGTGTTCATTTTTAGAAGAGTAGTGTATACATATTTCCCTATTTTCTTCAGCGAAAGTTTTGAGTTAGACTCCATAGCCCAATGCATAAGGCGACTAGAACTGGTTGTTCTTGGCAGCTCGCAGGGAGAATGCCATCTCCTGTGGAGCCAAATGTTATCACATATAATTTTCAAGGGAAACAGGTTGTCCAAGTTTGCGGCTTGCATAAGAAATGTCAAAGCGCAACATTCATAGCAATCCATTTTGAGCTCGAATCAAGAAAACAAGAAAGTTCAATTTTCAGCGGCGGGGATTTCATATAATGTTCATATTAGCGGCTCGTGGGCGCTCAAAATCCCAAAGTTGCTCGAAGTTTAGTGCCGGAGCAAAGGCCCAAAATCAAAGTCGAGCAAAGATGACCCCGAGTCCTGAAACGCGAAGTCTCGAAATGCTCGGAAGTTGGGCCCCAGGTCATAGCGGAGGTCACATCGGAGGGGTCCATAGAAAGGGAGCTAGTGCTTGCTAGGCTCTAGTTCGGGAGTTCGAAAATTAGGCGAGTCAGGAGTGGCTCACATCAAAGAACCCAAAATGTGAAGTCGTGAAGCGCCCAGGAATTGGGCCCATGGTCATAGCTCGAGGTCACATAGGAGGTGGGCCCAAAAAGAAAGGTAAGCACCCAGTGCATGATTGGTGACTCGGGTTTTCAAGGAAGCAATTGCGGTCATCAGATGCATAGCAGATCTGACTGTCGATCTGAGAGGAACGATTTTGTCATTCAGGCATCGATGAATCTATAGTCAAGAAATGTGAAATCTCTCGAAGCGAGAAATCCCAAAGCGTCATATGGGATAAGTGCCAGGTCATGGCCCGAGGTCACAAGAACGAAGGAGTGATGAAGAATGAGTTGGAACCTAAAGCTCAAGTTTTTGAAAGTGCCTGTATTGGTCATAAAAGAAGATCTGCATGGCCTCGAGGCATCGGGACTAACTCAAAGAAGTCGTGGGCACCGCCTGGAACATTCACGGGTGTCAGGCCTCATTCTGATCTCGTTGAAGGTAGTTAATGGAAATGGGAGTGGTGGTTGAAACTTCAACTCACTCCATCAATGGAAATCATGGACAGTCTGGTTGTAGAGACAAAGTTGTCAGCCAGAGGCCCCCTCGATGGATGATTTTTCCTGAAGGCCCATGTTGAATTAAGTTTGCGTCTAACATAAGAATGCATGCGCAGTATGACAAAAGAAGATGCAGATGGCAAGCCTTGAATGCAGTGGCTAGAGCGCGCCCCTAGTGGTTGTGGATAGTTCTGAGTATAAGTAGGTAGTTTTGATATTTTGTTAAGGTCGATGGTTGAGCAGTGCTCCCGTTTTGTAAACTTTTAATGAAGTTTCTGGTTCTCTGGTTATGTACTGTGATCTGAGACTTCTTATTTAATGAAAGTCAACTTCTTTTCATCTTATTTTCCTCTGATACTGAAGTTTCCATGATTGAAGGATTCACATGGATTGCTTTTGAATGTATTGTAATGTATATTTGATTGCAGTGTTGTTATTAACGTTCTTCAGTTTCCCAAAGTTTCAAATCCAAGAGGATCTTGTATTTGAAGCTTTTCCTCCTTAGGCTGTTGGAAGACCTGATGTCCATAGAAGACCTCTACATTCCTCTCACTAGTTCTTCCCCCTACTCACCTTTACTACAACTTACTAACTAAATTTAATCAAGACCTCACCTGCTTGTGCATGCTGGTCCAGTTTTATGAGTTAGAATGATATTATCTTGAGTTTTCACCCATTCGACACCCTTTAAATTTATTCATTGTGACATATAAACTGATGGGTATTGGGCTTACCTTCAACTCAATCTGAAGGTGACTTCTAGTGATAACAAGATGCACAGGACATAGTTTAAAGAAAAAATAAAAGTGGGGTGGCCTATCCCGCACTTGATGACTGGTTAATACCCTTTTGGAGACCAAAAGGTTTTAGTGGAGAGGCATGATCCAAAATAGATCCAGGAAGGCCTAAAACCCAAATTTCTTATAATCAGACGAAACTAGTGCCATTGCATCAGGCTCGTCGCACTGATTCCGACCATATATTATTTCCCAAAAATGGACACCGTATGCAAAAGTTATCGTGTTCTAATCGATTTCCTAGACAGGTAAAAAAAGTCAACTAGTCAGTCATGAGGACGTACTACTAACGTCAGCAGTACAACAAGTAATGTCATCATGATGTCATGATGATGTCAACAGAGACACGTGGAAACACAAGGAGGTGACATGTGTCACTCGTTTTTGGCATTTTTAGGGGCTTATGTGGACCAATAAAAAATTGGCATGTGACACTGTATGGACGTGATACGTGGCATTGTATGGACACTAACGTGGCCTAATGACAGGTTGACACATGTAAATATAGATGATAGGTGGCAGTATGGATGCTGAGGTGGAAAGATGATTGGGTAGTGTGGATGCTGATGTGGAAAGGTGATTGGGCAGTGTGGATGCTGACATGGCAACTGATTATGAAGATGACTTGGTTGTATGGATGCAGAATTGGCAGGATCAGGGTGCGACATGTGGTTTTACGATAGTTATGTGACAACTGATTGTGCATTCTAACTAGGTAGATGAATGTGCATTGACTGGATTGTATGAGGCAATCCATAGGTGGCACGTGGCCCAATCATAGGGTACCACGTGGAACCCCAGATTTAGCCAATGTGGAATGTGTAAAAAAATTGTTTCGCCTTCAAGGGCTTCGAACCCTTGAACTCGGAGTGAGGCAACAGACTAACCACAATGCACTAGCCAACTAGGCACACATGTTACATGTTAAACCATATGGAGAATAGTCCATTTAAGTTGTGATATGGGGGGATTTAGGGGATAAGCCCCGGTTAGCAGGGGCTAGCCACGCGACCAAGGTCATAGACTATGAGCTGAGACAGGAAGGTGGGCACATTGAGAGTTTAAGGCCCAGGCACATGGCCACCATACGACTGGACTTTTAGGGGCTTGACCGAAGGACTAGGGTCAACGCCTAGCTGTCGGCCATATGGAAACGCCCATATGACCAATGGCCCAGGAGAAAGGGGTTGTGCCCAATATTTTTTGGAAAATGGGTTTTCAAACTTTATAATAAGATTGTAATGGTGTTTTGTGCTGGTTTTGGGAGATTTTTGCCCAAAACTGAGGATCTTGAGCCCTTTTTGAGGGTGCGACATGTGGTTTTATGATAGTTATATGACAACTGACTGTGCATTCTAACTAGGTAGATGAATGTGCATTGACTGGAATATACGAGACAATCCATAGGTGGCACGTGGCCCAATCATAGGGTGCCACATGGAACCCCAGATTTAGCCAATGTGGAATGTTTAAAAAAATTGTTCCGCCTTCAAGGGATTTGAACCCTTGAACTCTGGGTGAGGCAACAGACTAACCACAATGCACTAGCCACCTAGGTGCACATGTTACGTGTTAAATCATATGGAGAATAGTCCATTTAAGTTGTGATATGGGGGGATTTGGGGGATAAGCCTCGATTAGCAGGGGCTAGCCATGTGACCAAGGTCATAGACTACGAGTTGAGATAGGAAGGTGGGCATGTTAAGAGTTTAAGGCCCAAGCACATGGCCACCATACGACTAGAGTTTTAGGGGCTTGACCGGAGGACTAGGGACAACGCCTAGTTGTTGGCCATATGGCAGCGCCCATATGACCAATGGCCTAGGAGAAAGGGGCTGGGCCCAATATTTTTTGGAAAATGGGTTTTCAAACTTTATAATAAGATTTTAATGGTTTTTTGTGCTGATTTTGGGAGATTTTTGCCCAAAACTGAGGATCTTGAGCCCTTTTTGAGGCCAGATGTTGGGAGGAAGTTGGGATAGGATCACCAACTCAAATCCTATATAAATTAGAGGTTTTTGATAGACCAAAAGGTTCATATTAGCAGAATTATGAAGATTTTATGAAGCTTGAAGCCATTTTTATGCACGGAAGCCATTGAGGAAACGAACTTTGGAGGCTAATTCCGAGAGCTACACTCAACATTTTTCAGTGCCGTCAATTATGTTGGATTCTTGAGGTTGAGAAGAACRCAACCAGACTAGTTTGTAATCCTTTTGATACATTTCTGATGTACTTTTGAAGCATTGAAGATAAATAAGAAAGCCTCCCCCACCGAGACAAAGGTCTAAAGACATAGGCAATCTTGTCGAACTCCATTAACAACCTTGYTGTTATGGTTTTCTATTCTTTATGCTTATATTCTGAACTACATTTCTTTATGATGGCTGCAATAATCTCTCAWTAAGTTCTTCTTCTTTCYTTAATTCCTAAATGGTAATTGAACACATGCTTAAAAATCAACCAAGTCTTTAAAGATCATTTTTGGATTAGATCTTCATCCTAATATACCACATGAGAGATTGTTAAGAGCTACATATTAATGAAGTCATTACTCCAAATTACCATTGTCTACAAACTCATATATAAGCAACCTACATGTGCCTTAAACACGGTAGCCATGCAACCACATCAAACTTTTGTGACTAGTTCTTCCAATGGATTCAACTTCAAATCTAAAGTCCTTTTGAGCCTAATAACTACACAATAGTCCAAATGTTAAAAACATTTATAGAAATACCATATGTAGTTTTTACATGACATATTTATGAGTACCTTGTTTCATGGGATTATTCCAAAATGAATGCAAGAAATCATTAAAGGTTGGAACATACCTTATTGAAATATATGCACACTACTTAATTTTGGAATATAATTGTAAGACAAGATGAATCTATGCATAGTGGTTTGAACAATTGCAAGTTTACTAATTTGAGATTTATGTGGTGGGAGTGGTGAATAGAATTGCTTGGAAAATCCATCCGAAATGTCAACAAGATTAAAATGACAAATGCCAATTTTTTAGGGTATAGGGATCAATATAAGAGAAAGAAAATTTTCAATCCAAACAACTACCAAATAAATCTCAACTCAAAAAAATTGTTGGTATTGTCTTCTTGAATAGATTTAGTGGGTTATACCAATCCCTTTATAAAAATAATGCACTATCATGTAGGTTTTTATTCAGTTTAGATGAGACTTAAGAGAGTTGTATGGAAAATATGCATAATCACATTAAAAATTATACCATAGTTGAAAAATATTTCCAATAGACTTCAATTTTTCAAAAGTTGGATTCACATCATTTTTATGTGCATCATCGTTTCACATCAATTTTCAAACTTTGGATTCACACCAAAATTTTTATATTCTTTTTAATTCAATTTTACCAATGAAAATATGTTAGAATACAATATGTATATGAGAATTAGTGCAAATTATTTTTAATGTTAGGATTAAAAACTCATAATGAATCGATCTCAAATATCAAATGGAAACTAGTTTAAATGAAGATCCATCCTTTATGCCTTTCACATCATTTTTCAAACTTTGAAATCGTACCAAGAATTCTATATTCTTTTTAATTTAGTTTTACTAATGGGAATAGTTAGAATACAATCTCTATATGAGAATTAGTACAAATTCTTTTGCAAAATAATTAAAGATCAATGATGTTAGCACTATAACTTCATAATGAATTGGTTTCAAGTATTGAATGGAAACTAGTTTAAATGAATATCCTTCCTTTATGCATTTTATTTGGGAAACTTGGAAATCAAGGTAACTTTTGAATAAGTATTATCTAAGATAGACCAAAACATGATATTGTACATGTCAATATTTTGATGTTTTCCTTGGAATACAAATCCATTATCCACTTTTAAATCGAAAAAAAAGTGAAGATGCACTTATACCATCATTTTGTTTTAATCATACTTCATAAGGTTTGGGTTAGAATTTTAATCTAGAATAGTTTTTTTAAATTGAAAAAATAAGTGAGATGCACTTATACCATCATTTTGTTTTAATCGTACGTCATAAAGTTTGGGCTAGAATTTTAATGTTGAATAGTTTTTTTTAATCATACTTTATAATAATTTTTTTTTTTTTAATCATACTTCATAAGTTTGGGCTGCTTCATAAGGTTTGGGCTTTGGGCTTGAATTTTAATCTAGAATAGTTTTCAAAAGAAGGATCATAGTTAGTATTCCAAAGGCCATTCTATACTTTATGCAACTAATTCACTAATTGGATACCAATTACAGAATTTGAAAAGTGAATTATAAGTTTTTTTTCTTCATGGGAAAGGGGTTAACTTCTTTAAGCAAAGAGATAAAGATTGATGAGAAGTAAATGGCATAGTGAGGTGTGTAATGTTAACATATTTACTTATACTTTTTAATTATTTTTTTAATTAAAGGTGCTCTACAATAAGAGTTATTTACATGAGAATCAACAAAGTTGTTATAAATCAAGAAGATGTGATGGCAAATGATGAAAACAACAAAGCTCCGTTAGGACAAAACATTACTATTAACATTATAAAACAAAACATTGTGCTCTGTAATACAATAACCATAACCAGCCCAAGTAGCATTTTATATGCAGCCTTTAGCCACTCTTGATCAAATGGGTTTTCACCATTTTTCAGGCTCATTAGTTTCTTTTTACAACAAGTGCATAATCAAGCATGTATGTATTCTTCAAAGCACTGCATGGCACCAGAAGGAAGACCGAGGAAAGTCTTGATACCCTTTCGTTCCTTGCCATTCGACAGAAACAACGCAACTTCCCTCTCAGGAAGAGTGACTGGCGCCGTTTTCAGGGGCTGGCCGAATCCGAAATCCGCAGTATGGAATGACAGATGAGTCCATGCAGTTATCACAAGCGTTGCAGTAAGCGAAGGCCTTACACTATCCAGTTGCAAGTAATCGATGGCTGATCTCATATATTTGTCTGTCGTCATGGCTTTGGCCTTTTGGACCAGCCCCACTGCAAACGACAGAGGCTTGTCCGCCAGATCTCCTGCCCTGCACAAGCAATATGTAAAACAAAAACCGTTTCCAAAGTATCCCTTCGGCAGCGGCGGCTCGAATCTTTTCCGCGCGTCCACTGTAAAGAGAAGCTTCGTTTCCTGGTTGGGTGACATCTCCATACGTGCGCCGTGAGCGCTTCGAAAGCGCTACACCATAAACTGGCTCGAATTAGATACAACTTTAAGTTATACAAATAATATTGAAAACAAACCATAAACTGTTATTCAAACGATCTTGTAGAAGTTGTGTATATTCTCTCCGGGTGTCATAATAAACTATTTTCTTCCAAATTTTATGTGCAGATTCCATTATTCTGCTACATAAATCTATATTAATTTGTATTTTTTTAGTAAGAGAGGTTTGAACGAATCAATGTTCTCTTTTGTTCCAGTATTTTTTTCCAACCTAAGGTTATAAAGTATCTAAAATTATGTCTTTTAAGGAAGCTATGAGCGCATATTTCTACCATCATTTGAACAAAACAAGTTCAATATTCATTTTCTTCCAGGTTATTACGGGATATAATTTCTATTGACATTAGAACAAAACGAGTTCAATATTCATTTATCGTGTTTGAAATTGCATAAGCTTGAAATAAACACCAAAGGAATTACGTACTGGGAAGCATTGGAGTATTGAATTGAGAGACAATCTCTCAGCTGCAGAGAAGAGACCGACGCCCAGGCTTGCATCGCACAGTGTTGATGATTGCAAAAGTCTTTGGCTTCAACCTTTTTCCAGTTGATGATATGGATGTAGCTCACATTTACAAATACGGTTTTAGTCACTAGGGTATGACCAAAACATGTTCGAATGCCTACCAAAAGCAGCATTGAAGTAGTGCAAACCCAACACACAGATACTTAATCACAAATACAGAGCTATATGTCAATACATGTGAGGAAGTGGGAGGAGACACACAATGTATCATAGATGGCACTCAATCCCACAACGTGTAAGAATAGGGCATTGTTAGACGGATGTGCATTAGGACAACCTGCCCAAAATCTATGCTTTTATAAATCTATGCTAGTATCGTATCTACATGTTTGTCCCACATGTTAATATTTTTTTTATAAATAATATAACCATTATTATAATTTATCATTTTCTATCAACTCACCTTGAAGGCTGACACAATGTTATAAATATAATTTAATATAGATGTGAGCCGATTATATTTGGAAATAATGGAGAAAACGCCATTTGTAAGCACCACTTGTGAGAGTCACTTGTAGGCGTGTTAAGAGTCAGTTCTTAGTTAAGAGTCTAGTTGTCTTTGGTTTGCATGTAAGAGTCAATTCTTAGTTAAGAGTCTAGTTGTCTTTGGTTTGCATGTAACTGACTCAGTCGAGTCTTTTCCTATATAAGGATGTAATCCGTCTTCATTGAACAATACAAAAGTGAGCATAGCCTCACCGTGTTTGTTTTGCATATTTTATCTTGGTATCAGAGCCACTGGGAGAAGGCGTGAATAGCGTGCATAAACGTTTTTGGAGGGCGAGCTTTACTAAATCTGTGAGCTTACGAGGAGGGGTGTTCCTCCATTGGTTGAAATCGCGTAGAAGAGTTTGCTTTGCATGAGTTTTGAAGCGTGAAGGCACTTGCATGAGCCCATTTGCAAAATAATTCGCATGAGCTTGTGGTTGCATATCATTTTGAGGAGGAGCGTGGAGGTTTTATTGATAAATCGTGAAGGCACAGCGTGGATAGCATGGATAGCGTGAGAAACGTGAGAAAGGAATCGACTACAGCGTGAGCATACCTCCTTGTTGGAAAGTGTACGAATCATCCAAGAGTTGGTTTAGTTGAAAAGGGTCATGAGAAAATAGTGGAGTTTTGCCGTGAAGATCCTCTATTTCACGATTTGCGGGAGTTTAATTCAAATTTGGTATACATAGTTGAGCTACAAATCGTGAAGATCTATTTTTATGTGAAGTTTGCATGGTGCGTGGTGAGTTTTGAATGCATGAGTAAATAAGAAGTGCCATGACTTCTCTTATACATGCAAATAAGAAAACGGAGTTATTCATTTTTTTTATTATAATTAAAGTGGATGCATGCATGTGTATTAAAACAAAAAAGGGAGGTTTCTTTTAAGAAACTTTTTTTTTATATATAAAGTTGTAAGTCTTTTAAATAGTGAAGTGGCTATTTAAAAAGTGGATATTTTGGATATTAAGGTGCATGCATGTATGATTTAAGCTGAGAACAGAGGTAGATTTGGATTAGTGGATCTGAAGGCAGAGCGACGGAAGGCTCAGTATTCGACAAAAAGTTGCATGTCTTTGGTGATTCACTTGTAGAGACTAACTTGCAGAGATGGCAAATCCTCTAGCGGAGACCTACCTCAACGAAGCCAACAAGCTAGATGGCTCGAATTTCATTAACTGGAAATTCAAGATGCAGACGCTCATGGAGGGCTATGGTGTCTGGAACATTGCAAAGGGAACTGAACTGAAACCTGATGCGGCTGCAGGTGCGACAACAACACATATCCAAGATTGGTAGAAGCGCGAAAAAAAGGCAAAGGTATTGTTGCACATTTGAGTTAAAGATAACATAATTCCACATATTAGAGAAGCTACAACTTCTGGTGCAACATGGACAACTCTTAAAGCATTATATGAAACTAGCAACACAAATCGCATTTTGTTCCTGAAAACTAAATTGCTAGGCATTAAGATGGATGGAAATGAATCTGTTAGTTCATTTTTGGGTCGTATTAAAGAGGTGAAAGACAAGCTAGTAAATATAGGGGAAATTGTTTCCAACACTGATCTAGTGACTATTACCTTAAATGGTATGCTAGAAGATTATCATATATTCATAACAGGTCTTGCAGAAAGGGAGAAACCTCCTATGTTTGAACAACTGACAGGTATTTTGCTGCAAGAGGAAGAGAGGCGTGGGAATCTGAAGCCTCAGAGTAAAGATTTGGCACTGTGGTCAAATAATAGATCTGCGAGAGGGAGATCAGGAGTAAGAGGCAGAGGAGGTAGTTCATGGAAGAGAGGCAGTTCATGGCAGAGAGACAATTCATCGTAGAGAAGACAATCTCCAAATCAAGGTATGCAATCTGACAGGAATGAGTCTAAGAGTTGTTTTTATTGTGGTCGACCTGGACATATGGTTAAAGACTGTCATAAGAAAAAAAGTGATGAGGCTAGGAATAAACCTAGAACACATTCAGGGCATTATGCAGAAAAATCTTCAAATCAAGATCTCAGATTATGTATTGCTAGTGATGATATTGATGAACCCCGAATTTTGACTCACGGGATCTTAGGCTGTTTGTGTCTAACGCTACTTTATCTGCTGAAACGTATGATTCTAATGCCTGGTTTGTGGATTCCGAAGCATCAATACATATGACTTTTAATAAAAATTGGTATGCTAATTTTAAAGAAACACAGAATGGTGCCAACATATATCTTGGAGATGACCGCGCTCATCAGATCAAGGGATATGGAGACATTCCTGTGACATTGCCGAATGGTACTGTTCGTCACATTCACAATGTGGTGTATGTGCCAGAAATAAAGAAAAATTTGATCTTTGTGTCCACCATTACAGATCAGAACTTGAAGGTTGAATTCTTCAAGAATTATTGCATAGTGAAGGATCTACTGGACCACTTCCAAACTGTTGCAACGGGAGTCAGAGCAAGAGGTCTATACAAACTTGATGTTACCAGCAAAGCACATCATGCACTGACTTCTGCAACTATTCCAACAGAGATTCTTTGGCATCAAAGGTATGGACACATCAATCGTCCTGATTTATTATTATTACAAAAAAATAATATTGTTGAAGGACTTCCCATGTTAAAGAATGAGAAGGTTGCTTGTGAAGGATGTGCATTAGGAAAGATGCACAAAGATGAATTCCCCTCTAATCCTGATAAGAAAAAGAGAGATGTGTTAGATCTTGTGCATACTGATGTTTGTGGGCCTATGCAGACTAGGTCTTTAGGAGTTGCATTTTACTTTGTACTATTTATTGATGATTGCATGAGATACACATGGGTTTACTTCCTTAGACGAAAAAGTGATGTTTTCGAGTACTTTAAGGAATTCAGAACCATGGTGGAAAAGAAGACAAGAAAATCCATCAAAATCCTCCATTCAGATCAAGGGGGAGAGTATAAATCATGGGACTTCAACAAATATTGCAAAGATAATGGAATAGTACAACAGTTTACAGTACCTCACACTCCACAGCAAAACGGAGTCACTGAAAGGAAAAATAGAACTCTAGTACAGTGTGCACGCAATATGATGAAAGATAAGAATCTCTCAAATGCATTTTGGGCTGAAGCCATAAATACTGCAGTTTATTTAAAGAATAGAAGCCCAACAATGTGTCTTGATAATGTTACTCCTTTCGAAGCCTTGTATGGTTCCAAACCTGTAGTTAATAATTTGAAAGTATTTGGGTGTAAGGCTTTTGCACATATTCCAAAGGAGAATAGGAGGAAATTGGATGCTAAAGCCACTAAATATATTTTCATTGGGTACTATTATGAATTTAAAGCATACAAACCGTTTGATCCTACTACTCACAAAGTATTTGCAAGTAGAGATGTACTTTTCCATGAGCAAGAAGTAGGAAATCATGATGACAACAGTCATGAAGAATGGCAAAGACTTCTTGATGAAGGAGTTAAAGAAGAGCAACAACAACAGCAACACCAGCAGCCCACACAGTAAAAACCATCCCCGTAGCGACAACAACAACAAGAAGAAGAAGGACTCAGTGATATGGACAATTCAAGCAGTCACAGTTCACCTAGAGGTGAAGACAGATCTTCACAAAGTGAGGAGGAAGATAATCAGTTGAGAAGATCTTCAAGACAAATTCGGCTTCTTGAGAGGTATAAAGACTATGCCCTAATGAGTAGCATTTCAAATGTCATAGAACCCATGAATTTTGATGAAGCTAATGAACATGATGAATGTCGAAATGCAATGGAGGAAGAATATGAATCTATAATGAAAAATAATAGTTGGGAATTGACTGAATTGCCTAAACATAAGAAGCCCATTGGATGCAAATGGATATACAAACCCAAGTTTAAATCAGATGGTAGTATAGATAAGTATAAGGCTAGACTGGTGGCAAGGGGGTATTCACAAACAGAAGGTATTGATTATGCTGAAACATTTGCACCAGTAGCTAAATTGAATACTATCAGAATGTTAATTGCTTTAGCTACAAAGTACCATTGGAAGTTGCATCAATTAGATGCTAAATATGCATTTTTGAATGGTGAGTTAAAGGAAGAGGTTTACCTTACTCAACCTGAAGGGTTTGTTGAAAATGGGCATGAACACTTAGTGTGTAAGTTAAAGAAAACATTGTATGGACTAAAACAGGCACCTAGGTCATGGTATGAAAAGATAGACTCTTTCTTTCTTCAACAAGGTTTTATGAGGAGCAAAAGTGATCCAAATATGTATACCAAATTTGATGAACAGGGGTATATAGTATTGATTTCATTATATGTTGATGATTTAATAATTACAGGAAATGCAGAGAAGTTAATTGATGAAATCAAGGAGAAGTTATCAAAGGTATTTGAAATGAAAGATCTTGGTGAGTTACATTACTGCCTAGGTCTTGAAGTTTGGAGAAATGCAGGCCAAACTTTTGTTAGTCAGAGTAAGTATATCAGAGAAATATTTAAGAGATTTAAAATGGATCAATGTAAGTCTTCTATTGTTCCCATGCAGCAGAATGTGAAACTTTCTTGTGATGATGGTTCGAAGGAGGTGAATGACACTGTGTATAGACAGATGGTGGGTAGTCTGAATTATCTCACCACAACCAGACCTGATATTTCATATTCTATGAGTGTGTTAATTCAGCTCATGGAGAAACCTCATGAAAGCCATTGGAATGCAGCAAAGGAAATACTCAGGTATCTAAAAGGCACACTTGATTATGGTATTAAATATACTGATGCATCTGATGTTGAGTTGACAGGTTATTCAGATTCTGATTAGGCTGGAAATCTGGATGATCGAATATCAACCACTGAATATGCATTCAACATTGGATCTGGGGTTGTTTCATGGAGTAGTAAAAAGCAGCCTATTGTATCTTTGTCTTCTACCGAAGCAGAATATAAAGCCTTGTGTGCAGCAACTTGTGAAGCTGTTTGGTTAAGAAGACTTCTTCAAGATGCTAGAGAAGAATGAAAGGAACCTACGATGATCAGATGTAACAATCAAAGTTCAATCAATATTGCGAAGAATCTGATTTTTCATGCAAGGACAAAGCATGTTGAAGCTCAGTATCATTTTGTTCGAGAAAAGTTGCAGTCAAATGAAATAACTCTTGTGTATTGTAATACTAGTGAAAATGTTGCTGATATTTTCACTAAGCCTCTTGGAAAGATTAAGTTTGAATTGTTTAGGGAGATGTCAGGTGTAGAAGTGATCCAAAATCGGATCCAGAAGCCTGATAGGGCTTGAAAAATGCTAAAAAATGAAAGTGCTCAGAATGCGACGAAACCAGCGCCATTGCGTCCGTCTCGTCTTCTTGATTCTGGTGGTATATTTACTTTGTCAAACAGGCCTCGTATGGAGAAGATATCGCGATCTGTCTGAATCATCAAACAGGCAAAAAAAGGATGCTGACTGGGCAGTCCGTACAGGCTGACGTGGCATAATCTGTACATGCTGACATGGCAACCGTACTATGACATGGCATGTGATGACGTGGAAGAGTTTGGTTGGCATATTTGGGCGAATGGCGCTTCGACACGTGGCATCATTTTGGTTAATGGTAAGGTGCCACGTGGCCCAGTCATGGGCTGCCACGTGGCACCCCTTTATTGGTTTTGGTTTGTTAATCAAAATTTTGTGTAGTCGACCGGATTCGAACCGGTGACCTCCCCCTTTGGCCAAGCGCTTTAACAAAGTCCGACCAACCATCATTCCACACGTTGTTCCTTGTGAACTATATGAATTATAAACTATTTGAATTGATGTAACCTTTGATTCGACGGGGGGTCGGGCCAGGGCTAAGCCCCGACCTGAGGTTTTATTGTGTTATACATATGGCCATGCCATATTTTTTTGCGCGCGGGATTTGTGTTAAGGTTTAAGCCATGGTTCTGTTGTGTTAATATATGACCATGTGCCCAAAACACTTGTGCGGGAGTGTAATTCAAATGCAGCCCCCGGTCACAATTACATTACCATATGTCCATAACTGTTGTAAAATGGCGCGGGGTTTTTAAAAAACTTGTAGCCCGCGGTTATATGGGTTAGATCATGTGACTTTAATCTTAGCACCGAGGGGGGGGGGGTTTAAAACAGTTTTAATTGTTATCCCTTTTCATATTTGTGCAAGGTCATATGGTATTCATGTGCCCAGGTGCTAGGTGGTTAGGGGGCTGGCGCGCCCATAACCGTCCTATGGTTTGCACCGTTGGCGCGATTGTGCCCGGTGCTGGGTTTTCACGTTATTTATTGCGTGTGTGTCAGGTTCACACAACAAGGGTGCGTTTTGTAGATGCAGAGACAACAAGCTTGAAGGGAAAGACTTCCCGGAGGCCTAAATTCTTCGTTTTTCGACCGATTGAGGTGCCGAAAGAGCCTAGATAGAGGTTTTGGGATGCTCTGAAGCCATAGGAGCAGTCAGAACAAAATTATGCTGAGGAGAAGCCAAGCCAAAGCCAGTTTGAGGCAGAGAATCTTTTGAGGAGGAGCCGCTGTTGGACCATTTCTGGGAGCTCCGGACGTCCGTTTTGCGTGCCATTTTCTTTGCATGGTTCTAGAGATCTGGAAGAACATGACCAGATCAGTCTTGTAGCCATTTGGCATTGCAGCGATGTACTTTTGAGCTTTTGAACAGAAATAAAGAAGCCTCCCCCACAAAGAAAAGGCCCGAAGACGTAGGCTAAGTTGTGTCGAACTCCGTTACCAATCTGCGTGTTATGGTTTGTTGTCTTATATTTCATTTCAGATCTGCAAATGTATATATGGCTGTCATAATTCCTCTTCTTTCCTCATTCTTTCACTAAGTTTCTCAAATGGTTAATTAATGCATGCAAAATTAAAACTCAACCATAAGTCATTAAAAGATCCGACAGATCAAGTGGTATCAGAGCTAGTTGACGTTTGGATTTGAGTTGCATATTAACCAAGGAAAAGCTACAGCGTGGTGAAGGTGAGCTTGTTGCAGAGAATCCATTAATTGGGTTGAGAAAAATAGATTCTCACAGCGAGAAGATGGCATCGGAAGAAGGGATTTCTCAAGATGAGAAAGAGTTCCGGAAAACATTCCTTGCCATGTCGGAGATGGTGAAAGTCTTGTACGAAGATTACTTGGAACAGAAGCGACCAGTTTTGGGTGATTCTTCAAAGGGAAAAAGTGAAGAGGAATATGACCATCCTCAGATTCCTCCTTCACCTCCATCAACACCTCCTTCTTCTCCTTCTTATTCTTCAAGTTCAAGTTCTAAATCTAGTGGAAAGAAAAATGTTCATAAGAATAAACATGAAATTCCATTGTTAAAACTTGATGTTAAATTTGAGTTGCCCATATATGATGGTGAAGTAAATGCACAAAAACTTGATAACTGGATCAGGCAGAAGGAGGTATACTGCAATGTGCAACATATCAAGGATGAGGCCACACAAATCAAGTTGGCATCTTTGAGACTTGCAGGTACAACTCTTATCTGGTGGCAAAACAAGCTACAAAAAGGAGCACAAAAGGTGGGTAATGTATTTCCATCATGGAAGGATTTCATTTCTGCACTTAGGAAACAATTCTATCCTTTAGGTTATAAAGAAAAAACAATAATTGAATGGAAATCTTTAAAACTAAGAAAAGGACAAACAGTGCAAGAATACACCGATGGATTTAGAAAAATGGCATTAATGTTAGATATCCCTTTGCAAACACAGGAAACCCTTATGAAGTATATAGGAGGTTTACCTATGCATATTAGAAACATTATTTTCATGTTTGGACCCACTAACCTTGATGAGGTTTCTGTTCAAGCTACGTATATTGAAGAAGGGAAAGTAGGTGTGTCTGGGGAATCGTCGTCTTCGAGGAAAGAGGACAAGAGGAAAAGGCATGGCAATGGAAAGAATGCAAATGCAGTGACAAAGAAGGAAGGAACGCCCTCTTGCAAGCATTGCAAGAAAGAGGGACATGATGAGGACAAATGTTGGCAGTTGCATCCCGAGAAGAGGCCAAAGTGGTTCAAAGAAAAGAAGGGAACGCAAACAGTGGCAATGACATCAAAATCCACAGACTTGGGATCCGATTCAGGTGATGAGTCAAAGATCTCATTGGTTGGTATGACAGGTAAAAATGGTGAAGATATTGATTGTAGAAACAAGTTGTTTCATATAAGGGTAATCATGCGACACACTAAGATAGACACATTA
>ML791025.1:841-20888 GCA_009831015.1 Picea engelmannii | reverse complement strand
GGTGGTAGAGACCAATATTCCTGTAGAATCCCATTGGTTGGAAGCCCTAAATTTTCAATAGCTAACACTTTGTACATGAATGCTTGGTTTTTTCAACACCTATGTTACATTTCTTTAGGAAACAAATTCTATAGGAAGGAAAATCCCAACCAAGCAAACTAGCGAACAAGCCCAAGGAAATGTACCCATTAGATCACTGCGAACTAGTTCTAGAATTTTGATAGCTCTCAAATGTTTTCCCTTGTTAATGGTATTTTTTTGTATCTTTATTTCTCTGATTTTGTTTGTAACATTGTGTGAATATTTCAAGGACTCCTTAGTGCCCCAATTTGTAGAAAGGTAATGTTCTTTGTATTTCTTTAAATCACACATGTGTATAAACTTATCTCTCTCCCTAGTTAACACAATAGCAAAATCATGAAGGGATTCCATCTTCCAAGCAGTTCTTAAAGAATTCTTGGTGGCATGGAATGTGGAAATGAAAATAGAGTAATTGGGTCCAAGTTTGGAAAGACTGGACAGAACAAATTATTCATGTTCCTTGTAAATCCTACACAAATTCAACTGTAGCCTCAATATTTTAACTTGATGAGAAATTATTGGATGGTTTCAAAAATTGCTAGGCTCAATATGTTGATCCCCTTCTCTAGGTGGTGTCCTCTTAACACATCATGCTTCCCAAAGAATCCTTCCAAAGTAGTCCAGATTTGATTGGGTGAACTACCAAATTTAATGTGGAAAATAATATCAAGAGAGATGGAGAGACATAATAAACCATAAGCTTCATCACATTTTTTAAACCACTTCATATTTTCATCATCTAGTATAGGTTCAAATTTAATCCCCATCGTGATTCTAAATAGGCCTCTACTCCTAAAAAAAATAACATATTTGATTTCCACTCATGGTAATTAAATGGTGTAAGAAGGGGAAATTGACTTCAATCCATTGCTATAGGGTTCATGCTACTACAGAATATATTTGTGTAGTTGAGGGAAGGAAGCTTCAGAACAATGACCCTACTATGGAACTATGATTTCTATTGTAGAAATCTAGCTTCTTTAAGGCCATTAAATAAACTATTGGATAGATCCTTGTGTAGCTTAATAGAAGAGTGTTTACAACACCATGAAGTGACTATATAATAGAGAATCTATGAGTGTAATAGAAGGATTCCTTCATATTTGTGAAAGATACTACAAAATGGAGACTTCAATAACATAAATAAAGAGTGTTTTCACCACTACAAAGAAATTTCGTAATAGTGACTTGTTTAGATTAATAGAAGTGGGTTCCCACACCAAGAAATTGTCTTCTAATCATGCATGCAATTTTTTACTACACCATGAATAATTTCCCTCGGTAAGTAGGTGATGTTTTTAGTGATATCCACATAATGTGCACCAACAAATTGAGCCACGACAAAGCCCCCACAGAACTAGATTTGTTGTAAAACTAGACTATTGCAAAAGAGTATTGTTATGCTCATTAATTGATTTATCTACAAAAAAATATTGGTCTAAGTAGTACAAATGCAAGTGTTTGATAGAGAGGTTCTATAAACAAAGGCATCTCATGAATCTCTCATTAAATCAAGGAAGAAAAATAAAAAGGTAAAAAAGACTATTTCCATCATATAAAACTTTAATACATACCATTACTTACTCTTCCATAGTTTTTCCATCTAGTAAATCAAGGTTTCTTTCCCCATTTTATTGGTTACAAAAATTTCTTATCAACGTTTTTTTTTGCATACACTAGTGGGGTGTTTTCATTTATACCGACTTAGTCTATTTCCACATCCATCCTCTCATTCCTTAAATTTACTATACTAGTCCTATTGTTTATCTTACTTTCCCTAATTTTATCAACTAAAGAGACAACCTTCCTCTATTTAGAGAGCGTTTCCATTGTGATTTCATTACCATCTACTACATTTCCTAAATTTTCGGAATGGGATGCATCCCACAATACCCCTACAAACTCATTCAATAAATAAGGAACATATTATTGATGGGCAAAATTGACCACTCGTCAACTGGAGGAGTAAATCTGGTTCGGGGTTGTCTACTTAACCCAAGCCATTTGGATTAATCCACTCCGATGGGTTTAGAAGCTCCGTTAGCCGATCTAAGTCCCAAGAAAGAAAAAAAACAAAACTAAAGAAAATAAAATAACTTAATGAATAACACTCACTGAAAATTATATACAGATCTAATATATATTTACAATTTACTAACTAATATTTATAACATAAATCTACTTATTGTATGTATAATATACACAAATGACTTTATTTCTAACATATATATATATATATATAACATTTACAAAATGCAAATTTTAATCTAAATTTGCAAAAATCGAATATGGATTGATTTATTAAACAACAGCTAAGCTATCATTCGATCTTTATTTTTTATTTTTTTTTTATAATATTTATAAACAAGAAATGAAATAGCAAACTGTCTAATTGAAAACAGAGATAACACACAATAGAATATCTTTAGGCTGCAGGAAATTTCTATATTAATTAAACTAATGAAATAAAACTAACAAACTAACCTGTAATCACATCCCATATTCGTCTTGTGTATAGCATCCAATCTCGCTGTCTGAAGAGGCAAACCCGCAACATATCCTACAAATGATTCTCATAAACGTGAAGTAGTAATGATTGAATACAAATGATAGAACATATGAGAGATATAATAACAACAATCTTATAATTTCTCAAGTGGCCACATTGAGATAAATCCTACTGTGAAAACTTGTGTATAAATGTTCAACGAATGAAGAAGATAAATCTCTTAATCTCAAGTTTGAAAAGAATAATTACTGTATGTTAAATATGGGACATAAAACATGGATATCATATAAATTTTATCATATCAATCTGCAATAAACCATGATAGCTAAAGCAGTCATAATCTAATTACAAATTGAGACAGCCATAACTTGAATAAAAATACGATATAGAGAAGCTAAAGCTGTGACAAATATCATATTCTATTCAAGTCTATGAATCAAAAATCCATAGTGTTTGTCCCAGGCAGAGATGATTTCAAGTTTACAAAACAACATATTTATATAGGTTCCAGGAACAAAACGTTTCCTGTTGATAACATCCAATCTGTTCCAAAAAATGTGGGGGATGCAACCTCCCAGATTTTACTTGATACCAAAAACTAACAACCTAATCTATTAACTAAAAACATAAATACAGTATGGATGAGAGATGCCAACAATGCTTCAAATCTCCTTAGAAATCATAGTTTCCTGAAAACAAATAAAAATAAAAGATTTCAGATGTATTTTCAGTTATCAAAACAAGTAATTCAAATTTTTCTAACTATCTACAGAATCTCATGATTCTGTAGCTAGTTATAATTATAACTAGAATCATATTTTATTCAATCAATCAAAACAAACTGAAAAGTAATCTGTGCAAACAAATAGTGTATTCTAAATTGAGAAAGATAGAATCATACTAAACTTTTAAGAGGATCATACCTCAAATTAAGGGATTTAAACTCATCAAGAAATCTTTGAATTTACTATTGCATTCGTTGCTTCCAAGTTCTTAAAAACAACAGACCCTATGGTTTTTTGGCGTTTGTCTTTGGCTTGAGCTATGGATTGGAGTCTGCTATTCTCCTTTGTTAACGAATTTACTTGGTCTTCTAAATTTTTAAGCCTAGATTGTAGTAAAGGCACATCCTTGTAATACCTGTCGATCGAGGATCGACATTCATTACAGTGCGGCGGTATAGACTGTGTATCGGCACTGATAGTATTAACAAGTGGGGAATCATCCATTTGACATGTAGGTTAATTACTGAGTTTGATTCCAAGAAAATCAGGATTGTCCTTTAGACACGGTGGTAAGTTGGTGACATAATCATAGGGTCTGTGAGAGAAAAGTCCATATGAAAATGGATACTCTTCGACTGGGAACCTTTCGATCTCTAAATCCAAATCTTCACTTACCACAATTGTGTTTTTTTCTGCACAGGGCTTGGGTTTGTTTCGAGCACACCGTGAAACCCAACGAGCGACCCTTTTACTCTTATAATTGACATCGATGTTTCCTTTAAACTTTTTCCTTGTGGATTTTTTAACAGTCTTAACACAACCCTTAGGATACGAATTCGGTTGAGTGTCGGGTTGGGTAGAATCAGGGTAGGTCGAAGGTTCCAACTTAGAAATAGGATCACAGGGCATGAGTGAAGGAGGAGAGATGGTAGGTTTCACAAGGGTTTCTGTGACGACAGGTTTGTCAACCTGTCCCAACTCACTATTACCGAAACCATTTCGCAACACAAAAGAATCCCAATTATCGTTGTTTAATTGCAACTAATGTACCATGATAATTTTGATTAAACCATGATGGAATAAACTAACATCAGATTTCTCCCTTTTGAACGTCTTTCCCATCTTGTACAAACTTCTAAGGAGGAAATAAAGCATGTTTAGTGGGGAATCAATAAATCTCATAAGCAATCACAGGTGATACAAGAAAACCAACCCAAATCTCCCTTCAGAGGTAATGAACTGTTTCACAATAGCTAACAGATCATGCCACCTAGGTTTTAGAGATGAGACAGGCATACCTCGATTGTAGCTGGTAATTTTACTTGAGGTGAACAACAATGACCAGGGGACCTCTTCAACCTTTGCGTTCTTGAACCACTTTTTCCCCACAGCTGGTAAACTGGTAGCTTGGCTTATAAAATCTTCATTTACCTCAAGCTGCACATCTCTTATTTTTTTCTCTGCAACCGTCGAATGTCAACGCGAATTCTTGAGCAAATCTTAGATTGAAACCCTCAAACTTTTCAATAAACACATGCCAGTCGTTCCTTTCTAAGTCATCTCTGGCAATGCCAAACGATAACAAGGTCTGGATGCCATTCATCTCAATCCTCACCACAGGAGCCATGGCTAACAACATGGAATCAACATAGGAATCAGAGGTAGGGTTTGATAGAAAAAACATAGAGCCATAGCCCCGAGTTTCCTCAATGCACTGCAAAGAAAGTTTGAAATGGTAGGCAGGAGCATTAATCACCATGCGCGGTAGAGAGATCGTGAGGCCCGAGGCCATTCATAGCAATAATACCACGTTGTACCTCAAAATGACACCTTGGCATATTGGTATGCATAAGGATAAGAACAGTTGAAAACAATAGTATGCATATCCATGACTTGATCACAAAGATTAATGTATAAAATAAGCATTGAACCATTAAAATTTTTATGAATCAAAACCCCATTGATATTAATCGAATACTAAATGAGTGGAGGTTTTTACTTATGTAACCAAGGCATGACTAGAGTCTAGGACAAAGGAGTTATAAACTAGGAAAACCATCAAGTTCATAGTGAAAGATGACAATTCGACAATAGACCATATGAACAATTATCCTTTGATCAAAAATCAAAATCAAGTGTGAATTCCAGCTGTGAGTTTTCATGCTTACAGTCATGAAAACAAAAATTGAAAGGCAGGTATGTAGAAAGCGACAAGTGACAAGTGTCATTTAGTGAGAAAGGTCGTGATGAGTAACGAGAATTTAAAGACCCTGTGTAGGCAGCTTGTAAAAATAAAGATTATATTATTGCTGCCAACAATGGTGACGCACTGGTAGAAGCAGTTATCTCTTCCAAATGAAAGAGTTATGATTAGGATAATCAGAAAAAACTTTGAATAAAAAACAACCCAAAAAAGCGGTATAAACATCATTATCAATTATAAGCATTCCAGTTTTAGATTATTGTTATTTTCAAGAGACGAAAACTGACAACAATCATAACATAAGAGAGTCACGATATTAAAGTTAAAAACTTCAATACTGTTGACAGAGCCGCTGCTGCTAGCAGGCATCCATAGCCTCAACGACGATGTCATTTAACCCACTTCGATATTTGTATCCTGCCAAGAAGTTCTAGATTAGAACGAAGGACATTTAAGGTCAAAAGAATCCATATCTAAGAATTTTCATATACCTGACATTGCTTCGCTGCCAGCGGGCCTGTTCAGTACCCCGATGAAGTTATCTTGGCGTCATGCATGCATTTACCCGCTTCCAACAGACCTGTTCAGTATTCCGACGGGTTTACAAGAACTTCCCATAGCCCTCTGAAAGTTTATTTAGTTTTAAAGATATTAATAGAGCGGGGTTATGATGAAAATCCTGGTTTTTGGACATATCTTAGTAAATTACAGACCTTGAAGAAATTTCTTAGCTGTCCTTCATTAAGATCTAAAAATAGTTTGCTAATAAAACCAACTTTCAAGAGCAGGGAGACATCTTTGAGTTGTTCTCTTAAGGAACAGGGACAGCGTAAAAAGAATTTTTATGGATGATCTTGAGTATCTTGAGTTGCAGATTGAAATCAAGAAACGCTTTTCAAACAACGAGTCATCTTTAACATGGCTGCAAACTCAGAAGAATATCACAATGGATGCTTAAACAACCTTCAATAGTCATTTTAGAGGGGAAATTTTTTTGTTCTCCTTGTCTGAACTAGCCCATGATGCAGGCATGTGTGTCCCAAAAAGAAAGACTGATAAGCATAAAGGAAAAATCAAAACAAACCAGAAAAGAAAAGCAAAGAGCAAGCAAAACAAAAATATTTACACAGTGTACGTGGGTGTGTCATCAGGAAAAGTACTTTTTTAGAGCTTGGTCATTAACCGGAAAGGTGTCTGGTTGTCCCTCTAAATTCTGTAATCGGAAGGAACTGGGACCCAATTTCTCAGCAATTAAGAATGGTCCTAGCCACAAGTTCTGAAACTTTGTATACTCTCCTTTTCCCTCATGTGGTTTGTCCCATTTTAGGACAAAGTCACCTACCTCAAAATTTCTGTCAGAGGCAGAATTGGAATCAAACCAGTTTTTAACAATGAGTTGATGTTGATCCAATTTCCGTTTTGCTTGAGCCCTCACTTCTTCTAATTTTAACAAAGCGTTAATTCGATTCTCCAAAGGGGGACAGTCCTCTTTTTGTACTTTCTGCGATAGTTGCGGAGAGGGAAGGAGGATATGTGGTGGAAGAATTGCCTCTCTGCCATAAACAAGAAAGAAATGTGAGTTACCCACAACAGTTTTTGGAGTTACCCTATCAGCCCATATTGCGTTTAACAATGCATTATGCCAATTTTTATGGTTTTCAGAGACCGTTCTCTTGATAATTTTGATCAGATTTTTAATAGTCGATTCTGCCAAACCATTGTTTTGGGGGTAATAGCTGGCAGAATACTTTAATTTAATTCCTTTTTCTAGAGCGAAATCACTCATCTCAAGAGACGGAAAATAAGAAGCATTATCAAATACCAGGCATTCAGGGATACCGAAACGAGTAATAATATTTGAATTCAAGAAATATATTACTTGGATGGTATTTACAGCTTTTAATGGGGTAGCCTCAGACCACCTGGTTAAGTAATCTGTGGTTGTTACGATATACTTATGTTGTTGTGAGGATGGAGGATTGATTGGGCCTATAATATCTAGACCCCACTGCTGAAAAGGGGAGTCTACTGAAACTGGTTGCAGAGGGAAGGCTGGTTTCTGTATCCGTCCGGATTCTTTTTGACAAATTACACACTTTTGACACAAAGCATGAGCGTCTTTAAAAAGGGTAGGCCAGTAATAACCTTCTCTTAATACTTTATGGGTAGTGGTATCTCCACCAAAATGCAAACCAACTTCTCCTGCATGCAATTCCAATAAGACTTTTTCTGTTTCATCTTTCTCAAGGCAGCGCATTAGTACTCCATCAAAATTTTGACAAAACAGAATACCATTAATCAGCTAAAAAGAAGCATATTTTAATCTTAATGCTCTCATTTTTGTGGGATCAAGGTAACGGGGAGTTGATCTGTGTATAAGACAAAATTTTATATCATCATACTAGGGACTAACAGGGTTTTGTGCACAACAGATTAGATTTTGATAGTGTTGTCCTGGATTTAACATATCATTTTCCCCTTGATGTCCTGCAACTGAATCAACGAACAATTTGCATAACCCTTGGCCTCTTACTATTTGTGCTTGGGTGATTTCTATGTCATACTCTTGCAAGGATGTGACCCAGTTTGCCATTTTTTCACCTAGTTCTTTCTGTACTAACAGATTTCTGACAGCCGGGTAAGGGACAATGATTTTCGTCCTAGATTTCAAAAGATAAGATCGGAAGTGCTTTACTTCTTTGAAAACAGCATAGGCTTGCTGATATACTACTGGGTAATTAAGTCATGCCCCCTTGAATGCTGAGCTCATAAAGGCGATTGGGACTTTGTTGTTTTCAGTGTTCTTTTGAGTTAGGACGACAGCGTATGAACGGTCAGAAGAAAATGTGTAGAGGGTGAAGTCTTGCGAAAAGTAGGGGCTCATTAGAGAAGGAGCTTCTATTATGGAATTTTTTATTGAATTAAAAGCCTAGCTTTCTAAATGTCCCCAATCGTATTGTACGTCCTTTTTTATTAGGTTTTGTAATGGTCTCACCATTTCTAAAAAGCTGGGGACAAATCTCCTAAAAACGTTTATCTAACCTAGGAAAGATTGCTTTACTTTTTTGATGAAGGAGGGGGAAATTTTGAAATGAATTGAGTTCTTTCAGGGTCGATAATCATTCCTTCGCTTGATATAATGAATCCTAGGATTTTACCTTGTTCTACTCCGAAAATAGATTTTTTAGGATTCAAAGAAATGTCGTACTTACGACATCACTATAGAACGGATCTTAAATGAGCTAGATGATCTTCTTTGTTTTTCGAGAAGACAGTGATGTCGTCCAGGTAAACTACGACAGATTGATTGATTAAGTCTCAGAAAGTGATGTCCATTGCTCTCTGGAAAGTGGCACCGACATTTATGAGTCCAAAGGGAATCTTCCTATATGCGTAGGTGCCCCATGGAGTGCGGAAGGTGGTTTTGAGTTGGTCTGGAGGGGACATCAAGACTTGGTTATACCCTGAAAAACCATCCAACAAGGATAATCTTTCATAACTAGATACATGTTGAAGGATCTGTTCCATGGGAGGGACAGGGTAGTTGTGTTTATTAGACGCTCGATTAAGATTTCATAAATTGACACATAGTCAGATTTCCCCACTCTTCTTTCGGATATGGAGAAGATTAGAGACCCATTGTGTTTGCCTAACTTGGAAGATTATCTTAGCGTTCGGGAGTTTGTTTAATTCCTTCTTGACAGTTGGTTCGAGTTTTGGGTGCATTTTCCTTAACTTTTGTTGAAAATGTTGGGTTTGTTGTTTCATAGGAATAACGTGTTGTATGATGTTAGGATCAAAGGTTTTTGGGTCGTCGTATGTACAAGCAAAAACATCTTTGAATTCCTTAAACAATTTAATAAAAATTGCTTTTTCTTTCTTAGAACACCCCACCCATAAATTAATGCACTGTGGGTTGTCTTTAGTTCCCAAATTTACTTTTTCATGCGTCAAAGAGGAACTATTCATTTTACAGTTCACTGATTTTTGAAACTTGTTGTGAAGATCATAAAATTTTTATAATCTAACTACAGATTTTAGGATAGAATTTACCATGTCTGATGAAGATTCTGGAGATATTGGATCTGGTATTACCGTAAATTCACGAAGATTTTCGTCATGAGTACCTTCGTCAATCACCGTACCCTGGAAAGTTTCTTCCATATGCAGGAAACTTATAAGTTGATCATCATCGAAGACTCTCCAATTCGTGATGTTGTCTGGGACGGACAGTCTGAACAATAGTTCAATGGAGAATGCATTCGGAGATAAGCCTTCTGCAGGGAAAAATTTCGAAGCTACGTTAGCTAACAAATCAACTTCCGAATTATTCAATCTAGGAATAGAATTTATGTTAAATGTGGCAAACTTATTCATCAAATTCCATACCTCGGTTTGGTAGCTTTTAAGGTGCGGAGATAAACAGTGGATAGAATTTTTTACCTGTCTAACCACGATCTCTGAATCACCTAAAACAGTCAAATTTTGAACATTCATATTTAATTATTTTCTGAGGCCTTGCAATAGCACCTCATATTCTGCTATGTTGTTTGTACATTCGAATTCTAAACTGCAAGCAATCAAGGTCTTGTTACCTACTGGATCGATGATCACGCAGCCTGCACTAGTTCCTTCCTTGGATTTTGACTCGTCAAAGTAAAGAGACCATATTTGATTGTTGTCAGATGCATGTGACCACTGGGCAGACGATGTTGGCTGTGTATATGTCAAAATTTCTGATTGTTGTTCTGGGTTAGTGATAGTGGAGGTTTCGGCCATGAAATTACCGAAAAAAGTATCCATCCCTTGTATTTCGGGCGAATCGGCAGAAGGAGTAAATGGTTCATTGGGATCATTTAAATCAGTCACCGTGAACTTTAGATAACGTTCATGATTTACCTTGATTTTGTTGGGATTTCCATTCTTGGGTAGCCACAAGTGAGACCAATCCATCACGAAGTAGCCGTGTAGTTGTTCTGACCAATCTCTGCTTAAAAACAAACCATAAACTTTTGGGATATCTACAACAATAATATCAATCACTTGATGAACTTTAGGATTAGACGACAATATTATAAGCACATTTCTCAATTCTCCTATAACTTTAACACTAGTTCGATCAAGCTGGATAATCTTCAAGGTGGATGGTTGAACTTCAGCATTAATCTTTCGACAAACAGACCAAGGAATTACGTTAGATGATGCTCCTGAATCTACCATGCAGTTATGCACATTCCTATTGAAAATTTCAAAAGTTAACAAAATGGAGGGACATTTCTGCGAGTACTAATAGTGGAAGCTTGTTGCTTTTTAATCGCGGCCTCTAAAACTGATTTATCTACATTTGTTACATTATTTACAGGAAGGTCTCTTTTTTCATGAGGATCGGAAGTTGTTTTGGTGGAGGCCTTCTGAGGAACTTTGGGGTTGTTCTGGACACCTTTGTTACTGCTTTGATTTCCATTTTTGCTATTCTCTGCAATATTTTGTAGCATTTTTTGTAGAAGAAAAGGGAATTTTAATTATTCATAAACATAAATTTTGGCCCTAAGCTTTTTTAGATCTTCAACCAAATCATAATCTAAGCTTGGGTTTACTAAATTTTGTTTAGTCTCAATTGATTTAAACTGTTTTGGAGGCAAAGTCGTAATGATTTCAGAAGAAGGCTTATTTGTTGTCATACTCCTAGTATTGTAAGGATGCACTGTTTTGAAATTAGCTTGAAAAATACTATCCAAAAAATGTCCAAAAATGTTCGGAGAGGATTCATATTCTTCTACTGTCTCTTGTTCAGCTACTTCTTCAGGGATCTCGGGAGGCATCAAGTTATCATGTGCTTCTAGAATCGCTTGAATAACAAATTGCAGGCTTTCTAGATTTAGGCCTTTAGTATTTGAATTAGGTCGGTTGGTGGGAAAAGGCTTCCTAAAAGGGGGTTTGTAAAGTCCTTTGCTCGAAGAAGCTTCTTCATCCATCCTTTTCAAATCTATAACTTGGTTGGACAGTTTTTGAATGACTTTCTATAAGTTTTCTAAATCTAAGCTTTCAGGTTGAGCTTTGTTTTGGGAAGGCCTAGGGAGGATTTTGATTTTCTTTTTGGAAGATGAACTATTCTCTGTCTCATTGCTAGTAGTGTCTTTTAAGCTGAGGATGTCTTTCTCGATCTAACTGGCCTCTTCGAAGGCTTCTAACAACGTGGCTTTCTTGGATCTTTTTACCCAAATGGCTATGCTTTGATGAAAGGCTTTTGTATAATATGCTATAATCAATTTTTTGACAGGCATTGAATCCGTAAGGATTCGGTTCTTTAGTGTCAAGAACATTTGATTAAAGTATTTGATCTTTTCTTTGGGGTTCATTCTTAAACTAGAAATCTCCATGACTAGAACTTCAGGAGACTTGTCGTCTCTGAACTTCCTAAGAAAACAGGATTCAAATTTCTCCCATGACACGATGGTGTGGGGCTGTTGGTCAAAGTTCCAGGTAGAGGCATTGCCCTCAAAGGTGTAGGGAAACAATATATAGACTACATCTTTGTGCTTGGCACTACAGAGTCTAATGGCTAACATAAACTTTTTGATGTGATCTTCGGTGATTTGTTTAGAGTCCGAGTCAAATTTAGGGAGCCATTTCTCCGGGTGTTTGGGTAAGGGATGTTGAGGCCCAGGTATGGCCACTGCATATTGGTCGAGCCAGGGTCTGGCGGGATTGTTTTGGTTGGMCATAGGTGTGGGTGGTGTCGAAATCTGGGATGAGGAACTTCCTTCGTCAGAGGATTCTTCTCCAGAAGAAGAAGGAGATGAAGGAGGTGGTGATGGTGGTATACCAGATCCTCCTGCTGCAGGAGTGAGGATTGGATCTGTAGGGTTTAAAGTAAGGTCAGTGCCTCCAAGTTGTTCTCTGATATTAGAGAAGTCTAATGGTTGGTTCAAAGGTCAGTTTGGTTGTCTTAAATAGGCAAAGGCACTGTGCATTCTTATGAGAGATTAGCGAACAATCTCTTGTATGTCACCACCCGTAGGATTTGGAGTTATTGGTTCAAMTGTGATCTGTAGATTGTCATTTGATGTGGTTGTTGTTTGAGAGACAATGTTGTCATCTGAATGACTTCTAGTCACTATAGGTGAGCAGGTATGTGGTGGAGGAGACTTACGACCACCTCGTGCCATTAATATTTTTCAAGCCCTCCTTCTAGCGCCATTTGTTGACGGGCGAAATTGTCCGCTCATCAAATGGAAGAGTGAATCCGGTCCAGGGTTGTCTACTTAACCCAAGCCATTTGGATTGATCCACTCTGACGAGTTTAGCGGCTCTGTTAGCCGATCTAAGTCCTAAGAAAGAGAAAAACAAAACTAAAGAAAATAAAATAACTTAATGAATAACACTCGCTGAAGATTATATACAGATCTAATATATATTTATAGTTTACTAACTAATATTTATAACACAAGTCTACTTATTGTATGTATAATATATACAAATGACTTTATTTCTAATATATATATATATATAACATTTACAAAATGCAAATTTTAATCTAAATCTGCAAAAATTGGATATGGATTGATTTATTAAACAACAACTAAGCTATCATTCGATCTTTTTATATTTATTTATTTTATAATATTTATAAGCAAGAAATGAAATAACAAACTGTCTAATTGAAAACAGAGATAACAAATAGTAGAATATGTTTAGGCTGCATGAAATTTTTGTATTAATTTAACTAATGAAATAAAACTAACAAACTGACCTGTAATCACATCCCATATTCGTCCTGTGTATAGCATCCAATCTCATTATCTGAAGAGGCAAACCCACAACAGATCCTACAAATGCTTCTCGTAAACGTGAAGCAGTAATGATTGAATACGAATGATAGAACATATGAGAGATATAATAACATCAATCTTATAATTTCACAAGTGGCCACATTGAGATAAATCCTGCTGTGAAAACTTGTGTATAAATGTTCAATGAATGAAGAAGATAAATCTCTTAATCTCAAGTTTGAACAGAATAATTACTGTATGTTAAATATGGGACATAAAACATGGATATCATATAAATTTTATCATATCAATCAGCAATAAACCATGATAGCTAAAGCAGTCATAATCTAATTACAAATCAAGACAATCATAACTTGAATAAAAATACGATATAGAGAAGCCAAAGTTGTGACAAATATCATATTCTATTCAAGTCTGTGAATCAGAAATCCATAGTTTTTTTCCCCAGGAAGAGATGATTTCAAGTTTACAAAACAACATATTTATATAGGTTCTAGGAACAAAACGTTTCCTGTTGATAACATCCAATCTATTCCAAAAAATGTAGGGGATGCAACCTCCCAGATTTTACTTGATACCAAAAACTAACAACCTAAACTATTAACTAAAAACATAAAGATAGTATGGCTGAGAGATGCCAACAGTGCTTCAAATCTCCTTAGAAATCACAGGTTCCTGAAAACAAATAAAAATAAAAGATTTCAGATGTATTTTCAGTTATCAAAACAAGTAATTCAAATTTGTCTAACTAGCTACAGAATCTCACGATTCTGTAGCTAGTTATAATTATAACTATAATCATATTTTATTCAGTCAATCAAAACAAACTAAAAATTAATCTGTGCAAACAAATTGTGTATGCTAAATTGAGAAAGACAAAATCATACTAAACTTTTAAAAGGATCATACCTCAAATTAAGGGATTCAAACTCATCAAGCAAGCTTTGAATTTACTATTGCAGTCGTTGCTTCCACATTCGTAAAAACAACAGACCCTGTGGTTTTTTGGCATTTGTCTTTGGCTTGAGCTATGGATTGGAGTCTTCCATTCTCCTTTGTTAACGAATTTACTTGGTCTTCTAAAGTTTTAAGCCGAGACTGTAGTAAAGGCACATCCTTGTAATACCTGTCGATCTAGGATCGACATTCATTACAGTGCGGCTGTATAGACTGTGTATTGGCAATGATAGTATTAACAGGTGGGGAATCATCCATTTGACATGTAGGTTCATTACTGAGTTTGATTCTAGGAAAATAAGGATTGTCCTTTAGACACGGTGGTAAGTTGGTGACATAATCGTAGGGTTTGTCAGAGCAAAGTCCATATGAATATGGATACTCTTCAGCCAGGAACATTTCAATCTCTGAATCCGAATATTCACTGACCACAATCATTTTTTTGTCTGCACGGGGCTTGGGTTTGTTTTGAGCACACCGTGAAACCCAACGAGCAGCCCTTTTACTCTTATAATTGACATCGATGTTGCCTTTAAACTTTTTTCTTGTGGATTTTTTAACAGTCTTAACACAACCCTTAGGATACAAATCCGGTTGAGTGTCGGGTTGGGTAGAATCAGGGTAGGTCGAAGGTTCAAAATTAGAAATAGGATCACAAGGCATGAGCGAAGGAGGAGAGATGCTAGGTTTCACGAGGGTTTCTATGACGATAGGTTTGTCAACCTGTCCCAACTCACTATTACCAAAAACATTTCGCAACACAAAAGAATCCCAATTATCATTGTTTAATTGCAACTGATGTACCATGATAATTTTGATTAAACCATGACGGAATAAACTAGCATCATATTTCTACCTTTTGAACCGCTTTCCCATATTGTACAAACTTCTAAGGAGGAAATAAGGCATGTTCAGTGGGAAATCAATAAATCTCATAAGAAATCGCAGGTGATACAAGAAAACCAACCCAAATCTCCCTTCACAAGTAATGAACTGTTTCAAAATAGCTAACAGATCATGCCACCTAGGTTTTAGAGATGAGACAGGCATACCTCAGTTGCAGCTGGTAATTTTCCTTGAGGTGACCAATAATGACCAGGGGACCTCTTCAACCTTTGCGTTCTTGAACCACTTTTTCCCCACAGCTAGTAAACTGGTAGGTTGGCTTATAAAATCTTCATTTACCTCAAGTTGCACATCTCCTATTTTTTGCTCTGCAACCGTCGAATGTCAATGTGAATTCTTGAGCAACTCTTAGATTGAAACCCTCAAACTTTTCAATAAACACACGCCATTTGTTCCTTTCTAAGTCATCTCTGGAAATGTCAAATGATAACAAGGTCTGGATGCCATTGGGATCTATCCTCACCATAGGATCCATGGCTAACATTAGGGAATCAACACGGGAATTGGAGGTAGGGTTTGATAGAAAAAACACAGAGTGATAGCCCCGAGTTTCCTCAATGCACTGCAAACACAGTTTGAAATGGTAGGCAGGAGCATTAATCACCATGCATGTTAGAGAGATCGTGAGGCTCAAGGCCATTCAGAGCAATAATACCATGCTGTACCTCAAAATTACACCTTGGCATATTGGTACGCATAAGGATCAGAATAGTTGAAAACAATAGTACGCATATCCATGAATTGATCACAAAAATTAATGTATCAAATAAACATTGAACCATTAAAATTTTTATGAATCAAAACCCCATTGATATTAATCGAATACTAAATGAGTGGAGGTTTTTTAATTATGTAACTAAGGCATGGCTAGATTCTAGGACCAAGGAGTTATAAACTAAGAAAACCATCAAGTTCATAGTGAAATACGACAATTCGACAATAGACCATAGGAACAATTATCCTTTGATCAAAAATCGAAATCAGGTGTGAATTCCATCTGTGAGTTTTCATGCTTACAGTCATGAAAACAAAAATCGAAAGGCAGGCATGTAGAAAGCGACAAGTGACAAGTGTCGTTTAGTGAGAAAGGTCGTGACGAGTAACGAGAATTTAAAGACCCTTTGTAGGCAGCTTGTAAAAATAGAGATTATATTATCGCTGCCAACAATGGCGACACACTGGTAGAAGTAGTTCTCTTTGCCAAATGAATGAGTTCAAATTAGGATAATCAGAAAAAACATCGAATCGAAAAAAACCCCAAAAAGTTGTATAAACATCATTATCAATTATAAGCATTCCAGTTTCAGATTATTGTTATTTTCAAGAGACGAAAACTAACAACAATCTTAACAGAAGAGAGTCACGATATAAAAGTTAAAAAATTCAATACTGTTGACAGAGTCGTTGCTGCCAGCAGGCGTCCATAGCCTCGAGAGGGATGTCATTTAACCCACTCTGATATCTGTATCCTGCCAAGAAGTTCTAGATCAGAACGAAGGACATTTAAGGTCAAAAGAATCCATATCTAAGAATTTTCATATACCTAACATTGCTTCGCTGCCAGCAGGCCTGTTCAGTACCCCGACAAAGTTATCTTGGCATCATGCATGCATTTACCCGCTTCCAGCAGACCTGTTCAGTATCCCGGCGGGTTTACAAGCACTTCCCATAGCCCTCTGAAAGTTTATTTAGTTTTAAAGATATTAATAGAGTGGGGTGACACTGAAAATCCTAGTTTTCAGACATATCTTAGTAAATTACAGACCTTGAAGAAATTTCTTAACTGTCCTTCATTAAGATCTAGAAATAGTTTGCTAATAAAACCGACCTTCAAGAGCAGGGAGACATCTCTGAGTTTTTCTCTTAAGGAACAAGGACAGCGTAAAAAGAATTTTTATGGATGATCGTGAGTATCTTGAGTTGCAGAATGAAATCAAGAAATGCTTTTCAAACAACGAGTCATCTTTAACATGGCTGCAAACTTAGAAGAATATCACAATGGATGCTTAAACAACCTTCAACAGTGATTTTAGAGAGGAAATTTTTCTGTTCTCTTTGTCTGAACTAGCCCATGATGCAGGCATGTGTGTCCCAAAAAGAAAGACTAATAAGCATAAAGGAAAAATCAAAACAAACCAGAAAAGAAAAGCAAAGAGAAAGAAAAAAAAAATATTTAAACAGTGTACATGGGTGTGTCATCAGGCAAAGTACTTTTTTAGAGCTTGGTCATTCACCAGAAAGGTGTCTGGTTGTCCCTCTAAATTCTGTAATCGGAAGGAACTGGGACCCAGTTTCTCAGCAATTAAGAATGGTCCTAGCCACAAGTTCTTAAACTTTGTATGCTCTCCTTTTCCCTCATGTGGTTTGTCCCATTTTAGGACAAGGTCACCTACCTGAATTTTTTTGTCAAAGGCAGAATTGGAATCAAACCAGTTTTTAACAATGAGTTGATGTTGATCCAATTTTTGTTTTTCTTGAGCCCTCACAATGCATTATGCATTATTCCATAAGGCACTGTGCGTTCTTATGAGAGATTGTCGATCCGTAGATCATCGTTTGATCGTTCTTATGAGAGTTATTGGGTCAACTGTGATCCGTAGATCGTCGTTTGATGTGGTTATTGTTTGAGGGACAATGTTGTCATCTAAATGACTTCTATTCACTATAGGGGAGCAGGTAGGTGGTGGAGGATTCTTACGACCACCTCGTGCCATTAGTAGTTTTCAAGCCCTCCTAGCGCCATTTGTTGACGGGTGAAATTGACCGCTCGTCAACTGGAGGAGTGAATCAGGTCCGTTGTTGTCTACTTAACCCAAGCCGTTTGGATTGATCCATTCTAACAGTTTTAGCGGCTCCGTTAGCCGATCTAAGTCCTAAGAAAGCGAAAAACAAAACTAAAGAAAATAAAATAACTTAATGAATAAACACTCACTGTAAATTATATACAGATCTAATATATATTTACAGTTTACTAACTAATATTTATAACATAAGTCTACTTATTCTATGTATAATATATACAAATGACTTTATTTCTAATATATATATAACATTTACAAAATGCAAATTTTAATCTAAATCTGCAAAAATCGAATATGGATTGATTTATTAAACAACAACTAAGCTATCATTCGATCTTTTTTTATTTTATTTTTATAATATTTATAAAGAAGAAATGAAATAACAAACTGTCTAATTGAAAATAGAGATAACAAACAGTAGAATATGTTTAGGCTACATGAAATTTCTGTATTAATTAAACTAATGAAATACAACTAACAAACTGACCTGTAATCACATCCCATATTCGTCTTGTGTATAACATCAAATCTCGATGTCTGAAGAGGCAAACCCGCAACAGATCCTACAAATGCTTCTCATAAACGTGAAGCAGTAATGATTGAATACGAATGATAGAACATATGAGAGATATAATAACAACAATCTTATAATTTCACAAGTGGCCACATTGAGATAAATCCTGTTCTGAAAACTTGTGTGTAAATGTTCAACGAATGAAGAAGATAAATCTCTTAATCTCAAGTTTGAACAGAATATTTACTGTATGTTAAATATGGGACATAAAACATGGATATCATATAAATTTTATCATATCAATCTGCAATAAACCACGATAGCTAAAGTAGTCATAATCTAATTAGAAATTGAGACAATCATAGCTTGACTAAAAATATGATATAGAGAAGCTAAAGCTATGACAAATATCATATTCTATTCAAGTCTGTGAATCAGAAATCCATAGTTTTTTCCCCAGGCAGAGATGATTTCAAGTTTACAAAACAACATATTTATATAGGTTCTAGGAACAAAACGTTTCCTGTTGATAACATCCAATCTGTTCCAAAAAATGTGGGGGATGCAACCTCCCAGATTTTACTTGATACCAAAAACTAACAGCCTAATCTATTAACTAAAAACATAAAGATATTATGGATGAGAGATGCCAACAGTGCTTCAAATCTCCTTAGAAATCATAGGTTCCTGAAAACAAATAAAAATAAAAGATTTCAGATGTATTTTTAGTTATCAAAACAAGTAATTCGATTTTTTCTAACTAGCTACATAATCTCACGATTTTGTAGCTAGTTATAATTATAACTAGAATCATATTTTATTCAATCAATCAAAACAAACTGAAAAGTAATCTGTGCAAACAAATCGTGTATGCTAAATTGAGAAAGACATAATCATACTAAACTTTTAAAAGGATCATACCTCAAATTAAGGGATTCCAACTCATCAAGCAATCTTTGAATTTACTATTGCAGTCGCTGCTTCCACGTTCTTAAAAACAATAGACCCTATGGTTTTTTGGTGTTTGTCTTTGGATTGAGCTATGGATTGGAGTCTGCTATTCTCCTTTGTTAACGACATTACTTGGTCTTCTAAAGTTTTAAGCTGAGACTGTAGCAAAGGCACATCCTTGTAATACCTGCCGATCCAGGATCGACATTCATTACAGTGAGGCTGTATAGACTGTGTATCGGCACTGATAGTTGTTGGTCACTATAATTGCTTAATTAATTTCAAACAACCAAGTGAAACATAAATTATCAACCCAGGGAAGTCTTTTGTTTCAAAGATAGCTGCGCACCATATATGCTCAATTCCAAAAGCACTTAGTGTTGTAGTAAGGAAATCATTCTATCTACTTGCTGAAATGAACTGAAGCTCTGAATTGTATCACAGGAAAGAGATCTCCCTATTGCAATTATTTATAGTGCAAATTAAGAATCCTGGATTACATTTTAAAATAACATTGCAATGGGTAAGAACAACTATCTTGTAATCAGAGAACAGGACCCTTACTCTCAAACAGAGACTCAGTACTAACACTCTTTCATGAAAGCAA
>ML791024.1:557961-577616 GCA_009831015.1 Picea engelmannii | reverse complement strand
TCTCAATTTTTTACCTCGAATACTCTACCTCTCACGCTACCTTACCTCTCAACAGTCTATCCATTCTTGCACCTCATACTTGCACCATTTATTGTTGCAAAAAAACCATAACCAACAGTGTAAGAGGTCAACTCATTGCCTAAATTCTCCAACCAACAATCCAACTTTGACTGAACTAAATCTCACCCGACCCATACACATTAGTGTATTTTATAACATCACTACCAACACTATTGGTATCACATGGTTGGTCTTCACCCTGAATTCACACGACCTCAAGAGGAGACTCATATTAGTTTACTCCATCCACTACACCAAATGTGAACTGGTAACCAAAACGCCCCGTCGACCTTGGTACTAGTTTCCTCTTGCAATCACCCTCACACCTTCGTTGCACATCTACTCATCCCTCAACCTCCTCATTCCCATCGAACTACATTTTCTTAGCTCTACTCACCCCTTACACTCTCGTATTTTCTTACAAGTTGTTGTTGGTTATGGTAAACCCTATATTCTAAAACTGGAGAAACTCACGCCCTTTCTTTGGATAATGTGCTCTCAACCATGAACAATGCTAGTCATGTAGGTTTGTTGAGAAGATGAATGGTGTCTCCATGCCTATGTTCACAATCGTGGGTTTGAGGAAACCCATTTTAAGTCTTTTTTTGTTGTGTCTGAGCCATTATAATATGCTTTCATTGTAGGCCACAAATATATTTTATGCGATAATTTGAGCATCTAAAGAGGGCTTGTTTATGTACTCATTATGAGCGAAATAGGGAATATATATATATATATATATATATATATATATATATATATTGTATTCATTCTATGTTTAAAGTTTGTTGATTGAAGAAGTGGTTCTACAAGACAATGCATTCTCTCATATCCATTGTGGGCATGGTGATGACCAACAAGGAGAATGATAGAGAATGGTACAAGAAGATCAAGAGCACACTGATATTTAAAGACCTATGGAAATGTATTTGCAAAGCATCATTAGTCCCTCATAGTAGTAAAATCACTGAAGAAGAAGCGAAATCTAAACAAGAAGCCTCAGTATTAAATATGAAGAGTACCATACCTCGTAGAAAAATAGTCATTTTGACCATAGACAAAGAACGTGAAATATGGGAAGACAAAGACTAGAAGGCATATGCAGTAATATCCATGATAGTAAGTGAGGAGGTGAGCCTTCATATTGCTTCCATTAGTAATTTCCTAGTGACTTGAAGAGATTGAATGAATTATGTGACACACATTATGAGCTTGAACTCATACAAGTAATTTTGAAGCTCTTCAACCTAGAATTGAAGAATGATGACCCTATGGCTTTGGCTTCAGAAATCACATCCATAATGCATGAAATTGAAGCCATCGGACTAAAGATTTATCTCCCTCTCATGTACTCCATTAAGGCCCTATACTGTACATATTCTCACTACATTCAATATCTACAAGAAAGTGATCAGATGAAATCCATGACATTTGAAAATCTATTGAAGAAAGTTGTAGATCATGAGAAAGACTTTGGAAAGAAGTCAACTCCTCCATTTGGTGAGGATGTTTTCCTTGCTCACAAATACAAGAGTAAGCCACATGATTCTTCCAGAGGAGAAAGTAGCAGAAGAGGATGTGGACATGGAAGAAAAAATTCATAGGCAGGGAGCGAAGACACAACTAAGGTGATTGATCCAAAATGGATCCAAGAAGGCCAAAAATTCAAAGTTCTCAGATTCCGACGAAACTAGAGCCATCGTGTAGTGCTCGCCGTGTTGATTCTGTCAATATGTTCTTTTTCAAAAATGGACACTGTATGGCGAAGTTATCGCGATCTAAAAATTTTCCCAAACATGAAAAAAAGTCAAAGTTAAATTCAATAGTCTATACTGTTAACGTCAAGAGTATGTCAGCATGATGTGGAAGATGATGTCAGCATGACATCATGATGACATCAGCAAGATGACATGGAAGCACCAGAGGCTGACATGTGGCATGCATTTTTGGTATTTTCAGGTGTTGATGTGGCAGGTGACTGGACTATATAGACGTTGACATGGTAGTCCATATGATGGCGTGGCCCACTGACGGGTTGATGTGTGGCAATGATGTCGCGATAGGTGGCGGGATCTTGGCATGACACGTGGTGTACGATGTTGTCTGTGTAGGCGAGTTGGCAGGGTGACTATGCAGATGAATCAGCCGTATTGTCCAATCATGAGTTGACACGTAGCCCAATCACAGGGGTGCCACGTGGCACCATGGATCAGGCCAATACGAGCCTGGGTCAAAAATTGTTTCCACCTTCGTCGGGATCAACCTCCCGGATGAGCAATGATTTCCAACCAATGTGCTAACCACCTAGGCTACCATAGTTCTTGTTTAAACATATGGCATAATATATATTTAAGTTTGGATAGTGCTAAATTTGGGGGGTTAAGCGCCAGATTGACAGGGATAGCCTACTAACCAAGGTGGTCAACTAGGAACCAAGGACCAAGGGATTAATAATTTAGTGCCTAGCTCGGTCACATAGGATCATCCATGTAACCAAGAGCCCAAGGAAAAGGGGTGCAACCCGTATTTTTTCCAAAGATGGGTTTTTAACCTATAGTATTTGGAATTTTATGGTTTATTAGCCCGATTTTAATGGATTTAGGCCCAAAAAATGAGGATCTGGAGTTTGATTTGAAGCCAGATTTTTGGAGGAAGTTAGGATATGACCCCCAACCAAAATTATATATAAACCAATCCTTTTTGACAACCATAGGAGGTTCAAATTAGCAGAATTATGCCAATTTTTGGAGAGTAAGCCATTGTTATGCAGGGGAAGCTAACAAGCTAGGGAACTTTGGAGGCCATTTTCGAGAGCTACGCTCAGCCTTTTTTAGTATCGTTAGTTGTGTTGGATTCTTGAGGTCAATCAGAACACAACTAGACTAGTTTTTAATCCAATTGATTTACTTTTGATGTAATTTTGAAGCATTGAAGATTAATAAGAAATCCTCCCCCACTGAGACAAAGGCCCAGAGACGTAGGAAACTTTGTCGAACTCTGTTAATAATCTTTGGCATTATGGTTTGTTGTTCTTAATGTTCATTTTTCTATTCTGCATTCTTTATGATGGTTGCAATATTATTTCATTAAATCTTCTTCTTTTCTTCAACTTCTAAATGGTAAATCAATTCATGCAAAATACTTAACCAAGTATTTAAAATATCATTTTTGGATCAGTGATAGATCCAATCTTCATTGTACCCGTTCCAAAAAGAAAGGGTCACATGAAGCAGATGATTGCATAGTTCCATGGGACAAGATCAAAGAAGATAGAAAAAATAAGAAAGAGGACAAAGGTAAACCTTCATAACCAACAAAAGGTAATCCACTTGAATCTTCCCATTACATTGTTGTTCACTGCAATATAGGAGTAACAAAAGATTTATTTAACATTGTATATAGTCCTTGGAAATATGCATGGATTCTCAACATAGGCACAACCTCTCATATGACATTCCTAAGAGACATTTTTTAAGACTTAAGGACAATGTAGATTGCATAGTGTATTTTGCAGACAAGTCCAACCTCAAACCCTCAGGAATGGGCACCATTAGACTCGACTTTCCTGGATTCCTGGATTTTCTTATGCATAATGTACTCTATCTTCCTAAGATGAAAAGGAGATTGTTGTCCCTTGTGCACATCAGACAACAAGGCCACTTTGTTCACATGATCAATGGAAAAGTTGAAATAGGAAAGGATTCTGATAACATGCTTGTTGTGACCAGAATGGAAGATGGAAGATTGTTGAAGTTGAATGGGACGTCCTCCCATACACACAATGTTTCATACCTATCGGTGAAGGAATATTGTCATATAGTCTTTTGTGGCATGCTATATTTGTTCATCTAAATTATGAGAGTCTTCATTTATTGAGAAAGAATGGTGTTTCTGGTTTGGCCACTATTCCTACAAAACAGAAACAATGTGATGCTTGTATAATTGGAAAGCATAGAAAAGAACCATTCAATGATTATACTTCTAGAGCATGTAGAAAAGTTGAACTGGTTCATTCTTATCTGTGTGGCCCTATGCCTATGCCTTATACAAATGAAAATTAATATATAATGTCTTTTATTTATGATTACACCAGGATGTGTTGGGTGTACTTGTTGAAAGATAAATCACAAGCTTTTGAAACATTTAAAAATTTTCATGTATGGATTCAAAATGAGGCTCAATCTTGTATTGACTCTCTTCGCACTGATAATGGAAGAGAATATACATCTAATGAATTTGAAATTTATCTTGTCCAACATGGGATAAAACATCAAACAACTATTCCATACAATCCTCAACAAAACAGTGTAGTTGAACGAATGAACATGACACTCCTAAATATGGTTCGTTACATGATGTTTTTCAAGAATGTTAAATTGATGTTTTGGGTTGATGCAATTCTATGTGCAGTTTATGCCAAAAATAGGTGTCCATATCATGCTATAAAAAAAAGACTCCATACCACTATCAACGATGAAGTGCATCAGGGTGCCTTTTACCCACATCTATGAATGGAAGAGGTGCTCACCTTCTTCTGGCTCATCTGGTTCACCAGGTTGGAGCTTGGTGGTAGCAATAGTGACACTGGATTCCACGTCAATGATTCGTCTTCCCCTTTCTGGTTCTGAATCAGAGTCAGAACTCGCATATGATTCAGAGGCTTTTACTTCGACCACCAACGACTGCTTTGAGCGGCAATCAACAATGTTATGCCAATGGCTCTTATGGAAGTCGCACCACTTCCCGATATCTTTCTTTGTATTTCCAGTGTACTTATTTTCTTGCGGCTTGGACTGGTTGTCCTGATATTGTCCATGTTTTCTCTGTCCTTTGTTCAGTGGGTTGGGGCCACCCTTTCCTGTCTTTTACTGTGAGGGGTTCCCAGGCCCAAATTTTCGCGTCTTTCATTTGATCTTCTGCTTGGTTTTGATGACATATCGGTAGGCTGCGCCCAAGGACGAGATGTCCAAAAATTCCATTTCAGTCTAGATGTATCTATACAGAGCACAATGATACTTGAGCACTAGATGTCTCTCTGAATCTTTGATACCCAGCTTGGTGCGTAAGGTATGGAAGATATTTATGAACTTTGACACTGCTTGGTCTCTTTCTTTCCGCAGTGTGGTCCATTTGGTATACAAGTCGTCATAACTTCCGACAGGGTAGTATTGTTCCTTAATAGCATCTCTGAACGATTCCCAAGTGGCTGCAACTGTAAATAATGAGGGTTCCTCTGTTTCATTTTTCTCACAGAAAATTTCCCACCAATCTTTGACATGAGGAACGACTTTGAGGAGCGCAAAAGTAATATTTTCTCTATTCAAAAAGTTATGGACAAAAAAATACTCTTCTAGTATATTCAACCACTTGTCTACAACATCTTCTTCTATTTGACCTTCAAATACATGAATATTGAAGTTGATTTGTACCTTGAAGGGGGCAACGCCTCCGCTCAAGGAAGATGTGTCGCGTGTTGGTAGTCGTTGAAGGATTTGCGCAAAACTATCCATTATCTTCTTCCTTTGTTGCATGAGGGCTTCCTCAAGCAACATTTTGAAAGGATCTCTTGTCCCATCATATTTCTTTTCTCCTGCTATGAGAGGTCACTTGGGCGTGCGATATCTTTTTTCCTCAAGAGAAACAAACTCAAGACCCAATTATTTGTACCCTGACCTCGTTGGGGACATGCATTAAGATGATAAGGAGCAGACCACTCTGATACCACTTATCCATATTTTATGAGCAAAACGAAATGACTATGGATTATTAAAAGATGTTTAATATAGAATAACAAAGATACAGTAAAACTTATTTTCTATTCAATAAGGAAATAAGCTGAAACTGTAAAATGCAGCGGAAAACAAGCTTGTTGGAATGGTGGTGGCTTATCTATGAGAAGAGATGTGACGACTGCATTCATTCGCAAGAACATGATTACAATGAGGCTCTGAAGGCATTTTTACAATAAACATGAATGTCAAAAACCATAGACATCCAAAGACCTAACCCTAGGAGATGAAGCGCCAAAAGTCGTGGGCCCCATTTGGGTAAGTTAGTACATCAATTTCCCAGGGTCATAACTTTTGCATATGATCTTTGTTTTAGGTGCACGATATCCCATTGGAAATTTCTAACCGATAAGAACGATTTTCGACTGACCCAGGTTAGTGCCTTCGACAATTACTTGGGCCCCAAATCCCCAAAAAAAGTTGTTTAAGGCCTCAAAATGGCCCCGGAAATTTGGAACCCAAAAAACTGTCAAAAAACTAAAGGTGGAAAATTGTTTTTCAAGCCAGTGGAATAGTTGGGTGGCCACCGATATCCACCTGGATCAATTTGTTGTGAAGGGAAAAGAACATAAGGTATGAAAGCCCATCAAATCCTTGTATGGCTTGAAACAAGCACCATGAGCATGGTATGAAAAGTTAACCGAACATCTTTTGAAATTAAATTTCAAGCATTTAAATCTTGACAATGAAACTTTGTTTGTCAAGAAATTAGTTGGAAAAACTATTGTGTATCTTGTAGTATATGTATATGATCTATTCATAATAGCGAACAATGAGAACTATATTGCATCCATAAATAAAAAGTTTAAGAAAGGGTTTGAGATGATAGATTTGCGACATCTTCACTACTAGTTGGGAATTGAAGTGATACAAAGTACATATTCATCTCCTAGAAGAAGTACATTGGAGAATTGTTGAACAAGTTTGACATGACTGAGTGCAATCATGTTTCTATTCCATTGGAACAAAATTTGAAACTCACATTAGAAGAAGGGAATGAATTTGAGGATGTAACCAAGTATAGACAACTTGTGGAAAGTATTATATCTATCTTACTACCACTAGACCACACATTTCTTTTGTTGTTCAGAGTCTTTCCAAGTTCATACAAAATCCTTGGGAAGGACTTTGGTCTGCTGCAAAGAGTTTTGAATTACTTGAAAGGAATTCAAGATTTTAGACTCACTTACTCCAAGGTGGATGACTTCAATGTGATCGGATATTCTGATTCAGAATTTAATGGGGATAAGGAAAATGGAGTATCAACTTCAAGCTATCTCATGAGTCTTGGATCAGCAGTTATCTCTTGGAGCAGTTATCTCTTGGAGATCACAAACAATCAGTTCCAGTAGATTCCACAACAAAAGAAGCAAAATATGTGGCAGTTGCACAAGCGACAAAAGGGATTTTGTGGCTCAAGAGAAACAAGTGAATTGTACTCCTCTTCTAGTTGACAATATACTTATGCAATCAAGTTGACCAAGAATCTCATATTCCATAATCGAACCATGCACATCAAAACAAAGTATCACTTCATTCAATATCATGTAGAGGCCAAGACTATTCACTTAAGACATTGTTTCACAAATGAGGAAATTACAGACATCTTCACCAAAACCCTTCTAAGAAAAAAAATTGAGAAGTTCAGAATGATACTTGGACTCACACACACCCCTTCAAATTAAGGGAGGAATGTTGGATACATAATCCCTTGTGATTGTGTTACTTGTAACAATAATGTACATATGAAGAGTCATATGTTGGAGAAGACCAACTATTACATCTTTGTGTATTTATTGAACTTCATGTTAATGGAATAATCATCCCATGGAATTATAACCTAAAATGACATTCAAATTTGAAGGTAATATTCCCTCTTATAACTTTTACTCATTCCTTTAAGTGCACATAACTTTCCTTAATTTTTTTCTTAATTGTAGAGTAATCCATATCGAAAAAGGTAATCAAATAGAAAAAAGGTAATCATATTTTTTCTCTTTTAAATATTAGTCTTTTAACAATATTATTGAAAATATCTGCTTAAATTTCTCATCTTTAATGTATTCCTCGTAGATAAAAGTTATTTCAATTTCTTTTTATGAACACCTATTTGCATTCTCTAATGCATATGTCCCAATAATGACACAAGCATGAGAAAGTAGGGTTGCTTGGTAGGATTGCTGCTGCGCTTCTGTTGGCTGTAGATTGCACCTGTGTTTTCATTTTATCATGATAGAACTCAACCATACAACCTCGAGTTTGGTGCTGCAATGGGTCTGTGGGTGCCTTTACTTTAGAATGCAATGCCATTTGGTTGTTAGTAGGCATTTCTTAGCCTCTTAGAGATGCCATGCATGTCAATATTTTCACCAGATTTTAGTTGAAAGCTATAATGTAAATGTCACTAATGGCACTTGGCCCAAAAACAATCTAAAAAAATTCTACTTTATAATGGCACTTGACTCTAAAACAATCTAACAAAAATTCTACTTATCATTAAATAATGGAAATTTTATTCAATTCTTTTATAGCTTGGTTTCTTTTTTAACTTTGGTTTCAATTCGTTTAAAAAATGATTACAATTTACACTTTAGATATTATCATGATGTTATCCTGTACAAATTCGAAAGTATTTTTAATATTTTATTAGATTTTGAGATTCAAAATTAATGAATGACCACTTATGAAATATATGATCTTGAGGATTTTAGCTTTAAATAATAAAAACACCTTAGAGTGATGAAAAAATTCCGGAATTTTACCACGGAATTTTACCACCTAATCAACCATACAAATTCCAATCTTAAATATCATAAAATCCACCCAACAATAGCTCAATCAACAACACAAATTCCAGAATTTTACCACTTAATCAACCATACAAATTCCAATCTTAATTATCATAAAATCCACCCAACAATAGCTCAATCAACAACACAAATTCCCATCTTGATGATCATAAAATCCTCGAAATTGAATTATGAACCAAAATTAAATTCCAATCTTAATTATCATAGAATTATGAACCAAATTTAAATTTCAATCTTAATTATCTTAAAATCCTCAAAATTGAGTTATGAACCAAATTTGAGAAAACAAAGACCAATCACTTACTTCATTCATTACAAAGCCTAAATCATTGAATTCAACATCCCTGAGAAACATAGTATTTTACATCTACTGATTTTCAGGCATGTTGGCCACCCCCACCTACTGTTGAGAAGTAGAACCAGCTTCATCTTGAATATTAAGAATCCGACGAATCTGTTGAGTGGTTTTACCTCTGATCATGTCAGCGAGAGCTTGACATGTCAAGTCCAGAAGATTTTTTATACACAGGTAGTGGGCTGCCAGTACAAGTTTCAAAAAGGTTTCATGATCATCCAGACTTTTAAGGAACTCCGAATCCCACCTACTGCTAAAATCATGAGGGGCATGGAGCACATGGTGTCTGCAATATTGGATGACCTTTTCCAAAATGTTGCTAGAAACCAGAGGTAGAGGAATAGTTCTATGAGTACCCAAGTCCTCCATCACCTTCTTTACAATCTGAGACTCCGAAGCCACGACCTCCTCCACTTCAAATATTTTGCCATCGCCGCTCATCAATCTCACAATATTTGTATTATTACTGTTACTGGATTCCATCTCCAAGGCACGAGCAGATACAATGAAATGAAATGGATTGATGATAGTGAGATAGTGTTCTGTTCTGAAAGAAATGAAAAGTAGATATATTCGGTTCGACTTCCACTCTCTTGGTAATGGTGTAGATTTTAATCCCCAACGGTCATGGTAATGGTGTAGATTTTAATCCCAACGGTCATATTAATACAAAACAGTTCTTGTACACAACCGATTTTCTCAAAGGGGCCGACATATAGATGGTGTTGAACTTTGAACTTCTTTTTGAGGTTGCAAAATTCAAGAAATGGCTGGTATCGTTGATTGTGGTATTTTAGAATATCATAATTGGTGAGGAATAACAAAAATTCTCCAAATTTATTGTTCAAGTTGTAAAAATAAATAAAAAATAAAAAAAAATTATTTTTTTAAATTTTAAAAAATTGAAATTGATTGTGATGTTTTCCTACATTAATTATTAATATTATTTAAAATTTTAAAATTAAAATTTGATGTAACTTTTTTATTTTAACAATTATATTATTAACTAGTGTATTCTCTAAATGAGATAATGAAAATGTTGAAGTAATAAAAGTAAAATAAACAAATTTTACAAATTTTAAGAAGGTATAATACAGGAAACTGAACTAATATTAATCTAATCTTGAAGTTACATGATATTGATCTAATATTCATTCTTTTAATTCATATTAGTGTAATATTTTTAAGTTACATGATAAAATATATTGGAGGGTATAAGTGTAATGTATCAACATGTTTTTAACATATATTGGAAGGTAAAAGTGTAATGTATCAACATGTCTTTTAAACTCTAGGAATCATGAAGTTACATGATATTGATCTAATATTCATTCTTTTAATTCATATTATTGTAATATTTTTTAGAGAAAATTTAGAAAATAATGTTTTCCTCAAATATTATTTTAAAAATATCTTAATTTCTTCATGTCATTTTTTTTCTTTTTCATATAAGTTCACTTATATTTTGTTGCATCAAAATTATATACCAATGATTAATTTTTTCTCTCTTATTAGTATTTTTCTATAAACAATTTTCCTATCAACATTTAATATTATCAAATCATGTAAAGCATGAAACAAAGTCTACTATAAAATATTTTGGTCATGTATAATCTATTTATTGGAAAATAATGATTATATTTTGACTTAAAGTAAGACGATAAAACATTTTGGTCATATATAATGTATTTATTGTGAAATAATCATTTTATGATTATTCTTTGTATTGTGATAAGTTTCCATTTGTGTTTAAAAAAAAAAAACTATTTTGTTTTCTACCATGTTTTTGGTTTTATATAAGTAGTGCATTAACATTAAACATGTTGTGAATTTATGTACTAATTTTCAAATTAGAATGATTTTATAAAAATATATTATCCTTCTATTCAAGCTTTGGAATATGTATTTTGCATTACAAATGCATGGTTTTTAAGAAAAATATTCATGTATTCATTAGAAACCAACTAATTCAATATCTTCTACTAAATATATTGAAAGGTTAGCATGAATGTCCATGAAACTTAAAGAGAGATTCTCCTCCAAGGTGCAAACGATTTTTTTCATCTCTTCTTATAATGATAAAATAGAATCAACAACAATGTTCATTTAAGTGATCTATATGTCAAATTAATATAAAAAACACCATAAAATAGAACCATGGTTTGAAAGTGTCTAGGCCTTGTTCTGCAGTGCACATACCTTGCAGAGAGTCTTGATCTTTGACACTTTAATTTTAGCAGCATAGACGTTTATTCCGGTGAAAACCATGTCAATGAAGCTCAGCGTGGAGGCATTTGATGATTCAGTGAAATTCTGAGTATTTAGGTTCGATCTTCTTATAATTTTTAACTGGATGAGTGTAAAGATTTCATATTTTGAATCATTAGGTCTGTATTAGTATTGATTTGCACACAAGGTTTTTTCTTAAGAATCTTGAGCTCTCTTAGCTCATTATCTTTGTGAATATCTAGCTCTTTGAATGAAGAAAATTATGCACTTTCATTATTCTTGAATTGTGAAAATTTGATCTGTAATACGTTAAATTCTTCATTGTTTGCACCTTCTGATGTCGTATGTCTCCATGCCTGACACATCGGCTATAGTGTGGTAATTGTTCTTTGAAAAGGACGAGTTATGTTTGAAATTCTATGAATGAAGTTTTGGAAAGTAGTCCTTTGCCGGTTTAGTCCCAATCCTCTACAACCTTTGCAGTTAGGGTGCAATCTCTTCGGTCGGGACTCGACAGTCACTACTAAAATCTTGGATAAGATAAGCATTTAGATTTATTGATCTTTCTGAGTGAAGTCCCATTAGCACTGCATTTGAGCTAAAAAAAGTACCATTTTTTTTACCGCTAAAAGATGTTAAAATAGTCATGTTACAGTCTGTAAGCCCTCTGAAACTTGCCTAATGTTCATGTTCTATTAATTTATGAAGTAATTAGATTGAAATGTTTTAGTATTTTTTACATTTGAATCCTACTTTAAGATGTAAAAAGTGTCTTAGTGCATTCCATTAGCCGTGCAAAACATGTTAAATGTACCGTGTTTATTCATTTTTTTAAGTGAAATTCAAGGTTGGGTTTCATTCAGTCATGCTCGAGTGGATTCGCCACAAAATGCTTTTTAAATTCAACTAATCATCCAATCATATATACATTGTAAACTAATCCTCTATAAATTGTGGAATCTTTGATTAATCATTTGGGGAAAAAATCTATCATACCTAATCCAATATATATTTCTAATAATTATAAATATTGGGAGATCATTTTTATAAATTTCACAATATTTAGAAATTGAAATATAAATTTCACAATATTTAGAAATTGAAGTGTATTGGTATTTACATGACTACATTAAAAACCAATACACTATGTGGTTCTCACCTGCGTTGCTTCCACGATATTGTGGCCCATTCTACCATTTGTGATAGGATCGTCGACTCTTCAACTATCACACAAAATAGGTTGGGCCAAATTCCAGCCCTCATTTCATCCATATATCACTGAATGATCTTTAAAATATAGGTACCATGTTTAAAGTAGAACGCAAATATGCAAAATACAATTATATTTGTAGAAATAAGGTACACACTTTTTGGTTTGTTATTTTTTAAACATGATTTCTACACTATGATTATGATGAGCTGACCAGGCGTTGGGAATGGAAAGGGAAACGCCAAGGACTCTGGTCCATAATACAGGAGGTTTCATTAAGAAGGTTTCATATTAATGTTGTTAATTGAGATTATAAAAGCTTTGCGGGACATTTCATATTAATGTTGTTAATTGAGATTATACAAATATTGTAATTAAAATGAATGTATTTGAAATTGAGTGTTTGGTTCATGCCCCTAGTTGGTTCACTATTTGGATGATCTTTGGCTCATGCCCCCAAAGTGTCTCAACTTGTATAAGGGAAACATAGAAACATGGAACTATTCACAACTCGGGTTCACCACTCAGTTCATTGAGCAAAGAAACAATGTTTGACATTGCAACCTTTTACCTCAACCCTTTCTACCCACCTAAACAATGTGCACACTACCATCACATTGCAACCTTTTACCTCAACCATTTCTACCCACCTAAACAGTGTACCCACTACCATCCATAAGCGAAGACCTTACATAATGCCCCTAAAACACCATCTATCTTCCCTATATACATGTCTCTAAATACATATTTTAAGTTTATATTTTTCCTCTATTTTTTTATATACTTTATATTTATAAAGTTTATATTATTCTTCCATATATAAATATGTATATATTTGTATTTAAAATATATAATATTTAATACTACAAACATAAAAAAAAATTAAAGATCAAATCTTATTTATTATAAGAATAATAGTTTTTTATATAATAATATATTTATATATGTTAATATTTATTTTTATAATAATAATAATAATAATCTATTTTTTTTTGAACTTGTGACCTCTTAGGAGGAAACACATGTTCTTAACCTCTATATATATATAAATGATAATAATATTATAGAATTTAATATATATTAAGTTTATAAAGTTTAATATATAATAATAGTGTTATAAAAGTTAATATATAATAAATGTAATGTTATTTATGTAATAATATCAACAAGTTTATAATATTCTTGATTTTTTGGTATTATATGTAGTATTTAGAAATTATAGGCTTACTATAGCTCAATTAGGAATTGCATCATATTTGATAGATAACCAAAAGTAACAAATAAATCATTATGAAAGAAATGTTTCAAACATTGTAAAAGAAATGAAAACTAAAGATGGAACATATTAGACAATTCAGGTACAACTCATTTGGAGGAGTTTGAAATTCTCTTTGGAACGTCAACCTACCCAACTTTTATGTTCCATCCGTACAATTCTCAACAAGTGTCCAACCTCCCTACCGACTTCCTTCCTGAGCAACTATACAATATAACCATTTTTAAAATCTTGCTTATCTTCACCTAGTTGTTGGATATCTTTAGTTCTATCCTCCGGCTACGGTTCAACAATAAGCACATAATAGTTTAAAGATAACAGTGTTTATTAAAATTTGTGTACACTCATTGTTTTTGGCTGCAAGGCTTTGTTAATAACCTAAAAATTTGGGATGCACTTTAATTGAAAAACATTCACATCTTTGCATACATTATTCAATAGGATCTTCGTTGGATCTCTCTCATGGATATTTTAAAAATAGTTAGCTTTTTTCGATATGATCAAAAGATTTACACATTAAAACCAAAACTTAAAACGTTTTCATTTTACAATAAAAACCAATATGTCATGAATTCCATGAAAAGATAATTCAAAATGTTGTAACAATGGGTTATTAATTTATTTTCAAATATAAATGATTGAAAAGAGAGAGACGATGTTTTGTGAATATTGAAAGAGAGAGAATATGTATTTATAACTTGCAGATAATTATTCATCATATCACCTACATCACATAGATAGAGACAATGTTTTGTGAATATTGAAAGAGAGAGAATATGTATTTATAACTTAAGGATAAGTATTCATCATATTACCTATCACCTATATTTGCCTATTTTTTTCTAAATAGATGATTGCAAGAATCTACACTAAAAGTCTTTTTTCCACATTGTAAGCACACATAGATTTTATTATACAACCCTTAAGAATAATGACAAAACAATGTGGGTACCTTATAAGAGTGAACTGAGTTTGAAGTGAGTTTGAACTGAGTTTGGTCTTTTTCAAGATCTATATTTAGGTTTTATTTCCTAAGTTTTCCAAATAAGTATGACCTTGAAAACAACTCCAACAACCTCATGTGATAATGCTTGACACATGTGATAACACTTGACACATGTGATAATGCTTGGCATGACAAGTTTGTATGATAGATATACTTTCTAATCACATTCATGCGAATTCCTTAAAATTTCTAAATTTTATGTAGCAACTAAAACATGACTACTGATTTTTTCCTTGTATTATCTTTAGTTTAGCTGCAATCAAATTTTAATACAAAATATACATGTTCTTGTTTTTGTTTTTTTTTTCATATTGATGTTCTTGTTATGAAATTTTCTCATAACAATAAAATATGATATAGTAAGGCACATTTAAGGTTAAGTTAATTTAGAGTTTAATTCATGTATTGATGATTGAACACATTTTATATTTATTATAATTTATTTACATTATTTTAAAAGATATAAATTTCAATTATAAGTTGTATTGAAAATAATTTAATAATTTTAGAAAAAAATTATAAATATTAAATATTAAATTTAAATAGTATATATAATAATAAATTATCTACATAAAAAAATTAAACAAATGATTTTTAATTTTAAAAATAATTTTTTGCTTACCTAAATGCATGAAAATTTATGAATATGTTTCATTGATAAAAAAAATTGTTTACCTAAATGCATGAAAATATATCAATATGTTTCACTAATAAATAAATTAGAAATAATATTGAAATAAAAACTTTATAATTTAATAAGTAAAATTAAATTTATAAAAAATAAAGTTCCTGAGATCTAGGACAGTTGGTGACGGAGTGTGTTGTTAAGGCACTCTGTGATGTTAAAGTCATTAGTTCGAAACCTGCGGGGACAAAAAATCCAACCATGTTAAGGGTTGGTGTGGCTCAGGCCAGTGCAATCCCCAACCCTTTCTTCGCATTGTGAGCGAAGGTTTGACACACCCGTCCACGGATCGAGTATCGTCAGACATTTGCGCCCATCTCTAGATTTTCTACTCGAAATTTGTTATTTAATTTATGTGAAGATGATTTTATTGATTTGTATGTAAATAGTTTTACTGTGAAATGACCAAAAATATGGTTTTAGAAAACCTATCAACAATACCTTAAGCATTAATATTATTCAAAATTTTAAAAATTAAAATATGATGTCACTTTATGATTTTAACAATTGTATTATTAATTGTGTTAAAAAATCTACATATATTTTATTTTATATAAATCCAAAACATACATCTCATTTAATATACCCATCTAACTATATTAATTTAACTTTTAACAATTATATTATTGATTGTGTTAAAAAATCTACACATATTTTATTTTATATAAATCCAAAACATACATCTCATTTAATATACCCATCTAACTATATTAATTTCACTTAACCCATGAATGGTCGTTGGAGAACAAAAAAATCATTTTTCATGATGGGTGGTTGGAGTTATATTTAACCATTATACACGAAGTTCATTTTTCATGATGCATACTATTTTTTTATTGTGATGTATTATCTTATTTTTTATTTATTTTAAAGAAATTATTAATGTTTAAACATAAATTTAATTGTTGAAATTGAACATAAATACAATGTGAATAAATATATGCTATCTCATTTAATTAAACAAACTATTAATGTTTAAACATAAATCTAATTGTTGAAAATAAAGATGATTACATGTGAACAATTATATGGTATTTCATTTGAACATGGCCTATATCACTTGTGTACCGAATTAAAATGTACCAATAGTATTTTAAACATAAATCTATTATATTTTAAATGAATATTTTCAGACTTGGACATATTTTTCAATTATATTTTTTATTTAATAATATGTCCAAATGTAACAATAGAAGTCTCAATTCCATTGTTTCTAACCTTAATATTGAGAAAATTACAAGAGAAATTTGTTGTTTGTTGTTTTGAAAGACTAAGTATTTGTATGATAAATTTTAAATGATAAGTGAAGTGCCTCGTAAAAACCCATTACTTAAAAACTTTTATGTGGTTAAACCAAAAATTCATTGAACAATATGTTCAACTATATAAGTTTTCATTCAATTATTTGGAACCTCTTGTTGGACTACAATTGCCATTAGACCAAAACCCATAGGCGTTAATCTCCGCCACAATCACCAGAGCTAATATGCATGAGAGGGGGTTAACTCATGTCACGAAACTCACGGGAAGTGTTGAAACCAATGTCCAACAATCTCCCCCCAACGCGTGCCGAACGAGTTTTGTACTTGAGACCTGTCGCTCTTATACCATTTGTTGGACTACGATTTCTGTTAGACCAAAACCCGCAGGCGTTAATCTCCGCCACAATCACCAGAGTTAGGATCCACAAGACGGGGTTAACCCAAGTTGTGAAACTCGCAGGAAGCGATGAACCCAATGTCCAACACCTCTATTGCGAGGAAATTGTAGGATCAATTTGTTTTTTTTGAAAGGAAAAGTATCACTACAAGGAAAACATCGATTAGTGAAGGTTTTAGCAGAACCACTACTCCCTTATCTTTTTTAGTGAAATTTTTTAGTGGAGGTGGGCAACTAAAGGTTTTAGCGAATCTCTCCCTCGAAGTTGGAGGAAGTCACAGATTCAACTCTTTTGATCCTCTCAAGATTAGGCTCCATAATCAGGCTTGATTGTTTACACGATTTACCATCCATGGATCATGGGGAAGTACTCGAAAAGTTTTCCACAAGGTTTTCCTTAGTAAAAATATAAACACCACATATAAAAATTGAAAAACATTATCTCCCACACTCGATTTTTGTGAAATGTGAACACTAAAAAAAAAAATGCCACATAGTTCCTACAAGATATATATAAGCATTGATGCTTACACATAACTAAAACAAACCAATGCATTATGTTACAAGGTGTAACATCCCGCTCTGGCGCACTGAGAAAACTTATTCTTTGAGGACACTTGCTCGCAAGTGATATGGACTACTATGATATTAAAACTCTTGTCCTTGATTATGATGCATTATGATAGATGACATGATGTTTTACTGCTTTGACATAGATAGGTGCTATTGACTCAGTTTTACTGAGTGTGCAGGGTTTTGGACCTTGAGGATGCAGAGGCATTGACGGAACCCCTTGGACTCTGGATTGAGTCAAGGAGTGTGTTATTGGGGTTTGATTGTTTTACTGTGATTTGAGTACATTTAATTAGATGATATGATGTGGACATGTTCTGACATGATTGTTGATGATGCAGGCTGACGATAGATTGTCGACCAGACTCACATATGGAGTAAAGGGGCCACACACGACTACCAGAGAGGTTAAGGGAGAGGTTTGGACAACAGCCCTTCCACAGCCTACTAGCACTCCCACCGTGGCTCGAACTGTAGGTTAATGATTACCTAGTTCGAGAGGATCCACGATGTCGTGAGGGTAGAATGCGACAGTCGCTCACGATAATTCTAAGGGGCGTGCAATAAGGCGGGGGCCTTATTCCTTAGAATCCCTTAGTCTCCCACAAGTTCACCTAGCGGAGTGTTGACTCCAGGCGTTATTGATGTCTACCAATCAGTCAAGAAGCGAGTGGCACCCTTAGAGCACGTGGTGCATCCTGAAGGGCACGTCGTGCAAAAGAAACAAAGAGGCGAGTGGCACCCTTGAAGCACGTGGTGCATCCTAAAGGGCACGTCGCGCAAAAGAAACACTAGAGGCGAGTGGCACCCTTAGAGCACGTAGTGATCAGGGGATCAAATTTTGCTCAATTTTCAAAGTGCTCGGAATGCAACAAAAATAGTGTCATTGCGTCCGTCTCGTCTTCTTGATTTCGACGGTATATTTACTTTCGCAAACGGAGTCCGTATGAAGGAGTTATCGCGATCTGTCCGCCAAGCCAATCAGACAAAATTTTGGAAGCTGACTGTACCTGTCCGTACAGTCCGTACGACCACGTGGTAGGGCCGTACCATCATGTTGATGTGGCAGAGGGAAGATGTGGCGCATTTTTATTGGTTGTGGTTGTCCAATCGAGTGTTGACATGTGTCCGTTTTGGGCAAATAATGTGAGGACACGTGGCCCAACCCGAGGGCGCCACGTGTCGCTCATTCGTTGGACATTATGTTTATATGTAAAATTGTTTTGGGAGTCCACGGGGTTCGACCCCTGGACCTCCCATAGCCCAAGCTTTGTAAAGCCTCCGCTAACCACTATGCCGCCCATTGTTCCTTGTCATATGGGTTGGCGCCTTTATATTTATGTTTGAAGGTTGTATTGTTTTGAAAAGGGGGCGGGCCGGGGCTTAGCCCCGACCCATATTGCATACCATACAAAACATATGTTATAACCATATGTTATATATAACATATCCGCGCCAAATTTTATGCATTGTATTATGTTGCAATGTATTGCAAATACATTGCATTATTATAAACTGTGTATTAAAAACGCATGCGGGGTTTGAACTATACCAAAGTTTAAATGTGAAGGTATGTAATCCGTTTTGACCGGCGGTTTAACTGCGTGGGGGTTACACGAAAGTTATACAACGACTAACCACCGTTTTGCTCAACCTTTGGTCGCATGAGCCACATGACCGAGTGCCAAGGCGGTTAGGGGCTGGAGGTGCCTTAACCGTCCTACGGTTTGCACCGTTGGCGCGGTTGCGCCCGGTGCCAAGTTTTTACGCTTAAAAGAGCGTGTGATCCAGGTTTGGAGAACAAGGGTGCGATTTGTAGAACCAGAGACAACAGAGTTGAAGAGGGAGACTTCAAGAAGGCTATCTTCTTCATTTTTCGACCGTTTCAGGTGCCGAAAGAGCCCAGACAGGGGTTTTGGGACGCTGCGGAGCCATTGAAGCAGTCAGTTTGTCATTTTGAGCATTGTAAGGCATGTTTTTGAGCACTTTGAGAAATTTAATAA
>ML791024.1:465902-510527 GCA_009831015.1 Picea engelmannii | reverse complement strand
CTACCCCCCTCTTTGTCTCCCTCTTCCTCACACATCTCTCTATATTCCTCTCTCTCCCTATCACACTATCCATCTTCCTCTATCTCCACCACCCCTCTTTATATTCTTCTCTTTGTCTCTCACACTCTCTCTACCCCCCCTCTATGTAGTCCTCTCTCTCCCTCTCAAACTCTCACACACTATAGCAAGTTTGATACATCGCAAGGAAATAAATGGCCTTGACCTAGACATGTCAAGACCCAGACCTAGACCATAGACTATGACTTAGACCATATACCATGACATAGACCATGACCTAGACCTATACGGTGACTAGGGCCTAAACCATGACATAGAACCAGATCTAGACCTAGACCATGATCTAGACCTATACCATGACCATGACCTAGACCTAGACCATGACCTAGAGCTTGACCTAGACCATGACCTAGACCCACCTAGCTCCATCTAAGCCTAAGAATAACCTATACTTGACCCTTGACCCCCTCCACACTTGAGCCATAAGAAAATTATTCCTATACCTCTTGTTGAAGGCCCCACAACCCTTGAAACTCCATCTTGGTGGTCTAACCATTTCTCTATGCTTCAAAATACTTTCAATCTTAATCCCTTAGGTCCTAGTTGTCTCCAAATCCCTATACATATTTATTCAGAAAGTTGTTTGGTCTATAATAAATGATATATCCATTGCATTAAGATCATGCACGTGCTCATGTGACTTTAAATCCTTGAGGTTGAGAGTGCTTGGCACTCATCCCTTCCCATCAGGAACGCGTGAGCATTCCTAGAACATGTGCACACATGTTCTTGTTGGGATATTTTATATTCCAAGAACACTCCTCAACTTCATCTATCTCTTTACTCAAACAAAATGACGCAAGAACAAATAGGTTTTTGTTCTTTTTGTCTTGTTTTTTAATTCATAGACACTTGTGTGCTATTGGAAGACAATTGTGGGAAGAATTGGAAGACAAATTTATCCAATTGGAATTGTTAGTTGTGTCTTCTTGTGTGATACCAAGACAAATTTATCCAATTAGAATTGGAATTCTTAGTTGTGTCTTCTTGTTTAATACCAAGACAAATTTGTCCAATTGGAATTGTTAGCTGTGTCTTCTTGTGTAATACCAAGACAAATTTTTCCAATTGGAATTGTTAGTTGTGTCTTCTTGTGTAATACCACGACAAATTTGTTCAATTAGAATTGAACTCGTTAGTTGTGTCTTGTGTAATACCAAGAAAAAATTATCCAATTGGAATTGGAATTGTTAGTTGTGTCTTCTTGTGTAATACTAAGACAAATTTGTGTAATTGGAATTGGAGTTGCTAGTTGTATCTTCTTGTGTAATACCACTTGACAAATTTGTTGTGGTGTGCTTGGAAGACAATTTTTCTCTTTAAACATGGGGAACCTGCGAAATTGAGGTGGAAAGTCCTTGATGAAAGAAAAAAACATTGAAAATGTAAATGAAGAAAGAGAAAAGGAAAGGGTATGTATGTCAAAACAGAGGCTTTCAGAAGAGGAAAATCCAATTTCTAGCGGAATAGATTCCATTGTTGCTTCTCCTCCATCACCATAAGAAAATAACAAGATTTCAGTAGAGACCAATCTAGTTTATACTTTTATTGTACCTCCAATCACTATCCCATCAAGACAAGTTGTTGTGAATGACCATATGATGGAGGATTTACTTGGTTATCCAATGGATGAAAATAGAGAGGCAATTGGTGCACAACCTTCAGGTGAAGAAGTTATTGTGGTGCAACCTCTTGTTGGACAGTCAAATGTTTCAAAAACTAGTCATGGACATGTCCACTCTCATCCCAAAATTGATCCGCCGGTAATTGAAGGGGAAAGAACTACAATGTTTTTAACTCCACAACAGGGAGGTCAAGAGTGACATAATACAGGTTCATCGTCCCCACCTAGATTGAGTAGTGTGCGGCGAAGAACTCCTAAACGTATTCAGGTGGATGAAAGTGGTCTAACATTACTTGAAGGTAAGTTACCTAACTATACTATTCGTTATCATTCTTATAAAATCATTAAAGAATATTTTTGAACCAAAATATGATGCTACTAAATGTCAATTATTTTTTGCTTTGTTAAAATATAGAAGTTCTATTGTTGTTAGGAGAATTTTAGGCATTAAAACAGTGAAAAATTTAGACACAAGTCATAATATTCCTTTTGAGAAGATACTACATTTCGTTTCCTTACGATTTGGATTCTTTCAATTCCTTATGATTTGGATTCTTTCAATTCCTTGAGGTGAAGTACAATAGAGTGTGGCCAAAACAATTTAGTTAATATGTAACCTATCGAGGATTGATTTGTCAAAGTCTAATAGATGGAGAAAAAGCTCCTCTTGAAACCGTTGGTCTATCCATAAGCTAAAAGAGGTTCCCTTGGTAAGAATAAACACCCAACTCCCAGTGATTCTAATAATATTAGTGGAATGTGATGTTCCAACCTGGATGCATTTAAGTCAGATGATTAAATTGGTGTCGCCACAGGTAACATTTGAATCTTCCATAACAAATAGTTGTTAACAATATCCTTTATTCGACAGTCTTTCACTTTTCGTAAATCGATTAATGAACCTTCATCCTACTAATTAAACTATTTTTTTTTTATGTTCAATGTAGAATATCGCTCTTAAAATTAAAGTTATCAATTATTGTGTTTAAATTCTCCATAGTCGGCAATATAGAGTAATTTAGATTTTATTCTCTCCTTAATATATCTCTAGCTTAGTCAAGAGAAATTGCATAATCATTGTGTACTATTGTAGTTATAATTTACTTTCATCATATAACTGCATTGTTCTTTGGATTATGATTCAAGAACACTATGCCTTTCTTTTATGATGTATAATTAAATCGTTAAATAGTTTTAAAATGTTTTTAAAGAAAAAAAAAAATAGTTATGATCATTCTAATAAATTAAAGGCTTTATGTCAATTGGGTCAGACATATTGATAATTATAATATCAAATATTGATTAAGAGTTAGCAACTTGCTAAGCATCTTTAAAAGTACCTTTAAAACTCTAGGAGGTGGTAGTACTTTAAATAAAAGTAATAATAATAATAATAATTACATATGTCATTAACCATTCTTACATTGTATATGCGTTATCCTTAGATGTTAGTATAAGATGGGATGTCACTTTGTAAATTTATATGATTGACAAACCAATCCTAAGAGGAACCTTGAATGGAATTTCTGGTTGGAAGCCATTAATTAAATACGTATCTAACATCAATATGAAGATCGAACAATTATGGTTTGGATTATTATTTTCATTGTTCTTAAATATTTTGCGGATAATTTTAGATTATTGTACCAGTTCATGGAATAGATTACCTCAATGATTAGATTTTAAGTCTTACTTAATGTAATATGTTAATTAAATTGTAAGATGAATGTGGTGACTGTGCATACACAAAAATTTGATATTTCATCGTGACCACGTATAGTTGTTACATATTGGCAGGTTACTGATGGTGGTTTGGAATAGAACTTTATCTGTTGCTAAGTTTGTACTTATGCTCTTGTTGTTCTTTTTATTCTTTATATATTATGCTCTGGTTAGGAATAGAACTTTATATGTTGCTAAGTTTGTACTTATGCTTGTGTTTTTTTTTTATTCGTTATATATTATGCTCATGAATAGAACTTTATTTGTTGCTAAGTTTTTACGTATGCTCTTGTTGTTCTTTTTATTCTTTATATATTATGCTCTAACTCAATTGCATTTGAGTATCGCTTAAAGGATTGATTAAGCATAGTAAATTATTCTTTTGCACTATGAAGAAAGGATGGTTAAGTACGGTTGATGATTCCAGTATTGAATTGTGGAATAGGATTGGAGTTGTGGGATTTATATACCTTCTTGTTCCTCAAAACAGTCGTCAATCTTGAGACCTTAAATGGTCAAAATCAATCGGATGAATCCTAAACTTGAGTGTTGATTATGCGTCTTGGATGTCCTAACCTTACAGGTAGGTTGGACGTGTAGATATCCCTTGTTATCTTATGTGATGTAGTTGATCTATGAATAACAGTGATTGTATTTAAAACTTGATGTGTAGTGAGATAGTAAGGAAAGATTATGTAAATATTACTGTATGTTATTTCATGTAACACTTGTTCTATATATTGTTCAAAAAAAAAGTCATTGTACTGTACTTACTTACTTAAATTCTTAACTAAAAGATCATTACAAGTTATGATTTCTGCCCACTACTGCTTGACACTAAATATGTCAAATACCATAATAATATAGTCATAACCTAAAATGACATTCAAATGTAATATCCCCTCTTATAACTTTTATTCATTCCTTCAGGTGCACATAACTTTGTGTAGACTAATCCATATAAAAAATGGTAATCATATTTTCTCTTTTTCCCACGAGTCTTTTGACAATATTATTAGAAATATTTGCTTAAATTTCTCATCTTTAATGTATTCCTCTTTGTATTTCGAATATTTAATGTATTCCTGTCTGTGTGATTCATAGATATTCCTCAAATAACTTTTTGTAGACTAATCCATATAAAAAATGGTAATAATATTTTATCTTTTTCCCACGAGTCTTTTGACAATATTATTGGAAATATTTGCTTAAATTTCTCATCTTTAATGTATTCCTCTTTGTTTTTCGCATCTTTAATGTATTCATGTATTTCGCTTCTTTAATGTATTCTTGTTTGTATTTCAATTTCTGTTTATGAACACCTATTTGCATTCTCTAATGCATATGTAAATATTGATGCTCACAATAATGACACAAGCATGAGATTATTCATATTGTATTCTTTAGAAAGTAAGGTTGTACAGTTGCTGCTGCTTTTTTTTCTTGCTTGACAAAATCTTTTGTTGGTTGTACATTGTACCTATTTTTTCATTTTATCATGATAGAACTCAATGATACAACCTCGAGTATGGTGTTGCAATGGGTCTTTGGGTGGATTTATTGTAGAATGCAATGCCATTGAGTAGACATTGCTTAACCTTTTATAGATGCCATGCATGGTATTATTTTCATCAGATTTTAGTTGAAAGCTATATTCGAAATGTCACTAATGGAACTTGGCCCAAAAACAATTTAAAAAATTTCTACTCTATAATCACACTTGGCTCTAGAAACAATCTAACTTGGTTATTATTTTACTTTGGTTTCAATTCATTTCTAACAATGATTACAATTCGCAGTTTAGGTGTTATCGTGATGTTATCCTATACAAATTCATTTAGAAGTATTTTTAATATTTTATTAGATTTTGAGATTAATAGACACCTTTGAAATATATGATCTTGAGGATTTTTAATTAATTTCCATGGCGCAAGAGAACTTAATTACAAAATCAATCAAGCAACGACATATGTCAAGGCATAAATAATCTACTTATTTAATTTTTAAGGTGCAACCAAGATCTACTTAACTTCCAAGCGCATGATTAAATCAATCATCGAATTCACAATAATCAACATCATTTTCAAGGTACGCACATGATCTGATTGTCGGATTAACATGATTCACTTATTGATCATTGCGCACAATTAATCATTCACAAGGAATCATACAGTAACATCATGACAAGCGTGCTAGTAAACTAAGGCGTAAACATTATGCATCAACTTATCCCATAGCACAAACAATCTAAACACCTATTCTCCAGCATAAACCAAGGCGCAAGGGAATTCAATATTAAACGATCAAGCCTCAACATAGATTAGTGGCGAAATAACATCTAAGTAATAAAACGATCATATATCAACATATATAAGTGGCGAAATAGAATCTAAGTAATAACACAAACTTATAACAACATATATAAGTGGCGAAATAGAATCTAATTAATACAATGATCTCGCATCAATATATCTAAGTGGAGAAATAGAATCTTATTAATTCAATGATCTTGCATCAATGTATCTAAGTAGCGGAATAGAATCTAATTAATTCAATGAACTTGCATCAATGTATATAAGTGGTGAAATAGAATCTAATGATTGCAATGATCTCGCATCAATATATATAAGTGGTCTCTTCAAGGTCTTAAAGCTTTAATTAAGCAAAAGGGCTGCAACTGAAGACTGGTTACATTTCATGGTAATCTACCACTATTGTTTTTCAGGGTTCAACGCCACATCGTTAGTAAAGATAAATACATTAAATGTCAATATGAATACAAACGAAATATAAATTAATTAATGAGGCCATTTATAAGGCTTAAAACATGATTAATCAATTGATCAAAATTTTAAAAGCACTAGTCGAAGGCATCGCTCTATGGCATGGTAAGGTTAAGGTATTTTATAATGATAATAATAATAATCTATTTTTAAGTTCACGGCCAAGCCAACACACCAAATTGGTGTATGAGAACCCTTGAACTAATTTTACTGACTTAATTAATCTTGAATTAAAACCTAGTTGAAGCTTTAATTACCACCGAAATCAGTGCAGGCGAACGCGGAGTGAAAGGAAACCAAAACTGGAAATGCTAGCAGCTTCATGGCATAGCATTGAGCATTAAAAGAACTGGGTAAGCAACGTTGAGAATTATATGAATAATTGTCTGAGTAAAAACTGAGTGTGAACCCTTAAGGTCTGAGTGTAATTCCAAGAGTCATTTGAATTATGTGCATAAGTTCTGAGCGCAGTTATATAAGTATGAGCGTGGAAAAAGGGGAGGGGGCCAGCATAACTCGGAGGACTGTGCTTAATAATCTACGCGCCAAAGTAAAAGTTTGAGTGTAAATCGAAAGTCAAAATAAGACTGTGCAAGAGGTTCTGGGCGTAATATATAAGTTTGAGTGTAAATTGAAGGTCAAATGAATACTGTGCAAGAGGTTCTGGGCGCAATATATAAGTCTGAGTAAAACTTTCGTGGTTGTATAGGCCACCTGAAAAGTTCCAGAGCTAAATGGGTACTCCCTAAACTGTCACTATATCATCGATATGACATTGAACAGATGTAACCAGTGGGAAAATGTTTGATGGGCATTGCTCAAATTTGAGTTACCATTTAAGTGGGTATTTCCCTTACGCAAAGCAATACTAAATGGCAGAAAAGGGAAAAGGGATTGAATAGAGTAGCTTGGTAATGGAGAACACAAGGATGTGGCAGTGGCAGGTGCAAGTTTTGATAACAATTAAACTCGAGCGAGAACATTATGGAAACAACAGTCAACAGAGGTACATGCATAATTATATCGTTTGAAGGAGAGACAGCATGTTTGGCAGAACCAATGTCTGTAGTTACATATAAACGTATTAAATAGTATAAATGCAGGAGGCAAGCACAGGGAACATATTTGATCTACAGTATGAATATTGTGCCTTAAGAAGATTCAAAGGACAGTGAGGACAACAACAAACTACTATGTACAGAAATTATTATCACCCGGGAAATATTGTCCAAATCCATACAACTTACAATGTGCAAAAGTGTTACAATACCAAGGAGTACTTGTGCATACAATAAAACTTACAATGTGTAGTATTTACACGACCATATTGAGATGAAATACAAATCTATCACTAAAGCAACAGTCGTCCCATGTGTATATGTATACAAAATAGTTTCCTTTCATCTATCAGATTACAATGATAAACTAAAACTTATGATGAACAATCTGATAAAATCACCATAACAAGACATATGTAAGAAAACTCAGCGCAATGAAATTTTCATCCGAAAACCATAACCATACAAGAATAAAACTAAATTTTAATACAAATAACATCTTAAACAAGAATATCGTAACTGATGTTGGCTTGTTGATGTCTTCGGCGGTTGGCGATCCTCCTCGCTCTCGCTTGCTAATCACTGAGACCTCACCGATACCTCCTAGCCAACGCTAGGGGTACTCTTCTTCCCCATGAGCCCCCCCCAAGCTGCAAAGGGGCCACACACACAAATCAAAGAAAAGCTATCTCCCAGCTCGCCTCGCAAGGTCAAGCTACCATTCTCTATTCGAGTTGGGTATCCCAACTCCCACAAGAAAAATCTAGCAACACAACCTTAAGCATACTAGTTGTGATCCATTCCCCTCCTTCGCCATTTGATTTATAGAGTTCTCTTAGTGTCCCTTTGTCAAAATGCATGTTAATTTGTTTTTATTAAATTTTTATTAGGAAATATTTTCTCCCATACACTTGTCACCCAATCCCTTAGTTTCACCAGAAATTCACTTAATTAATTAAAGTAAATTGTCAATTTCCCTCACCCACCTAAAAGTGTTCCTAAAAACACTTCTTGTTGTCCCTTTATTCCCTCAATTTCCTTTAATGGATGACGCCTTTCTTAAATATTAGTTGAGTTATAATTAGGAAAGTTCTCTAGACTATATTCTTTCTATGTTCCACATTCCTTTTGCATTTAATTTCCCCTTTTTGTCTAAGTTCGAATTTAGCAAGTTTTGCACATAAACAACAATTCAATTTTTTGATAATTTAATTCTCCTTAAATTATAAATTTGATTTCCCCCCCTTTTTTTTCTTCATCCCCACTTTATTAATTGCTTAATTAACTTTTAGTCCTCATATCCTACTTAGAACTAGGCTTTAATTGCAAACTAGGCTTAGCAAATTTTTAAGGGAAGAAATATAATTAATAAACTTTACTCATACATTATTATAGGCACCTAGGTTCATTGATTCACATGTGTTTAAAAATCACGACGTGCCCTTCAAGAGGCACTGTGTGCTCCAAGGGTTTCACTCGTCTTTATGCATGTTTCATTTATGTGATGTGCCCTTCAAGGCACATTACGTGCTCCAAGGGTGCCATTGGCCTTTTGACTGATTTTGGTAGACGTCTAACCCTCGGACTCAATACTCCGTCATATGACCTTGTGGGAGACTAAGGGCCTCTAAGGAATAAGGACCATGCCTTATTGCACGCCCCTTAGAATCTTCATGAGCAACAGTCTCAGCCTTCCCTCATGGCATTGTGGATCTCTCAAACTAGGTAATTGTTAACCTACAGTTCGAGCCATGGTAGGAGTGATAGTAGTATGTGGCACAGCTGTTGTCACACCTCTCCCTCAATATCTCTGGTTGTCATGTATGTCCCCTTTACTCCTAATGTGAGTTTGATTAGCAAGAAATCACCATTCTGCATCCATCAACGGAACATGTCAGTGATCCATAAACATCATCCTGATATACCCGAACATATGTCACATATGCATAAACATAAATACCCAAACCATATATAGTCCACTCCCCGACTCGATCTGGAGTCCAAGGAGGTCCATCGATGTCATCAGCATCCCCAATCTGTCAAGCGTCTTTCACACTCAGGAGAACCCGTCAATAGCACATATCGATACATATATAATCAAATAGCATATCATCATATCCACAACATCATCATCATAATCCATAAGCGAAACATACAATCATATAATGAACTGGATCACTTGCACGCAAGTGTCCTCAAAGAATAAGTCAAATCATGTGAGCGCAAGAGTGGAATGTTACATTATTGCACTGTCTAAACATAAATCCAATTATTGAAATTGAAGATGAGGATATGTGAACAAATATATGTTATCTACAAACATAGATCTAATTGTTAAAGTTGAATATGGGGACATGTGAATACATATATGCTATCTCATTTAATAATGTACTATGCCACTTTTGCTCCAACTTCAAACAAATTGATATTGTCTATATGTAGATGCAATTGTTGAAGTTGAAGATGAGGATGTCAACAAATATATGTCATTTCATTTTATGTCACTTTTATACCAACTTCAAATAAACCAATAATGTCTAAATATAGATCCAATTGTTGAATTTGAAGATGAAGAGATGTGAACAAATATATGTCACTTCATTTTGTCAACTTATGCTTATATGTTGAATTTGGCATGTGACTCTCTGGTTATGCTAGGATACATGATATTGCATATAATGGATTGGATACTTTAGAACTTGGACATATTGTTTAATAAATCTAAAGTTTAATAATGTGTCCAATTGATGCAGGAGCATCTACGACTTCATCAAGCGAGCCAGCGCGTGGAAAGAACATACAGCTGGACAACGCCAGCACATACATTTTTGAATTACTTTGAAGATTGTTGTGCCGCCATTTAACTGAAGGCATTCAAAGCTGAGCGCACTTGTATTGTAATATAGATAGGAAGGCATTTAATAGTTTTAATGCTGTTAGATAGGGATTAACTGTAGATTAGACAGTTTTTCTTTCGAGAGGGAAAACGGAATATAGGCACCCTCCTTTGTACATTGTAATTCATTATAGATTATTCAGCATTAGCATTGAGAAGAGAGAGCAGAGCAGAGAGCTTGTGAAGAAACCCCATGTACAGACATTGAATTAATAGGAAAGCTTTGATTCAATTCCATGGATGTGTTTAATCTCTTTGTGTTGTTGATATTGTGTTATTGCATACTTGCTTCTTTTTATGCTTATCTTCTATATTTTGCTTATGTGATTGCATATCAGGTTCGTAACCTGAGAGAATGAGGGAATAAGTTCCAATTGTTTCACTGTTTGAACCAGGAGATTCCTGCATAGAGTGCAGTCGAGTTCCTCCGCATAGAGTGCATTGAGGAGGTTCAATAGTGAAGCTCTTATTCTCGTCGACCAGAAATCATGTTGGGTTATTCGAGCCGTGCAGGTGAAGTGCAGGTCGGATTGAGGTCTCAGTAGCAAGCCTGAGAAAAGAAAGGCCTGGGTTGCTGTGACTGTGAAAGCACAGAACCTGGAAGACTTCAACACTTTGAAAGTTGTTGAAGGTGGAGCGCAGGCATCGTGCTCGAAGTCTCTGGAGGAGTCCGAGTTAGTAAAAGCTCAGGAGGGATAGTATCCTTGCTTCAGTTGCACAGGACGAAGCTGGTGAAGCGGAGAACTCTTCAAGAGGAAGAGAATCGACGACTTGAATTTTTTGAGGAGAGTCACGAAATCCCGCAGACCGTTAGATCACGGCGGAGTTGCGAGGGAGTTAACTCGCAGGTGCACGAGAGAATCAGTTTGCCATCGCTTCTCGGCACATCGGGGTTGGCGAGTGCAAGAATTGCATGCACGTCGAAATCGCGAGTTGCGATTTCCCGATTTGATCGGAGCCGTCGATCGTCGGAGGGACAGGTGGCACGAGATCCCGAGGAGTCGGGACTCGGCACTTCGGCGTTTTTGAAGTCGAAGGAAGCACGGAGAAACAGCGAAGTCCTGAGTTGCGACGGGTCCCACGGAAACGAAGCGGAGGACTGCACGTGGCATCGCATATCGGCGTTCGGAGTTTTGAAAGGTAAGTAAATAGTTGCCTTTCATCTGCCGGTTTCCCGATACTAAGAAGGGTTGACCGTTGACATCGGGGATCGGGATTCGGAGTTTCACATTACACGGGAGGTGCACGCAAGGTTCGCGAATCTGCGAAACCCGATTTCCCGACTGACGAAAGGGAGATTGCCGAGAAGTGTACTGTGGGTAAAAGACTCCCGAGGGAGTAGGAAGAGTTGTTAACTCTTCGGGTCGTGTTGTTGAAGGTCCTGGAGGGTGACCGTGCCGTTGAGGGCGCGGGTTGCATCAGAGTGGTATCAGAGCCCGAAGATCTTGTCTGTATATTTCAGGCAAGAGGAGTGAAGGAGGAAAGGAAAGCACTCTGATACTCACGACTTGCGTCAGAGTGGTATCAGAGCCTTGGAGAAGTGTTCTCTTTGTTTCGGTAGCAGAGAGAAAGAGATTCACCATGCCGCCCAGAAGAGAGAGGCAATCACCTGATCGTGAAGACAGGGATGCCCGAAGAAGGGGTAGGCCAGCAGGTAATGCTGAGATGGAACGCTAGATGAGAGATCTCTGAGCCAGACTCGAGGAGATGGAGACTGCACAGAGGCATGGAGCGGGTGCAGTAGAGTTCAGCGATTCTGAGGTTGAAGAGGAAGCTGGACATAACCAAGAAGAGGTCATAGCAGAGGATGCATCGATAGAGAGGTTGATCAGAGCCATTTCGAGGATGAGCTCGAAGACAAAGATGGACATTCCCGTCTATGAGGGAAGTCTAAATGCAGAGGAGTTGCTGGATTGGATCCGAGCACTCGACACCTACTTCGATTATGAAGACATCGAAGAGGACAAGAAAGTAAGGCATGTCGTCACGAAGTTGAAGGGACATGCAGCCTTATGGTGGGACGAGCTGCAGGCAGACAGACGTTCCAAAGGAAAACAGAAGATCAAAATTTGGGATCGGATGATCGCCAAGATGAAGGCGAATTTCATTCCGAGGGATTACCAGATCACTCTGTTCAGGCGTATGCAGAACCTGAGACAGAAGATGATGACGGTGAAGGAGTACACCGAAGAGTTTTACAGGCTCAACATTCGAGCTGGTCATCGGGAGAGTGATGACGAAAAGGTGGCGAGATACCTGAATGGTCTTAGGTATGACATTCAAGATGAATTGAGCATGGTCACCATCCGAACAGTTGAGGATGCGTACCAGATGGCTCTAAAAGCCGAAGAGAAACTGAGCCGCAAGCAGGGACAGCGGGGGCGAGGCAGAAGCCAGCCCAGAGGCAAAGCGGTTTCCCAAGAAAGAACTCAAAAGACTAAGGTGGATTGGCTAAGACCTCAGGGAAAAGCTGAAAGAGGTGGAACCTCATAGCAGAGGCAGCAAATTTCTGAGCCGAGGAGACAGCAAGCAGATCAGCAAGGAGATTACGCTGATGCCAATACATTTCCTCGTACCCGAGGTAGAGGAAGGGGCCGAGGAGGAATTATCACATGTTTCACATGTGGTAAAGACGGTCATAAAGCCGTTGACTGTCCAGATAGGAAAATGGACGGAGGAAAATCTCACGTTGCTGAGGCGCAGAGGCGTGACGTGAAGGATGAAGACACTGGAAGTGGGAAGTCACTGACAGTGCACAAGGCCCTCTTGAAACCGGAGAAAGAGGTGGACACAACTCAAAGATTTCGACTGTTCAGAACGACTTGCAAGACCAAGGGCTGGAAATGCAAGGTCATAGTGGACAGTGGGAGCACCGATAATCTCGTTTCAACCGAGATGGTGGAGAAGCTGGAGCTTAAAACAAACAAACACCCGAGTCCATACAAAGTGACATGGCTGCAAAAAGGACACCAGGTATGTGTTACAAAGCAATGCTTGGTCAATTTTAAGATAGATGAATATAGGGATGAAATTCTGTGTGATGTCATTCCCATGGATGTTTTTCATGTATTATTGGGAAGACCATGGCAGTTTGACAGAAATGTTGTTCATGATGGGAGGATGAACACATACACCTTAGAGAAGGATGGGAAAACACATACATTGCTTCCAATGAAGGATAAAGAAGTGAAGCCGGAAGTAACCAGCACAATACTTCTCATGAGTGGGAAAGAGCTTCTCACAGAGATGGAGAAGAATGAAGATCCACAGTTCTTTGTTGTCAGGAAACCGAAAATTGTCCTGACAAGCACAAGAGTGGACGACTTGCCAGAGGAGATTCAGGAACTGTTGGGAGAGTTCGCTGATATCATCGTGGACGAACTACCTCGTTCGTTGCCACCGGTGCGGAGTGTGAGTCACCACATTGATCTCATACCCGGAGCAAGTTTTCCAAATAAGGCAGCGTACAGGTTGATGCCTCAGGAGAATGAGGAAGTCAAAAGGGAGGTACAGGATCTGTAGGATAAAGGACTGGTTAGAGAGAGTCTGAGTCCATGTGTCGTTCCAACGGTGCTGAGTCCGAAGAAGGATGGAGGCTGGAGGATGTGTACAGACTCCAGAACGATAAATAAAATCACCATCAGGTACCGGTTTCCACTGCCGAGAATGGACGACTTGATGGATTGCCTGAGCGGGGCAAATTATTTTTCAAAGATAGATCTCAAGAGCGGATATCATCCGATCCGGATGAGAGAGGGAGATGAATGGAAGACAACATTCAAGACAAATGAGGGTTTGTACGAATGGTTGGTCATGCCGTTTGGGCTGACAAATGCGCCAAGCACATTTATGCGACTCATGAATGAAGTCCTGCGGGAATTCATTGGAAAATTTGTGGTCGTATACTTGGACGACATACTAATTTTCAGCAAGACTAGAGCTGAACACTTGAGGCATTTGGCCATTGTGATGAAAAGGCTACAGCAGGAGAAGTTGCTGATCAATTTGAAGAAGTGTTCCTTCATGCAGACAGAACTCATTTATTTGGGCTTTGTAATTTCGGCTAACAATTTGAAGATGGATCCTGAGAAGGTTGAAGTAATCAGGAATTGGCCATCGCCAAGGAATGTTTTTGAGGTAAGGAGCTTCCATGGATTGGCAAGCTTCTACAGAAAATTCATTCGGAACTTCAGTGGAATTAGCGCCGCAATGATGGACACTGTGAAGAAGCGGCATAAAGTTTTCCATTGGACAGCAGAGGCTGAACGGAGCTTCAATCTGTTGAAGCGGAAGATCACCGAGCAGCCAATTTTGGTGCTGCCGGATTTTCAGAAGACCTTCCAAGTGAAGTGTGATGCTAGTGGATATGTTGTTGGAGGGGTCTTGAGTCAGGATGACAGGCCTGTTGCATATTACAGCGAGAAGCTGGATGATGCCAAACTGAAGTACTCCACGTACGATAAGGAGTTCTATGCCATCATACAGGCATTGAAAAAGTGGAGGCATTACTTGATACCCAAAGAATTCGTTTTATACAGCGATAATCACGCATTGCAGTTCGTGAGTCAACAGGAGAAGTTGAATCAGAAGCATGCGAAGTGGGTAGAGTACATGCAAAATTTCACGTTTGTGATAAAGCACATTTCGGGGACTGCGAACAAGGTAGTTGATGCCTTGAGCAGGAAGTGCTTGTTGCTGCAGGAATTCAGGGTCAAGACTTTGGGTTTTGAGAATCTGAAAGATATGTATGCAGGTGATGCAGACTTTGGCGAGGCATACGAGGCAGCCGAGAACCCAGTTCTCAGGGATCGGAGTCCTTGGCTAGACTACCTGATCCAGGACGGATTGCTATTTCGGGGCAATCAATTGTGCATTCCAGATTGCTCTATGAGAGAGAATTTGGTGAAGGAAAAGCACAGTGGAGGCTTAGCGGGTCATTTCGGACATGACAAAACATTCTCCAAGCTGAGCGAATCATATTATTGGTCGGGCATGCACGCTGATGTAAAGCGATTTGTTGACAGATGCAGGATATGTCAACATGCAAAGGGCCGAAAGCAGAACATAGGGTTCTATCAGCCATTGCCCATACCTGAGAGACCATGGGAGGCGATCAGTATGGATTTTGTGTTGGTTCTACCGAGAACACAATGAGGAGTAGATTCCATTTTTGTAGTGGTGGACAGGTTTTCGAAGATGGCACATTTCATTCCGTGTCATAAGACTAGCGATGCAACCCACATCGCGAACTTGTTTTTCAAAGAGATCGTGCGATTGCATGGATTGTCGAGAAGCATAGTCTCGGATCGGGACACAAAATTCATAGGTCATTTTTGGAGGACGCTATGGAAGAAGTTGGGGACTGACTTAGCATTCAGCTCTGCTTACCATCCGCAGACAGATGGGCAGACAGAAGTGGTCAACAGAAGCTTAGGGGATCTGTTGAGAAGTTTGGTGATGGAGCATCACAGCAGTTGGGATCAAATCTTACCACAGGCAGAATTTGCGTACAACGATTTAGTGAATCGGAGTACAGGTAAGAGTCCATTTCAGATTTTGTATGGGACACAGCCAAGAGGAGTTTCTGAACTCAGGGAGTTAGAACAGGCTGAAACTAGCAGCGCGAGGGCTGAAGAATTCGCAGAAGCGATGCGAGAACTTCACACACAGGTGAAGCAGCGACTGCAGAAATCGAATCAGGAGTATAAGCGCAGAGCCGATCAAAGAAAGAGGCAGCTTCAGTTTGAGGTTGGAGACATGGTTCTGGCGCACTTGAGAAAAGAAAGGTTCCCAAGGGGAACATACAACAAGCTCAAGATGAAGAAAATTGGGCTGTGTAAAGTCCTGAAGAAATTTGGGGAGAATGCATATGAGCTTGAGTTGCCAGAGGGCATCGGGATATCTCCGATTTTCAACATTTCGGATTTATACCCATATAAAGCCGAAGAAGCAGGCACTGGAACTAAGGAACCAGTGGTCCAGTGGCAGAAGCAGTTTCCAGTTGCACAGAAACCTGAGATGGAATGCATACTGGATAAAAGAGTTGAAAAGAAGACCAGGAGGAAGCAATATTTTGAATACCTGGTGAAGTGGAAGAATCACCCAGTGGAGGATGCCAGCTGGGAGACAGAGGTCGTTATACAGAAACAGGGGCAGACTGTGTAGGAGCTCATGAGCAGGAGCCCATGAAATCTTTTGAGCCGAGGAGTATGATGCAGGAGCATCTACGACTTCATCAAGCGAGCCAGCGCGTGGAAAGAACATACAGCTGGACAACGCCAGCACATACATTTTTGAATTACTTTGAAGATTGTTGCGCCGCCATTTAACTGAAGGCATTCAAAGCTGAGCGCACTTGTATTGTAATATAGATAGGAAGGCATTTAATAGTTTTAATGTTGTTAGATAGGGATTCACTGTAGATTAGACAGTTTTGCTTTCGAGAGGGAAAACGGAATATAGGCACCCTCCTTTGTACATTGTAATTCATTCTGGATTATTCAGCATTAGCATTGAGAAGAGAGAGCAGAGCAGAGAGCTTGTGAAGAAACCCCATGTACAGACATTGAATTAATAGGAAAGCTTTGATTCAATTCCATGGATGTGTTTAATCTCTTTGTGTTGTTGATATTGTGTTGTTGCATACTTGTTTCTTTTTATGCTTATCTTCTATATGCTTCTTATGTGATTGCATATCAGGTTCGTAACCTGAGAGAATGAGGGAATAAGTTCCAATTGTTTCACTGTTTGAACCAGGAGATTCCTGCATAGAGTGCAGTCGAGTTCCTCCGCATAGAGTGCGTTGAGGAGGTTCAATAGTGAAGCTCTTATTCTCGTCGACCAGAAATCATGTTGGGTTATTCGAGCCGTGCAGGTGAAGTGCAGGTCGGATTGAGGTCTCAGTAGCAAGCCTGAGAAAAGAAAGGCCTGGGTTGCTGTGATTGTGAAAGCACAGAACCTGGAAGACTTCAACACTTTGAAAGTTGTTGAAGGTGGAGCGCAGGCATCGTGCTCGAAGTCTCTGGAGGAGTCTGAGTTAGTAAAAGCTCAGGAGGGATAGTATCTTTGCTTCAGTTGCACAGGACGAAGCTGGTGAAGCGGAGAACTCTTCAAGAGGAAGAGAATCAACGACTTGAATTTGTTGAGGAGAGTCGCGAAATCCCGCAGACCGTTAGATCACGGCGGAGTTGCGAGGGGGTTAACTCGCAGGTGCACGAGAGAATCAGTTTGCCATCGCTTCTCGGCACATCGGGGTTGGCGAGTGCAAGAATTGCATGCACGTCGAAATCGCGAGTTGCGATTTCCCGATTTGATCGGAGTCGTCGATCGTCGGAGGGACAGGTGGCACGAGATCCCGAGGAGTCGGGACTCGGCACTTCGGCGTTTTTGAAGTCGAAGGAAGCACGAAGAAACAGCGAAGTCCCGAGTTGCGATGGGTCCCACGGAAACGAAGCGGAGGACCGCACGTGGCATCGCATATCGGCGTTCGGAGTTTTGAAAGGTAAGTAAATCACTGCCTTTCATCTGTCGATTTCCCGATAGGGAAATCCCCGATACTAAGAAGGGTTGACCATTGACATCGGGGATCGGGATTCAGAGTTTCACATTACAAGGGAGGTGCACGCAAGGTTCGCGAATCCGCGAAACCCGATTTCCCGACTGATGAAAGGGAGATCGTCGAGAAGTGTATTGTGGGTAAAAGACTCCCGAGGGAGTAGGAAGAGTTGTTAACTCTTTGGGCCGTGTTGTTGAAGGTCCTGGAGGGCGACCGTGTCGTTGAGGGCGCGTGTTGCGTCACCAATTGTAGAAGTAGAAGTGTTGATTCCATTATTTGTAACTTCTATGTTGAGGAAATTGTAGGAGAAAATTGTTTCTTTGAAAGGCTAGGCATTTGCATAATAGCCTTAATGATGAGTGAATTTTTCACTCAAAACCCATTACTTAAAAAAAAATCAGGGTTAAACCAAAATTTCATTGAACAATACATGCCCAATTGTAGAAGTCTCCATTCCATTATTTGTAACCTTTATTGTGAAAAAATTGCATGAGAAATTTGTTGTTTTGAAAGGCTAAGTATTTGTGTCATGCCCCTAATGATGAGTGAAGTGTTCACTCAAAACACATTACGCAAAAACTTTATGTAGTTAAACCAAAATGTCAATGAAAAATATATCCAACTATAAAAGTCTCCATTCCATTATTTGTAACCTTGATGGTGAGGAAATCCTTGGAGAAGTTCATTGATTTAAAAACCTAATAATCCACTTGATAGACCTCATGATATGTGTAACATAATTCTCCATTCCATTATTTGTAACCTTTATGGTGAGGAAATCCTTGGAGAAGTTCATTGATTTAAAAACCTAAAGTTCATTGATTTAAAAACCTAATAATCCACTTGATAGAACTCATGATATGTGGAACATTCACTTGAAACGCAATGATTAAAAACATTTTCATAGTCAAACTAGAAAATTATTAAACAACATGTCCAAGTTTATATGTCTCCATTACATCATTTTTAGTTCTTATATGATGATGAAATTGCAGAATAAGTTCGTTGTTTTGAAAGGATATGAATACACTCTATATCCCTCGTGTTGAGTGAAGTTTTCATTTGAAACGTATTTCTTAAAAAATGTTATAAGTAGTTTAAACTAGAACAATTACATCCAAGCCCAACTTGGCCTTTCCTCATTTTTAACCCATAATAGCAATATAAGCTTCATTCAATACATCATTTCCTTACCAATCTTGTCCCAACATTAAATTCATTTTTCAATATTTCCAACACACCATAATGCTATAATTATATCACTCCAACTTCATATGGACTCATCTCAAATCATTTTAGTTTGAAGCCAATACAAAGCATAAATACACTTCTTATTTCTTGTGCCTTCTTTATACTTCCATTCTGGAAGTAACTAGAATTGTTAAGTCCTACTTTGATTTGTTTTCATTGTACACTTAGAATACACTTAACATTCCTTACTCTCATTCTCATCAAGAATTCACAATCATTGTTGGAAACATTTACTTCAATGATGCAATATCTTTTAATAGCTTAAGCATATATCTTATGATATCCCATTCCCTTAACTCTAGTTGTCATAAGTTTTATCTAAATTTGAAATTGTCTCTTCATTCCATTGGATTATTCTCAACAAACTTCAACTCTCAACAAACTTCAACTCAGCCTTATAAGACAATTCCATGCTATGGAATGCTTTATTCCTCCATTAACTATTTAGAAACTCTTACCTTTGGTTGTGATAGCATAAAGTGGTATTACTACAACTAAAAATTATGCTATGAAATCCTAAAGGTATTGGGATTTTTAAAAAAAAAAAAAAACACTCATTACTTTAGTTACATTGTCAAGAGTTATCCATTTAAGGATTGCCTACATAATTGTAAGATTAATTTTGATATCACCTCCTCCAATTACACACGCCAAGTACATTAAAATTGCCTACAAACTCACATTTACATTAAAATTGCCTACAAACTCACATTTCTTAAAGTTGCAACCAACTTGTGTTTCTTTACTGATTTCAACATGCACATTCAAATAAGAACTGAATAAAACGAATAAAATATTCAAAAAACTATAAATTAAAAAACTAATAAAATATTAAAAACTATAAATAAAACTAATAAAAATATTGAAGATTCCAACATGTACATTCAAATAAAAACTATAAATAAAACGAATAAAATTTTCAAAAAACTATAAATTAAAAAATTAATAAAATATTAAAAACTATAAATAAAAATTAATAAAAATATTCAAAATCGTACTTCACTCTAAAAAATCTAAATCATACTTATCATTAAATAATGAATTGTATTCTATAATTGGGATATAATTTTACATTAGTTTCAGTTTATTCTTAACAATAATCACAATAATAATAATTTAAATAATATCATTTTCATTTTTCATTTTCAATTTAGGTAATATTATTCTAGAGTCTAATATGGGAGAGATGTTCGTTTAACATAAAGTATTAAAATAATAATAAAAAATACACAAAATAATAAATCAATATTAAATTAATAATAAATTAATAAAAACATTAAAATATATACAAATAAAAAAACACTTATAAACAACAAGTTCGGTCAATTAATTAATGAACACAATAATCAAAACAAGTATATAGTACCACCAACATAGATCCATCTTAACATGTGATCTATCAAGGGCAGAGAGGGATCAAATCTTTAGAGGTGCAAACCTTTAACCTGTCCTCAAGTTTTGCACTCTAAAAGAGGTTTCCACTTGAGAGATTGGATTCCTCTCAGCACTAGATAGATCCCCTATTAAGATAGATCTATAAATTAATTTACAACTAAGGTATGGTCATTTTCATTATTTATATAATTCATTGCTAACAATAATCACAATGATAACAATTTAAATAATATAGTTTCCATTATTTATATGAATTTATTTTATATAAATTAATTTACTGATCATTTTCATTATTTATATGAATTCATTTTATATAAATTAACTTACAGTAGAGGTATGATCATTTTCATTATTTATATATGATGTTTATATCAATAATTGAGAAAGAGTTTTTAATAATATCATTTTCATTATTAATTTAGATAATATCATTATTATTTATATGATTTTATTTTATATAAATTAATTTACAGCTTAAGTACTGTAATTTGACAATAACACATACCAAGAAAAGTATTGTAACACATTCACAAATTGAGAAAACAAGGACCAATCATATGTAGTATTCATTACAAAGTCTAAATGGAGTTGTTTAATTGTTCCACTTTTTGTTTTTTAGCATGAATTCATAATCTAGTGACATAAATTTGAACGAAATCATAAATTTTTGTTGTTTAAATTGTATTTTTGAATGCATAAATAGATTCAGCCTATTAAAAAACCTTGAGAGCACTAGGATTATACAGACTTAACCACTCAAATTTGCATATCCAACACTTTCTCGCCAAATTTTGGATGAATCTGTTTGGGGGTTTTACCTCTGATCATGTCAGCGATAGCTTGACATGTCAAGTCCAGAAGATTCTTTATACACAGGTAGTGGGCTTCCAGTACAAGTTTCAAAAATGTTTCATGATCGTCTAGAGTTTGAAGGAACTCTGAATCCCACGTACTGTTAACATCATGAGGGGCATGAAGTACATGGTGTCTAGTGCATGACCTTTTCCAAAATGTTGCTAGAAACGAGAGGCAGAGGAATAATTATGTGAGTACCCAAGTCTTCCATCACCTTATTTACAATCTGAGACTCGGTAGCCAAGACCTCCTCCACTTCAAATATTTTTCCATTGTCGCTCATCAATCTCACAATATTTGTATTATTCTTGTTACTGGATTCCATCCCCAAGGCACGAGTAGATACAATGAAATGAAATGGATTGATGATCATGCTTGGTGCAGATAGCGTTCTATTCTAAATGAAATGAAAAGTAGAGATATTCGGTTCTACTTCCACTAATGGTGTAGATTTTAATCGCTAATGTTCATATTAATAGAAAACAGTTTTTGCATACAACCGATTTTCTCACAAGGTCGACAGATAAATCATGCTAAATTTTGGAAGGGGTGCCTATTCTTCTAGACTTATCATAATGAGCCAAAGTCCACTTTGTAAGAATTGAACCTCGGTGGGGAGGATAACAAACATGCTACCCAACCACGAGAGTTAAGAACCTTGGACAATGTAGAGGTAGGGTATGTATATCTCCATAGACTTTGGTTTCTGGGTTGAACTTGACCTTGACTTTAAAATTAGATTATTATTATCATTATATTATTATAATTATGTATATAATGATGATGGGCTAAAGGTTGTAAAATTCAAAAAAATCAATTGATAAAACTAATTAGATTTGTAATGTTAATTGATAATAAATAAGATTAAAAACAACTAATTAAATTAAATTTATAATGTTAATTGGTATTAAATAATATTAAAAATAGGTAATTAGATTTATAATGTTAATTGGTAATCAGCATAAATCCATCTTAACCCCGAATATGTCTATAGATTTGATCTCTCTGGGGGCTTGATAGATCCCCAGTTAAGATGGATGTATGGTGGTGGTACTAAATAAGTGTTTTGATTATTGTGTCTATTGATTAATTGAGCAGACTTGTTGTTTATGTGTTTTTATTTATTTATATATATTTTAATATTTTTTATTATTTCATTATTAATTTAATATTAATTTATTATTTTGTGGATTTTTTACTATTATTTTAATGTGTTATGTTACATGGACATCTCTCCCATAAAACCCTTACTATACAAAAGCATGTACTCGAAGTCTAGCATAGCAGGTCATTCTCTCTTCGGTGTTATTAGTCCCTGCCGAAGGCATAGAGTGACTATAGTGATCGATAATTCATTGACTTCATATTAGTTTGTCCTTTGACCACAAATATTTCCATAATATCTATTGTTGGAACTAGGGAACTAAAAACATTGTTTTTTATATAATAAAAAGTACCATATATGTCATGATCCGATTGGATAACATATTGGAGGTCTTATTGTCGGCTTCGCTATTCCCAATGTTATATATGTTGGCATATCCAAAGTATTTGATCGTATATGGTCTTTTTGAATCATATATTTTCTTATGCATTGCTCGAAGGTGGATTAATGCTAGCATTAGTTTGAATGTTTGTCTTAGCAATTTCTTCTAGCATTGTCTTAGATTATATACGGTGTCTTTTTTATTTGTACTAATCATATTGAAATGTTTAGATATCCAAGGTTTATAGTGATCAATAATTCCAAAGTTTATAACCGTGTATTGTGATTTATTTTTTTATTTGTGCTACTATTATTATTATTACTCCTTTGTATTTGTATTGAAATGTATTGACACTTTTTTTGAGGTGCTTGAATAGGCATAACATCTTAAATGTTTACATGACGTGAGGTCCTGCAACATGTCTGACAACTTAAATGTTTTCATACCGCGAGGCCCTTAGACATCCTGACAGCCTTAAATGTTTATCTAAATACGCTTCTCGGAGTACATTTTTCCTCAAAATTTTCCATACAATCTTGCAGTGATTTTGGACAATATTGTTGTCCACCGCCAGTTGAATAGGCATTGTATGTTTCATCCTTCTTCTATCCTTGCAATGCAATTTCGTCATCGTTGAAGCTACATACATTTTTTACTGGTTTGGTGAGTTCTTCTTCTTCGTTGGTTCGTCAGTTGTTGTTTGTTGTTGTTGTTTGGCTCATAATTCGACCTACGCTTCTGCTATTCATCGTTTCGGAGTAAGTTTCCATGCAATAGTTTCATTTTCTATTCCTTCTTTGTTGTTCAGTGTTTGCAGTTTGCAAGTAAGAATGTTTTCTTATTTCTACTGGCATGCTCGTCATATGTTTTTGGTTCCTTCTGTGCTTCGGCTGCATTTTTGTAATCGTTGGAGATAGATATGTTGTTTACTGGTTTGGTGGTTGTTGCTTGTCTGTTGGTTCATTGGTTCTTTGGTTGTTGGTTGTGTTTATTTGGCTCAAGTTTGTGATTTGGGGCCCTAGGGCTGCAATTGGGAATGTTTTTGCTTTCTCGTTGGTTTGGTGCTTGATATTTTATTTTGTTTGCTTCAGCTTTGCAGGGTTGAGGTCTTGCGCCGGTAGTTGGAGCTTCTTCTTTTTTAATGTATTATTATTATTATTTTGGTGCTTTACGATGTTCAGCCCCTACATCCACGAGTGGACATGCGGTTGTGTTATTTTCCCTGTCTGGAGAGGTCGATATATGTTATGTTGTGATATTTTGTTGGTGCTTCAGTGTTGACATGATAGAAAATAGTTGCATGAAAAATAGTTCGAGAAGTACATGTGAAATTGCAATATCCGTTGTTTTTTTGTTAAAATAAAACATATGCAAGCTGCACTTATAAACCATGTATGGTGAAATGTTCCCATGTGACAATACATGTTCTTTATCCTCTACATAGACTCATGTGACCACTATACAATTTGTCTTGTACTTGAGATATGATATATACAGCAAAGATACTGCAAAATTATATTTCCATGTCTGGAAGAATATTTGGGTAGTTTTCCACGGAAAACCAAAATCTTGTATCCTGGGCACAACAGTCTGTGTAGAGGATAAAGAACATGTATTTCCATTGGTGGAATCATATCCGAATACTTTTCCACGGAAAACCAAAAATTGTTTAGCTATGGACATGCAATTTCGTAATATTTTGTGGCTTGTAATATATTTTGGGCAGGGAAAAAAATTACATATTTACAACTATGGATGGAGAAGCACAAATTTTCATGTTTCTTCCTATCTTTTATTCTATTCGTTGAGTCTCATTTACTATATGTACATATTATTTGTTCTCCTATGCATATGAGCTTCCATTCATGTTCATTGTATTTTGTGTGTTCCCACATTCAAACAAACAGAATAGCTGGAGAAAACGACGGAGTCTTGACTGCATCGGTTTGTATTTCATTTATTGTTTGTATATGTGTTCACCTAGTTTATTGTATGTAGATGTTGTGTACCTTCCTACATAATAACTTATCTTCATTACATGTCTTCCTGCATACTAACCTCCTTCATGTCCGTTGTATTTTTACTGCATTGCTACATTTAAACAAACAGAATGGCTAGAGAGGATGATGGACTCGTTGGTGAGAATGTAGACGAGAAGTTACAGAGGTGGATACCTATACTCTTATTTCATATTCCAATGTTCAATTTTTCATTTACTGTATGTATATTTGTTGTGCTTGTTCTGTTGCTTTGCACCCTTTTATTATTATTATTATTATTATTATTTGTTTGGTTTACCTATATGTATATACTACGTATATTTTTGCGTATTCTCATGTGAATCGTATTTTGTTTGTTGTTACATTGGAATAAATAGAACTGTTTTTCTTTCTTTTACATGTATGTCTTCATACTAACTTGTCTTCATGTCCATTGTATATTCGGCGTTGCTACCTTGGAAGAAAAAGGTTGGTTGGACAGGAAGATGAATTGTTTTTTGCAACAGCAGAGGGTTTTTTGGTACAATCTTCGAAAAGGTATACCAACTATGTTGGTAAATTAAATATACAAACTAGGTGGGGGCATATAATATTAGACTAGAAAACGATGACTTGGCAGCAATGGGCCTTTCTGCCCTCTCGATTTCTACTTTTTCCATTTTCTATTATCCCTTTTGATTTCTAATTGCTCTGCTTAGTGGTCTTTCCGAAAATGCCTTGGTTCGTCGGTTGGTGGAATAACGGTTTCACATTTATGGTCATGCTTCTACCTTATTCCATACTTACCCACTTGGTCGATTACGGGTCCGAGGCTTGTGGGTTCAAGATTTCTCCCTTGGCTTCTGGGGGTCCGCAATATACAGATTGGTCGTCGTGCCACATTATCACGCCATGTTTACTGTTACACATTTTTCCAATAAAAAAATCAGATGCATACAATTTGACGCTCAAGTCCTCATGTTTCCTGAGTATATTTCTTGACACCCTATTTCATATTCCATCTCCTTCCACCTTGCATGTGACATTAAGAACTATTATGGACAGTATACAATGCATATGCTTGTTTATTCCTTCTGATGTTCATCTACACATGATTGCATCAGAAAAAATTGGACTAGTGACATGGCCATGAGCAGTCAGTCATCCCAGACATCAGCAAACCGACAAGGCCAAAGGTAAAGATGCATACATTTTGTTCCTAGTATGTTTACCAAACAAATGTCCTCGTCTATTTATTCATCTATTGCATGGTGAATATGTTGATGTCATCTACAATACATGGTTTGTAGTTCACAATAAGTATCAACAAGTACAAGCGAGATGCCGAACATAGCGCAAGTTCCACAGACTAGAATATGTGGTTACAAAACTATGGCTCCATAGTTCATTGAAGCTATGCGTCTACTTGTATATTTATGCCAATGAAAAAAGAATAAAAAAAAAATGCACACTACCATTCACTTCAGTTTTCCTGTTCAAAATTTGTCACCAGGTCTAGAGTTGTAACACCCAAAGTATTATCAATAGAGGGCTTTAACAGCCGCCGAACCAGACAAGTGTTCATCGGGGACATGATAGTCGTCTATAGCACTTACTTGGACAAGGGAAACAAAACTAGATCCATTATGCATGATGACATGACAGACAAGGAGGCCATGATGATAGTCACACTGACTATTCCTACACAACTTGTCCAGAAACATGCAGAAAAGATATTGTCGGGTAATGGGATATCCATTACAAATTTTAATATATTGTCCAAAACAATATATAATTGTGGTGATTGTGATCGGATTATTTCGCTCAACGAAACAAGTATTGTGGGAAAAATTCTCATTGTTTGTTCAGAATATAATTTCTTCCTAGACGCAACTATCATCCAGCTTACACAAAGCAGTGATATTTACCCAATCAGAACCATTGGCACAGTTGTCACACTAGCGAGAAAACTTGGCTCGCAACACATTCTCCATATAAAGGATGGAGAGTCAGACAGTGACAAGGCAATGGTATCATTTTCCATATCCAGTTTTGTCCTTTACTTTCGCATGTGCATGTATCTTAGGTGAGTTACACAAATATTGCATTGTTCCATGTTGCAGCTGCAATTGTTTGATACCTATTCAAATTTGTTTTCGTCAATGGAACAACAATTGCATAAAGGGTAGTTTCCACTTATGCTCTTCAAAAATATAACAAATAAAAGGGATGTTAGAGAAAGGATCTTTCGCACAACCCAAGCAACATTTGTAATAGAGTTGCAAGCAGACATAGTACAGGATCTGAAGAAACTAGCTAGCTCTACAACTGTTGTGTGTATACATCCATAGAATCATCCTCACTTTTCTTATACAAATAGCCTTCACCAAATTTCTGTGACTTGTTTTATTTTTTATTTTATTTTTAAGGGGGGGTGCAGTTGTGTATTATATTGTTCAATGTATTAATTCTTATGCTCGCATATCTAGGTTGAACGTGTTTTGGTTATAGTGAATGCATACTCGACCCCCTTTGAGCCTGTATGTGCGAAATACAACTCTCCTTCTTCTTCTTTCACTTTGATAAGTGATGATACGATTGATTGTCTGTGATGCAGTGAAAAATGTCCATATATATATGGACATTGCCTGAATGTTTCCATTTGAATCGTGGGAAACACAATCGTGCATTGTACAATCAGGCATCCTATGTTACAAGATGTGCTTCCTAGGTTGGTAGAATTGTCATATGAAGAATACCTACAAAAAAATGCAAGCAGTGTCTACATGTTGCACGACTTTCGGATACACAACAAATTTACCTTAAATGACGACAATGAAATATTGCATATCGGGTGAAGAAGAAAAAAAAAAAAGACAAGAAAAAAAAACATATGAAGCTTTGACAGGAAACGAAAAATATCTCATGTGCCTCTGTAATATTTCTTCAACACCCAGATGAATGTTCATCGGACTCAAGTACTTGAGATTGCATGTGCATAAGATTGTTTGGTCCAAAAATGGGAAGCATGGCACCAAACCCCATATATCCCATGGCCCTGGTTATTTTCTCGTGGGAACATATACCAGATGTAATAGAAAACCAATGCTGCGACATGTTTTCTTTGTATTTCAAATTGTTTGATGCAAAGGTCGATGTGTGTTTCTCTATGCAACCTTGTGGGATCTTGCTTGCAGCCTATTTGGAGTTTAGTTGGTTCTTGGTTGTATGCTTCATCTCTCAATTTGTATATCGCGAAAATCTGAGTGTTGTTTGGAGGACACGGAACAATAGAATTTCAATTTTTTAGCCAGCTAGCCCGCAAGTCCGCTTGTCAATTTGTATGGCGTTGTGGCGCAAATGTAGTATGTGGCTTGTTTTAGCACTTTTCCTTGATCGATGAACTTGGTAAAATTAATCTCCTGGACACCCTATCCTCCAGCAGTGTATTCGCAAAGCCGGAATGGTGGACGTTCCCCCGAATGGGGTGTTAGTGCGATCAATGTGGCAGATGGTGGGAGCAGGCAGCAGCCACCGAGGCACGGAGCCACGTGACGGGCCCGTGCCACAGGACGCCACCCTCCTTGGCGATTAAATTTTCATTACTGTGACATGAAGGGGCATTTACGCAGCCCTCTCTCCTTTTTGGCGTTCTTGTATAGTTTTGTTTACAATACTGGTCATTCGTCTCCACTCGCTCCCCGCAGAGCTCACTCAGTCGCAGCAATGGCTTGACCCTGGGAGAATTCTATGGTTTGACGTCGTCCCTGTTCACCCCCCGGCCATACACCTCCACCGGGTGCGCTTGACCTCCTTATCCAGACGCATTGGGCACCTTATGACGCGTCCAAGGGGAAGATCGAGGAGGGGCTCTCCATGGAAGCCTCGTCGGCCCCCAGTCTCCCCTCCCGACTCGCCCTCCATTAGCTCCTCCCCCCGCCTTCAATCAGCGCTCTTCTTGGCTTCCTCTCACGTCCCACGGAACTCGCAGGTCAATTGTATGGCAATGATCTCTAGGTCACCAAGATCGCTCTTGCGGCACCGTCTCAACCCTCCGATGAATCCCACTGACCTCACGCCAGTCCTTGACCCTCTGGGAAATTTAGGCCACGAACCTTTCCCTCACCGTGAGCCTCGGGAGGCCGGGAAACAATTCACTGATTCCTACAATGTTGTGCAGTTTAGAGACAGCTTGGCTATCCTTCACGATCTGGTCTTTGGAATCCGCCAGAGGGTGGAGGATCTCCACTACCGCCTACAAGATATAGATGCTAAGGTGGAGCTCTTTCTTCAGACTCTCTCCTCCATGCATAAAAATTTTTCCTCGGTCCCGACCGAAACTACGCCAATGGAGGAGCCTGGTGCAGCTACAGGTGAAGGTCAGGATGAGGCGCAGCACTCAGCCGAAAGGGAACGGGAGAAGATCAAGTGAAAGGGCAAGGATGATGAAACTGCGGGCGACGAGAATGTTGAAATGCTTTGGGCAGATTAGACGACGTATATTGAGGAGGAGCTGTGGCCAGGAGACCTCCACGCCACAAGGCTAGATTATCCACCAGGTGTCTAGTTCCATAGTGTTTTCAAGCCTTGTCAGTCTTCAAGTTTTAGATGTTAAACAGTTCGTCTATTACCTTTTTCTTAGACTATTATACTACTTGTGATGACTCATAGGCTAGTTGGACTGGTTTCCCCTCTGTTGGGGCAGTCCAATACCCTCAGCCTAGCTATCTTTGTATTTTGCTACTTAGCGCCAGTTCTGGAAGGCTCTTAATATATATACTTCTTATTTACAAAAAAAAATAATCTCTTGGAATAATTTGAAATAAACAAATATATATTGTGTGAATTTCAATTGTGTTATCATATCAACAAGAGGCCCTTAAAATTCAAATTGGTCGTTGTTATGCTTGCGGTGATAGAATTTAAAAAAACTTTGTTTTGTTTCCTTCCTTTTTTTTTTAAATAAGAGATTTAACATCCTTTAATAATTTTATGTAATTAAATTGTACAATATCAATATTTAATATTAATAATTTAGTATTTGAAAATAATGTTTTTAGATAATGTTAGATAGTTGATAGGGATGACCATCTGTAAACAATCGCAATATTGAGCCCGCCAGTCCTGGAGTCTGTCTATCAATTTGTATATCGCAGAACTCTGAGTGTTTTTTGGAGGACACGGAACAATAGAAGTGCAATGTTGAGCCAGGCAACCCGCAAGTCCACTTGTCAATTTGTATATCGTGAAACTCTAGGTGCTATTTGTAGGACACAGAACAATAGAGACCCAATTTTGAGCCCACCAACCCGAGAACCTGCGATCCAAAAAGTGGCTAAGTATGGAATGAGGGATCTGTACATGCTCTATAAAATCTCATGTCCATACTTTATAAAAGTACATATTTAGTATGTATTACTCATTTCTCGAAAAATTTCTAGGTGCGAAAGTTGGCAGATACATGTTTTCAGATTTCCACTTACTTTTATATCACCAGCCCGATCGTCCGCTTCCCTATTTCATATTGTACAAACTTTTTGGATCACGAGTTTCTGAATATGCAGGTTTTTCTTTTAAATAAGATATTTAACATCCTTAATAATTTTATGTAATTAAATTGTACAATATAAATATTTAATATTAATAATTTAGTATTGAAAATAATGTTTTTAGATAATGTTAGATAGTTGATAGGGATCACCATCCGTAAACAATTGCAATCTTGAGCCCGCCAGCCCTGGAGTCTGTCTATCAATTTGTATATCGAGGAACTTCGAGTGTTGTTTGGAGGACACAGAACAATAGAAGTGCAATGTTGAACCAGCTAGCCCGCAAGTCCACCTGTCAATTTGTATATCACGGAACTCTGGGTGTTATTTGTAGGACACAGAACAATAGAGGCGCAATTTTGAGCCCGAGAACCCGCGATCCAAAAAGTGGATAAGTATGGAATGTGGGATCCGTACATGCTCTATAAAATCTCATGTCCATACTTTATAAAAGTACATATTTAGTATGTATTACTCGTTTTTCAGAAAATTTCTAGGTGAGGAAGTTGGCAGATTCACGTCTTCGGATTTCACTTACTTTTATATCACCAGCCCGAACGACCACTTCCCCGTTTCATATTGCACAAACTTTTTTGTCTAATTAAATTGTACAATATGAATATTTAATATTTAATTTAGTATTGAAAATAATGTTTTTAGATAATGTTAGATAGTTGATAAGGATCACCATCCGTAAACAATCACAATATTGAGCCCACCAACCCTGGAGTTTGTCTGTCAATTTTATATCGTGGAACTTCGAGTGTTGTTTGGAGGACACAGAACAATAGAAGTGCAATGTTGAGCCAGCCAGCCCGCAAGTCCACTTTTCAATTTGTATATTGTGAAATTATGGGTGCTATTTGTAGGGAAAGGAACAATAGAGGCCCAATTTTGATCTCGCCAACCCGAGAATCCATGATCCAAAAGGTGGCCAAGTATGGAATGTGGGATCCGTACATGCTCTATAAAATCTGACGCAACCGCTCTGCACTCCCCGTAGAATGGTCGCTCTCACCAGGACCTTCTCTAATCCTTGGCCCGAAGAGCGTCAATGCTCCTCTAATTCCCCGTCGGGAATTCTTCACCCACAGTACTCTCCAATGGTCTCCCTTAACAGTCGGAAGATCGAAATTTGCGGTATCGCGAATTCTATGCTCGTGTGCCTTATGCCTCACGAGTCCCCGAACCCCGATATGGGTCAATCGTTGACTTTCTCCTCTTCTATTATCGGAGGTTTCCCTATCGGGATATCGCTACTCTCAATGTCAACACTCTAAATTTTAAAACTTTGAACCCCGATGTGTCGACCCTCCGATACAATGCCACCTATACTCCACTAGCTCCCGGGGTCCCACACTGCCACGTCACCTTCGGGATATCGCGAATCATGAATCTGACATGCAAGTGTTCTCTCTCGTCGAGAACCCTGATCCTCTGAACCCTGATTTGATGGGATTCCTTGACACGCGTCCCCACGATCAATGGTTGTGATCCTATCGGGATATCGCGGATCGCGATATCGTCGCTCCCGTTCCAACGGCTTGGTGCTTCAACTCACGATATGCCGATATGCGATGGCACGTGCAAATCTGATGGTTCCCATGAACCCAGATCGACGATGCTACTTCCTCCTGAGCTTCGAGCTTCTAAATGCTCGCACTGTAATCTCCGTGCACCTTTACAAGATCTGACGGTCCTCGGGTTCTCGTGGAATCTCTCCAGGAGATGTCAATCGTCCGTCCTTCCTTTGATATTTCTCACGAGATGAATCAAACGCTTCCTCCGTGAGGACTTGTTCAAACACTCGCCAACCTGTGGAGATTCTCTCGGGCGTTCCACAACATCTCTGCAATTCTCCTCCCGTGAACTGTAGGCCTATTCCTCCTGAGCTTGTCTTCACTTCACAAGTTTTTATGAGGACTTGTTGCACACACTCCCTACGGCAACTCTTCGAACACGACTAAGTGTTGAAGTTTCCTCGACTCTGCACGCTTACCTGCAGCAGCAATCCCAATTCCCTTTCGCTCAGAATCGCAACTCTGAGTCTTCATCCAGCCTGCGCATGTCTTGCACGGCTCTGGTGCCAAATCTTCACTTCTGAGGACTTAGATCAAAAGTTATCCCTACTTGAACCCTGCAGTCACGCACTCCTTGCGGACAAATTCAACTACACTCCTTGCAGGAATTCTCTGGTCCAATATAGAGAAACAATTGAAACTAATTTCTTACTCTCACAGATTTCAATCCAACTATGAAATCACATACACGACATATAAAGCAAATGTATGACAGAAAACAAACATTCATGAGCATATAACCAACACACACAGAGAAACAACACCAGCCATGAAATTTGAATCAAAGACTCTCTTCTATTAATTCAAAAACATCTGTACATGGGTGTTCTTCACAAATTCTCTGCTTGCTCCTCCTCTTGCTCCTGAATGTTGCTAATGTTACAATGATACAAAGGAGGGTGTCTATATCCGTTTTCCCTCACAATTCTAAAGCTATCAAATCTACAATTAAATTTCTATCTACCTGCATTAAATCTATTAAATGCCTCAATTACTTAAGGACGTGAGCTATCCGCTCAAGGTCCATTTACAATATACAAGTGCGCTTCATTAACTCTACACATTAATGTTTGCACAACAATATCAAGGCGCTTTCAAAAGGAAGTTTGTGCTGACTTGTCCAGCTGTCTTCCGCTCGATGTGCTGGCTCGCTTGACGTGTTGTAGATGCTCCTGCATCATACTCCCTCGGTTGAAAATTTTCATGGGCTCCTGTCCATGAGCTCCTACACGGTTTGTCCATGCTTCTGTATGGTTGCTTCACTTTCCCAGCTAGCATCCTCCACTGGGTGATTCTTCCACTTCACCAGATATTCGAAGTACTATTTTCGTCTGGTTTTCTTACCTGCTTGCTTGTCCAGTATGCACTCCATCTGCAGCTTCTCTGTAACTGGTAATTGCCTCTGCCACTGGACCACTGGTTCCTCAATTCCAGTCTCTGCTTCTCCAGCCTTGTATGGGTATAAATCCGAAACGTTAAATATCAGAGATATCCCGATATCATCTGGCAACTCAATCTCATAAGCATTCTTGCCAAATTTCTTCAGGACTCTGCATGGTCCGATTTTCTTCATCTTGAGTTTATTGTATGTTCCCCTTGGGAACCTTTCCTTCCTCAAATGTGCCAGAACAAGATCCCCAACTTCAAACTGAAGTTGCCTCCGATGTTGATCTGCTCTGTGCTTATACTCTTGATTTGAATCAATCAATCGCTACTTCACCTGACTGTGAAGTTCTTGCATCTCTTCGGCGAATTTCTCTGCACTAGCGCTGCTAGTCGCAGTCTGTTCTGACTCCCTGAGTTCAGAAACTCCCCTCGGTTGTGTCCCATACACAATCTGAAATGGACTTTTGCCTGTACTCCGATTCACCGAATCATTGTACGCAAACTCTGCCTGTGACAATATGTTGTCCCAGTTGCTATGGTGTTCTGTCACCAAGCTCCTCAGCAAGTATCCAAGACTTATGTTGACCACCTCGATCTGTCCGTCTGTCTGCGGATGGTAAGCTGAACTAAAATCCAAATTAGTCCCTAGCTTCTTCCATAGTGTCCTCCAAAAATGACCTATGAATTTGGTATCCCTGTCCGAGACTATGCTTCTTGGCAATCCATGAAGTCTGACAATCTCTTTGAAAAACAAATTTGCGATGTGCGTCGCATCGTTGGTCTTCTGACACGGAATAAAATGTGCCATCTTCGAAAACCTGTCTACCACCACAAAGATGGAATCAACCCCTCTCTGTGTCCTCGGCAATCCCAATACAAAATCCATGCTTATTGCTTCCCATGGCCTCTCGGGTATAGGCAATGGCTGATAAAAACCCATGTTCTGCTTTCTGCCTTTCGAATGTTGACAAATCCTGCATCTGTCAACAAATCTTTTAACATCTACTCGCATCCCTAGCCAAAAATATGATTCGCTCAGTTTTGCAAATGTCTTATCGTGACCAAAGTGTCCTGCTAATCCACCACTATGTTTCTCTTTTAGCAGGTTCTCCCTCATGGAGCAATTTGGAATGCATAACTGGTTGCCTTTGAACAGCAATCCCTCCTGGATCATGAAATCTATCCACGGGCTCCGATCCCTGAGAACGGGATTCTCAGTTGCTTCATACGCTTCTGAAAAATCTGCATCTCCTGCGTACATGTCCTTCAGATTCTCAAAACCCAGTGTCTTGACTCGGAACTCCTGCAACAGTAAACATTTCCTGCTCCAAGCATCAACCACTTTGTTAGCAGTTCCAGAAATGTGTTTAATCACAAACGTGAAATTTTGCATGTACTCCACCCATTTTGCATGTTTCTGGTTCAAATTATCTTGTTGACTCACAAACTGTAATGCATGATTGTCGTTGTACAGTACAAATTCCTTTGGGATCAAGTAATTCCTCCACTTTTTCAGTGCCTGTATGATAGCATAAAATTCCTTATCATATGTGGAGTATTTCATCTTTGCATCATCCAGCTTCTCGCTGAAATATGCGACTGGTCTGTCATCCTGACTTAAGACCACTCCTATGGCATATCCACTCGCATCACATTTCACCTGAAATGTTTTCTGAAAATCAGGCAACACCAACACTGGTTGCTCGATAATCTTTCGCTTCAACAGATTGAAGCTCTTCTCAGCCTCGACTGTCCAATGAAAAGACTTATGTCGCTTCTTTACTGTGTCCATCATCGCTGCGCTAATTCCACTGAAATTCCTGATGAATTTTCTGTAGAAACTAGCCAAACCATGGAAACTCCTCACCTCGAAAACATTTCTCGGTGATGGCCAATTTTTTATTACTTCCACCTTCTCAAGATCCATCTTCAACTCATTCGCTGAAATAACAAAACCCAAATAAATGAGCTATGTCTGCATAAATGAAGACTTCTTCATATTGATCAACAACTTTTCTTGTTGTAGCTTTCTCATCACAATGGCCAAATGTTTTAGATGTTCAGCCTTGGTCTTACTGTAGATCAATATATCATCCAGATATACGACTACAAACTTTCCGATGAATTCCTTTAGGACTTCATTCATCAGCCTCATGAAAGTACTTGGTGCATTCGTCAAGACAAATGGCATGACCAGCCATTCGTACAAACCTTCGTTTGTTTTGAATGTTGTTTTCCATTCATCACCTTCCCTCATGCGAATCTGATGATATCCACTCTTCATATCTATCTTTGAAAAATAATTTGCCCCACTCAGGCAATCCATTAGATCATCCATCCTCGGAAGTGGAAATCTGTACCTGATGGTAATTTTGTTGATCGCTCTGGAGTCTGTACACATTCTCCAGCCTCCATCCTTCTTCGGACTAAGTACTGTCGGAACAGCACACGGACTTAAACTTTCCCTGACCAATCCCTTGTCCATCAAATCTTGGACTTGTCTCTTGACCTTTTCATTTTCCTGCGGCGTCAACCTGTACGCAGCCTTATTCGTCAAACTCGCCCCTGGTATGAGGTTGATGTGGTGACTTATACTCCTCATCGGTGGCAACGAATGAGGTAATTCATCCACGATGATATCAGCGAACTCACCCAGCAGTTCCTGAATCTCATCTGGTAAGTCATCCACTCTTGTGCTAGTCAGGACAATTCTCGGTTTCCTGACCACAAAGAATTGTGGATCTTCCTTCTTCTCCATCTCTGTGAGAAGCTCTTTCCCACTCATGAGAAGTATGGTGTTGCTTACTTCCAGCTTCACCTCTTTATCCTTTATCGGAAGCAACTTATGGGTTCTCCCATTTTTTTCCAGTGTATATGTGTTCATCTTCCCATCATGAATCACATTTCGGTCATACTGCCATGGTCTACCCAACAATACATGACAAACATCCATGGGAATAACATCACACAGAATCTGATCATTATAATTCCCAATTTTAAATTCAACCAAGCACTGTTTAGTGACACTTACCTGATGTCCTTTTTGTAGCCACAAGAGTTTATATGGACTCGGGTGCTTAGTTATTTCTAGCTCTAATTTCTCCACCATTTCCTTAGAAATGAGGTTGTCGGTGCTTCCGCTGTCCACAATGACCTTGCATTTCCTGTCCTTGGCTGTGCAAGCTGTCCTGAATAGTCTGCTCCTCTGTACTGAGCTTTCCACCTCTTTCTTAGGTGTCAAAAGAACTTTATGCATCCCAAGCGATCTTCCGTTGTCTGCATCTTCTGTCTCAGCATCACGCCTCTGCGCCTCAGTGATGTGAGCTTCCCCAGCATCCTTCTTTTTCTCTGGACACTCAAATGACTTGTGCCCATTTTTCCCACATGTGAAACATCTGATCACTCCTCCTCTTCCTCTACCTCGACCTCTAGTATGAAGAAGTGTGTTTGCATCAGCATAATCTCCCCGTTGATCATTCTGCTGTACTCTCGGCTCAACATATGGCTGCCTATGTTGTGAGGTTCTGCCTCTTTCAACCTTACCCTGAGGTCTCTTCCATTCCTCTTTGGGCTTCTGATATTTCTCCTGGGCAATTGCTTTGCCTCTGGGATGACTTCTGCCTCGCCCTCGCTGTCCTTGCTTTCGGCTCAGCTTCTCTTTGTCTTTCAGAGCCATCTGGTACGCATCATCAACTGTTCGGATGGTTACCATGATCAATTCATCCTGAATGTCATATCTCAGACCATTCAGATATCTCGCCACCTTCTCATCATCGCTCTCTCGATGACCTGCTCGGATGTTGAGCTTATAAAACTCTTCGGTGTACTCTTTCACCGTCATCAACTTCTGTCTCAGGTTCTGCATTCGCCTGAATAGTGTGATCTGGTAATCTCTTGAGATGAATTTCGCCTTCATCTTCGCGATCATCCTGTCCTAGCTTTTGATCTTTTGCTTGCCCTTGCAGCGTCTATCAGCATGTAGCTCGTCCCACCACAATGCTGCATGTCCCTTTAACTTAGTGACAGCATGCCTTATTTTTTTATCCTCTTCGATATCTTCATAATCGAAGTAGGTGTCAAGAGCTCGGATCCAGTCCAGCAACTCTTCTGCATCCAGGCTTCCTTCATAAGCTAGAATATCCATTTTGGTCTTGGAACTCATCCTAGTAATGGCTTTGATCAACCGCTCAGTTGATGCATCCTCTGTTGTGACTTCTTCATCATGTCCAGCTTCTTCTTCAACCTTGGAATCACTAAGATCCCCTGCACCAGCTCTGCGTCTTTGTGAAGTCTCCATCTCCTCAAGCCTTGCTCGGAGATCTCTCATCTGCCGCTCCATTTCTGGATTTCCTGTCGGCCTACCTCTTCTTCTCACCTCCCTATCTTCTGGGTCTGGTGACTGTCTTTCTCTTCTTGGCGGCATGATGTATCTCTTCTCTACTTCAGAAAGCAAAGAAATCCCGCTCTGATACCACTCTGACACAACTGCTCTGCACTCCCCGTAGAACGGTCACTCTCACCAGGACCTTCTCTAATCTTTGGCCCGAAGAGCGTCAATGCTCCTCTAATTCCCCGTCGGGAATTCTTCACCCACAGTACTCTCCAATGGTCTCCCTTAACAGTCAGAAGATCGGAATTCGCGGTATCGCGAATTATATGCTTGTGTGCCTTATGCCTCACGAGTCTCCGAACCCCGATATGGGTCAATCGTTGACTTTCTCCTCTTCTATTATCGGAGGTTTCCCTATCGGGATATCGCTACTCTCAATGTCAACACTCTGAATTTTAAAAATCCAAACCCTGATGTGCCGACCCTCCGATACAATGCCACCTGTACTCCACTAGCTCCCGGGGTCCCACACTGCCATGTCACCTTCGGGATATCGCAAATCGCGAATCTGACATGCAAGTGTTCTCTCTCATCAAGAACCTCGATCCTCCGAACCCCGATTTGATGGGATTCCTTGACACGCGTCCCCACGATCAATGGTTGTGATCCTATCGAGATATCACGGATCGCGATATTGTCGCTCCCGTTCCAACGGCTTGGTGCTTCAACTCATGATATGCCGATATGAGATGGCACGTGAAAATATGATGGTTCCCATGAACCCATATCGACGGTGCTACTTCCTCCTGAGCTTCGAGCTTCTAAATGCTCACACTGTAATCTTCGTGCACCTTTACAAGATCTGACGGTCCTTGGGTTCTCGTGGAATCTCTCCAGGAGATGTCAACCGTCCGTCCTTCCTTTGATATTTCTCGTGAGATGAATCAAACGCTTCCTCCATGAGGACTTGTTCAAACACTCGCCAACCTGTGGAGCTTCTCTCGGGCGTTCCACATCATCTCTGCAATTCCCCTCCTGTGAAATGTAGACCTATTCCTCCTGAGCTTGTCTTCACTTCACAAGTTTTTATGAGGACTTGTTGCACACACTCCCTGCGGAAACTCTTCGAACACGACTAAGTGTTGAAGTTTCCTCGACTCTGCACGCTTACCTGCAGTAGCAGTCCCAATTCCCTTTCGCTCAGAATCGCAACTTTGAGTCTTCGTCCAGCCTGCGCACGTCTTGCACGGCTCCGGTGCCAAATATTCACTTCTGAGGACTTAGATCAAAAGTTATCCCTACTTGAACCCTGCAGTCACGCACTCCTGGCGGACAAATTCAACTGCACTCCTTGCAGGAATTCTCTGGTCCAATATAGAGAAACAATTGAAACTAATTTCTTACTCTCACAGATTTCAATCCAACTATGAAATCACATACACATCGTATAAAGCAAATGTATGACAGAAAACAAACATTCATGAGCATATAACCAACACACACAGAGAAACAACACCAGCCATGAAATTTGAATCAAAGACTCTCTTCTATTAATTCAAAAACATCTGTACATGGGTGTTCTTCACAAATTCTCTGCTTTCTCCTCCTCTTGCTCCTGAATGCTACTAATGTTACAATGATACAAAGGAGGGTGTCTATATCCGTTTTCCCTCACAATTCTAAAGCTATCAAATCTACAATTAAATTTCTATCTACCTGCATTAAATCTATTAAATGCCTCAATTACTTAAGGACGTGAGCTATCCTCTCAAGGTCCATTTACAATATACAAGTGTGCTTCATTAACTCTACACATTAATGTTTGCGCAACAATATCAAGGTGCTTTCAAAAAGAAGTTTGTGTTGGCTTGTCCAGCTGTCTTCCGCTCGATGTGCTGGCTCGCTTGACGTGTTGTATATGCTCCTGCATCAAAATCTCATGTCCATACTTTATAGAAGTACATATTTAGTATGTATTACTCATTTTTTGGAAAATTGTTAGGTGCAGAAGTTGGCAGATTCACGTCTTCAGATTTCACTTACTTTTATATCACTAGCCTAATCGACCGCTTCCCCGTTTCATATTGTACAAAAATTTTGGCTTACAGTTTTTTGAATAGGCGAGTTACCGGATAGGTGGGTTCAATATTGTGTTTCCATTGTTCCACTGCCTGCAAACAGCACCCAGACTTCCGTAATCTACAAATTAGCAAAAAAATTGAAATAAAAGAATATAAATTATGTGAAGTCTAATGGAACAATCATATGAACGAGAGGACATTAAAATTCAAATTCGTCATTATTATACTTGTGGTGAAGCTAACAGTACACAAACTTTACTTAAACATCCAAAAATTGATTTTCTTGTAACTTTTCGACACTTCTCTTATACAAACAGATCTTGGAAATTATAAACATTTCTCGTTGTATCTATTCCTTGATTGAAGAACTTGTAAACATGTTTAATGCACTCCATAGTTACTATTAAGACCATCAAAGGTTCTTTCTTACAGCAATTCCCGCTTCTGAAAATTGTCATTTGCTTTCTCTTTTTCCCTATGCTTTCCCTTTCTTTACTTAATCGTTTTTCAGAAAATGTCTAGGTGCGGGATTTGGCGGATTCACGTCTTCATATTTACATTGTTACTTTTATATCACTAGCCCGATCGACCGCTTCCCCGTTTCATATTGAACAAACTTTTTGAATCGTGGGTTCCTGCATAGGCGGGTTCAACATTGTGTTTCTATTGTTCTGTCGCCTGCAAATAGCACCCGAACTTCTGCGATTTACAAATTAGCAAAAAAAATCCCCTTCATCTCATATTCTTTCGGTTTCTGTTTACTTGGTCCTTTTTCCGAATGTCTCATGTTTTTATATACAGCACCCGAAGTTCCGCAATATACAAATTGACCTCTCGACATTGTGCTTCCACTATTCCCCTACGCACAAACAGCACCTGAAATTCCGCGATATACAAATTGACGGATGAAATCTGTCACTGAGATGCAATATGACCATCAGCCCCTCACGTATTCTGGGTATATCTTCTGACCCTTTTTTTGTAACCCGCCCGACCGCTTTCCATACTTGGGAATTTCTTAGAATCTGTTTCGCGGGTTGGCGGGTGGACGAAATGTACAATGCTTGATCTCTCTTCGCCATCACTGCTACCTTCATACTTATTTCCAAATATGCAATTATTAATCTTTAATGCTAGTATTTCATCCTGCAGGAACCATTAAGATTGTCATTAATGTTTGAAAGGCCGGAGAATATTTGTCATTACTACGAATTAAACCAAGATTTGGGGAGAAGAATGTTATCCTTTCCAAGTATTCATTTCAAACATGATGCAATATATTTCATGCGTCGGTCGGTTGGCTCCTTTAATAAATCTATAATTCTTAATCACTCTTTGTCGTCACCGCCACCTTCGCACTCTTTTCTAAATATGCAATTATTGAGCTTTAATGGTAACAACTCATTACGCACAAACCCTGGAGATTGTCATTGATCAAGGAAAGGCTCGAGGAGATCTTCCATTGATATGCATTAAACCAGGATTTGCGGAGGGTTATATTATCCCTCCCCAATTTTCATTTCAAACATCGTCTGGAGAAAATGGAAATTCTCGTTAACTTGTGGAAGCAGTTTTGTCCAGATACAGTAAACACATTCAGGCATGATGGCCATAGGTTCCAGTATTCCATGGCATATTCTTACTACTCATCTCCCTCCGCCCAGGAGAAAAAAAGGAGATGGTCCCTTGGTACATCGAGTGATATATTTCAAGACAAATAATTCCAAGGCAACCCTGCCTACTCAAAGAACCTACCCAGTTGCATTGATGGTTGGCGCAGAGGTTGATGCCATGGATTTTGAGCTGGAAGAAGATGATCTGATGGATGATGATACGACAATGGATGATGGCAATGCAGATAATGTTCCCACTCCTACGCCCAAATTGAAATCAACCATAACGGGCAGAACTTCCCGACTCAGTGATGGCGGTCCTGACAACACCAAAAGAAGCAGTTTCAGAAAAGAAATTGGCATTGAACGCAATATCCGCTTTGCAACTCGAAAGTAGGAATTGCAGAGGTTCAAATTAGTTTGTTCTGGGAGGAATACTTTCACTGTAAGGAAATGATATGTTGATGCTCCTAGAGATGTATTTCAAGACAAAAAAATATTCAATTGTGGGACTATTATCTTGTTCTTTGGATATACAATTAACATCTTCAAGAATGAGGACCAGAACTCCTACGGGTTCAAGGAATATTTCTACTAGTCATCTCCTTCCACCCAGAATGGACTAATTTGGGCCTCTGAAATTTCACGTGCAACCTATGTCCCTGAAGTTTTTCAACTGTTGAGAGGTGGTTTATTGGTGTGTCCTAACTTTCAGTTAAGGGCTATTCCATTTTCCCTGCAACATTTTTTGTCTTCTTCCTCATGGGAAGCTTCTGATAACTATCAATTTTACCACGGGATGATCCATCGAGGAGAAAACTGCAAGGATTTCCTAAAAAAAAGGCATGGTAATTGCCTTTGCATGCATGTTGAAGAGCATCTCGATGGCTCCTGCATGTTGCGGATCTCATGCCTGTGTTTGTGGAAAATATGTTCAATGTTTTGGCCCAAATAACTGGGTCCAATTTCTAAGGATAGATGTACAGTACTCGGTGTTCTTTTTTTTTTAAATGGATTTGCTATCAAAAAAAAATCCTTGGAGTCTTCGGTGTTGCTTCTTTTCTGGATTTAATGCCTCTTCTCATTGGCATGGTTCGATAGTCTGTAGTTCTTCGATATTGTATTTGCTTAGGTAATTTGTTCTAAGATGGAGCATCTAACAATTATATGAAAATGTACTGTGTGGATCCACCAGGATTTTATGCAAACAAAAAATGGATTACACATAGTTTCAAACCAACGTTCAATTCTATTCGCAATGCAGATAGAACATAGCAATACCAAATCACAATGTTGCATCAAAATCGTCATTCTTGTTTCTAGACATGCAATTATTAAACTTTAATGATAACAACCCATAATGCAAGAAGTTTAATACTTAATTTAATATGTTACAGTCATGGAATAATGTATTAAGAACACACTTACACCCACAAGTTGTAATAAAATTTAATCTTCAACAAAGCATTTTCTGACAATTACTAAAAAATGATGGTTTTGCAACAATGGGGCTTGTTTGAAACCAATTCACGCTTACGAAAATTTCCCTTCTCCTTTCTATTTTCCCACTCTTTTATCCCCTGTAGTTTCTCTTTTTGGTTACTTAAATCACTTTTTTCCAAAAATACCTTGCTGCGCGGGTTGGCGGATTCACATGTTTCGACCGAGCACTTCCCCTTTGTCTAAATTGGGCCTCTATTGTTCTGTGTCCTACAAGTAGCACCCATAGTTCTGCAATATACAAATTGACAGGTGGACTTGCGCGTTGGCTGGCTCAACATTGCACTTCTATTGTTTTGTGTCCTCCAAACAGCACATGGAGTTTCGCAATATACAAATTGACAGACGGAATCCAAGGATGGAGGGCTCATGATTGCGATTTTATGGATGGAAAAGTGATAAAATGAGCCACATACTACATTTTCATCACAGAGGTTATATTAAAGGGAAAAGCATGTCCTCTATAGTTATGTTTCCTACAAACAACACCCAGAGTTCCGCACTATACAAATTGACAGGTGGACTTGCAAGTCGGCTGGCTAAAAAAATGCAATTCTATTGTTTTGTGTCCTACAAACAACACTCGGAGTTTTAGGATATACAAATTGGCAGATGAAGCATACAACCAAGAACCAAGTAAAATCGTGGACCATATTCCTAGTCGTTGTTTTTTGTGCCTGCCACTTTTGCACTTATTTCCAAGTATATATCTTCGCAGGAAATGGGAAATCGGTTATATATGTGAATATATTAGCCCTTCTTTTCTGTCTTCTATGCTTAGCCAAATATTCGTTTCTCTTTTCCCTGAAATTTATCTTTCTCGTCACTTATTCATTTTTTCGAAAATGTCTGGTTGTGCGGGTAGGCGGACTTGTGGGTTCACGTTTGCACTCGTGCTCTTATATCGTGACATTGACTGACTACTTCCCCATTCCATACCCAGTCACTTCTTCAACCGCAGATTCTTGGTAGGTGAGCTCTAGATTGGAATTCTATTTTCCCATGACTTTTGAACAGTATTGTGACTTCCACGGTATACAAATTTACAACCGGACTTAGATCATACCATCTTTCGTATTACAGTCTACCTACCATGCCCTCTTCTGTGGTACACATTTTTCACTAAAAAATTCCGAGACATACAATTTAATCGTTGGGTCCTCGTGTCTTTTGTGGAACTATTGCCACCCCATTTTGAAGCCTGTCTGTCCACTTTCCATACTTCTCCATTTCTTCGAATTTCTTTCATGGATCGTCAGTTTGGTGGGTTCAAGAAATATCAAATTCCTAATCGTTGTTTCCTGTGCCCGCACCCTTTTGCAATTAGAAACTACCAATTATATATAAGATCTTATTTATAAGTATGAAACTAGCAAGGGTTAATGCTAAACCAGGATTTGAGGAAATCTCCCATTAATACGCATAAAACCAAAATTTATGGATGGTTATGTTATCCCTTCCGACTGTTAATTTCAAACATCATGGAATGTCATTTGTGCATCGTCGGGTTGGTTCGTTCACGAAATTTTCAATCCTCGATTCTAAAAACGAGTCGGACCAATTGTTTCCCTATTCCATACTTAGCCACTTTCCTAGAATTCCACAAATATACAAACCGACCGCTGAACTGCCCATCATGTTATCTTTCGTTTTACACGTTTTGCAGTCAAAAATTTTGATACATAAAATTTTACCATGGGACACTCGCCTCTCCTTAGTATCCCCCATAACCCTATTTTGAATCTCGTCCAACCGCTTTTCAAACCTTTCCATTCGTTCCTTTCTCTCCCTCATCTCCCTGGCCTTGGCACTTGTCTATAATAAAAAAATGTTTATATATATATATATATATATATATATATATATATATATAGTACATTTTGCACTGAAAACTTCTGAGACA
>ML791024.1:428800-458209 GCA_009831015.1 Picea engelmannii | reverse complement strand
GTATCCACCTCCCCCTCTATCTCCCACTCTTCCCCCATTTCTCTCTTTACCTCTCACTCTCAATCTCTACCCTCCCCCTTTTCTGTCTCCCTCTTCCTCACTCTCACACACTCTCTCTATATTTATCTCTCTCCCTCTCACACTCTCCATCTTCCTCTCTCTCCCTCTCACACTCTCCATCTTCCTCTCTCTCCACCACCCCTCTCTATATTCTTCTCTCTGCCTCTCACACACTCTCTCTCTATACCCCCCTCTATGTAGTCCTCTCTCTCCCTCTCATAATATAACACACTATAGCACGTTTGTTACATCGCAAGGAAATAAATGGTCTTGACCTAGACATGTCAAGACCTAGACCTATACTATAGACTATGATTTAGACCATAGAACATGACCTATACCATGACCTAGACTGCAGCATAGACCTAGAGGTATAACTAGACCATGATCTAGACCTATACCATGACCATGAACATGACCATACCATGACCTATACCATGACCATGAACATGACCTATACCATGACCTAGAGCTTGACCTAGACCATGAACTAGACCCCCCTAGATCCATATAAGCCTAGGAATAACCTATATTTGACCCTTAACCCCCTCCACACCTAAGACACAATAATAATATTCCTATACCTCTTGTTGAAAGCTCCACAACCCTTGCACCTCCATATTCGTGGTCTAACCATTTCTCTATGCTTCAAAACACTTTCAATCTTAATCCCTTAGGTCCTAGTTGTCTCCAAATCCCTATACATATTTATTGATAAAGTTGTTTGGTCTACAATAAATGTTATATCCATTTCATTAAGGGAATGCATGTGCTCATGTGACTTGAAATCCTTGAGGTTGAGAGTGCTTGGCACTCATCCTTGCCCATCAGGAACGCATGTGTGTTCCTATAACGTGTGCACATGCATTCTTGTTGGGACGTTTTATGTGCCAAGCACATTCCTCAAATTCATCTATCTCTTTACTCAAACAACCTTACATTTGCATGAAAAAATAGCAAGAACAGATAGGATTTTGTTCTTTTTTCTTGTTTTTTAATTCGTAGACAATTTTGTGCTATTGGAAGAAAATTGTGGGAAGAATTGGAAGGAAAATTTATCCAATTGGAATTGGAATTGTTAGTTGTGTCTTCTTGTGTGATACCAAGACAAATTTGTCCAAATGGAATTGGAATTGTTAGTTGTGTCTTCTTGTGTAATACCAATACCAAGACAAATTTGTCCAATTGGAATTGTTAGTTGTGTCTTCTTGTGTAATACCAAGACAAATTTGTCCAATTTGAATTATTAGTTGTGTCTTGTTGTGTAATACCATGACAAATTTGTTCAATTTGAATTGGAATTGTTAGTTGTGTCTTGTTTAATACCAAGACAAATTTATCCAATTGGAATTGGAATTGTTAGTTGTGTATTCTTGTGTAATACCAACACAAATGTGTGTAAATGGAATTGGAATTTTTAGTTGTGTCTTCTTGTGTAATACCACTTGAAAAATTTGTTGCAGTGTGCTTGGAAGACAATTTTTCTCTTTAAACATGGGGAACCTATGAAATCGAGGTAGAAATTCCTCGACGAAAGAAAAAAACATTGAAAAGGTAAATGAAGAAAGAGAAAAGGAAAGTTTATGTATGTCAAAACAAAGGCTTTCAGAAGAGGGAAATCCATTTTCTAGTGGAATATATGCCAATGTTTCTTCTCCTCCATCACCACAAGAAAAGCATGGGATTTTAGTAGAGACCAATCCAGTTTAGAATTTTATTATACCTCCAATCACTATCTCATCAAGACAAGTTGTTGTGAATGATCAGATGATGGAGGATTTACTTGGAGTTGATTATACAATGGATGAAAATATAGAGGTAATTGGTGCACAACCTTCTGGTGAAGAAGTTACTATGGTGCAACCTCTTGTTGGACAGTGAGATGTTTCAAAAACTAGTCATGAGCATGTCCATTCTCCTCCCAGAATTGATCCACCAGTAATTGAAGGGGAAAGAACTACAACATTTTTAACTCCACAATAGGGAGGTCAAGAGTGTTAGAATGCAAGTTCATCATCCCTACCTAGATTGAGCAGTGTGCAGTGAAGAAAACCTAAACACATTTAGGTGGATGAAAGTGGTCTAACATCACTTGAAGGTAAGTTACCTAACGGTACTATTCGTTATCATTCTTATAAAATCATTAAAGAATTTTTTTGAACCAAAATATGATGCTACAAAATGTCAATTATTTTTGGCTTTGTTAAAATCTAGAAGATTGATTGTTGTTAGGATAATTTTAGGCATTAAAACAATGAAAATTTTAGACACAAGTCATCATATTGTTAGAAACCTTGTGGATGTTTTTCAAAAAAATTGTAAGAAATATAATTCTAAAGACCATAATGCATCCAGATGTGTCTTGTTATAATCAATTGTTAGAAAGATCACAAGAAAACATCATTTTCTCCAACAAACCTCTCATCTCATTAAATGAAATATCAAAACCCTTATAAAGTATTATAATAGATGAGATAGCCTTGACATAGGTGGCCCAACATATTTGTGGGCCTTCACTAGTATGCTACCACCTCATTCTGACATGAAGTTAATTGGAGTCGTTAAGGGACTAGTATAGGATTTGTGGCATGAGAACACTAGGCCTTCTTCCAACCAAAAATATGTACTAAAGTTAAGAAGGGGATCTAGGTGTTAAAATATTCGATGTGCTTGTTTTACCATATACAGTATCACAATATTGTCACCCAACCATAGCCATGTAGCCACCCTCAAGCACCTTTAACCTTTGATAGAATTATTCTGGAAATCCATACTAGAACCAACAGATAAACCCTAGCTGATAATTGCAGCAACAACTCAAGACAAGTAGAGCACTCCTGCAAGGGTAGCGCACAAGAGAGAGAGTCTCCATATCCAGAGAACAAGTACCATACACAACTGCAGCAGATGTAGCTGCATTACTCTCTCAAACTTGCGCCATACTTAGCTAGGATATCACCAACAGTATCACCAAGAGAATCACCAAGAATATCACTTGATAGAACTAGAGAGAGACCAAGACCAAGAGATGACCATACGCCCGTATTCCTCCTTACAGCTGCAGTTTCAGCTGCAACTGTAGCTCTCCACAAGACTTGCACTCTGGTTGGGTGTACAAATGAGCTAAAACGTCATCTATTTGTATTAATTTGTCCAGTGACTTTTCTGGCTTGGCCAACCTGAATTTCTGGTAATTATATTTTTTGTTTATCTTTTTCTTATGGAGCCAACTTATCTTTTTTGAAGATAATATTCTAATATTATTTATTTTGCTAGGTCGACTTGTCTTCTAGGGTTTCCACACATTTTTTTAGGGTTTCCCTTGCTTCCACAATATTCCATTCTATTCAAAGGTTACACATGGAGGTTAATACGTCCCGTGGCTATCGTAACATCAACCTCCCTCCTAGCTAGGGAGGTATTAATGGTAATGGTCTTGAGAACACAATGACCATTTTGTCGGTAGCATCATCATAGCCACACAGGCTATCTCATGATCATGCAGATCAAGTCACGATCATCATCATCACTATCAGTATTGTCTGATAGCATCATGGCATCAATATACATCATCATTTGCATCTCTCGAGGCCATACTCCATCTGAGTAATCAGGCATGATGTTGAATAATTCATGTGTTGAACTCAGGGCACTCATTTGAGTGTCTCGCATGAGTCACCCATTCAATAGAGTGATATAGGGACCATTCTTCTAATTCATACATACGTCCTAGAATAATAGTTTTCCCAACAGATGATTAAAGCCTTGCAATGGGATACAATGACCATTCTTCTAATCCATACCTATGTCCTAGAAGAATGTCATTCCTCCCAGATATTGAAATCCACGCCATGGGCTAAAGATACCATTCCTATAGGAATGCCAGTCTCGGACTATTTTCTAATCGGTTCATATGTACCATCGAGATCAATATTTACCCATATTCCTTAGAAAATATCAGTCCCATATCAACCACCCTAATTGGGATGTCATGTCCTTAGGAGGAGGACTTTTCAACTTGATCATGCCAATAAATGTGCCTCAGGAGAATATTGATCATGAACCATTTTCCTAATCGGGCCACAATCTGTACGTTAGGAAAATACCAGTCCATGATATGTCAACAATCTGTCAACCTGGACCATTCTCCACAGGAAGAATGTCTGTCGACCAGCAATCTATTCTTCCTAGACCATTCTCCGCTTGGAGAATGTCTATCCACCAGCACACTGGCTATCCATCTAGTTGGCGATCATATCCAACACTAGTGGTAGTCTCCATGGAAATTAGATAGTAGCATACAGTTGCTACAATTCCATCCAATAGAACACAAATGTGTATATCCATGGTAGTACACAACTATTGCCCATTGGTACACAACCACTCCTAGTAGCACACGACTACTAACCAATGACACACAGTCACTACCAGTGGAACACATCCACCACAATAGCATACAACTATTTTCTAGAGACATACAGTCTCCACATCAATCAAATCATATCATTTGATATCATCCTGGATCAACAATGTCACCAATTGCATCACCTCTAAGTCATACTAGCATGATGTGAATGCATCATATCTAAGTTGTATTGGTGTTATATGGAGTATCATCTACATCATCTCTAAGTCATACTAGCATGACATATCTAGCATGATGCCAATGCATCATATCTAAGTTGTATTCCACCTCTAAGATGTGCTCGCATGATGTAGATCAATGCCTCATTGTGTCATATCTAAGTTGTATGATCATCTCTAATCCATACTAGCATGGCATATCTAACATGATGCCAATGCATCATATCTAAGATGTATTCCACATCTAATTTGTACTCACATGATCATATCTAGCATGACACGAGCCCCCTACATCATATTTAAGTTGTATGGTCATCTCTAAGCCATACTAGCATGACATATCTAGCATGATGTCAATACATTATATCTAAGATGTATGTCACATAGAATTTGTACTCGCATGGCCATATATAGGATGATGTGACTCACCAACATCGTCTCTAAGTTTTACTAGCATGACATATCTAGCATGATTTCAATACATCATATCTAATTTGTATGCAACCTCTAAGTTGCACTAGCACGATGATCCTCATACCACTGTATCAACAACTCCAACCATTTATATCATATATGAGCTATATTAGCATGATCATATCTAGCATGATGAAATCATCATCTCTAATTCATATGACCATATCTAAGTTGTACTAGCATGATACAGATCTGCAGCTCACTGACAGTCCATGATGCCACATATTAGCACTCCCTCCCAACTGAGGAAGTCATTTCCTCCCTCTCAACTAAGGGAGAAATATCCACGAGCCCTAGCTTGTCCCTCAAGTATGCAAACTTTATATTGGATAGAGGCTTAGTCAAAATATATGTTGTCTGCTCATCAGTGGAGATATATTGGAGAACCATTTCTCCCCTATGGACTTTATCACATAGACAATAATACTTGATCTCAATGTGCTTTGACCTATCATGGAACGTTGGGTTCTCTGAGAGCTTCACATAGCTCTGGTTATCACAACATATCACGGTTGAATCCAACACATGATCAAACAGTCCAGAAACCAGCTTATGTAGCCACATTGATTTCGTACAAGCATCACAAGTTGCAATATACTATGCTTCTACAGTGTTGACTGCAACATAATTATGTTTTCTTCTAGCCCATGAAATCATAACAGATTCCAAACTGAAACGCATAGCAAAATTACTCTTTCTGTCATTTGCACTCCCTGCCCAATCTAAATCAGTAAATCCATCCAGTTATACTTCATTGTTTGAGTCATATCTCAAACCATGAGTTATCGTCCCATGAAGATATCTCAAGATATGTTTTACATCTATCTAATGCTCATGTCTGGGTTCCACCTAGAACTGGCTCAACATGTTCACATCAAAGCAAATGTTCTTCATGGTATTTACTAGATACATCAATGAGACAATGAATTTCCGGTACAGGAATGAGTCTACTAGATCAGAATCAGAGTCTCTTAGCTTCCTCAGATCTATTACCCTAGGAGATTCCATGAATTTTCAATCCATCATGCCAAAATTCCGAAGGATCTTTTCAACATACTTCCCTTGTCCTAGGAAGACTTCACGATGCTTCTGCCATACTTCTAGTCCCAAGTAATAGTGCATGAGACCAATATCCTTCATATCAAATTCATAGGTTAGATCCCTCATACACTGAATAATGAGAGGCTATGCACCAAGCTCTTGGAGTTTTCTTGAGTCCATACAAGGCCTTCTTTAATCTGCATACATGGGTTTCTCTCGAGTGTACTTCAAAACTTGAGGTTGCTCTATGTATGCTTCTTCTTCAATCACTCCATTTAGAAAAGCGGTCTTTACATCCATCTGATGTAAAATCCAACCCATGGATGTTGCTAGATATATGATGTCTTTAGAGGTGTATCTAGAAACTGGACCAATCGTCTCATCATAGTCTTCTCCCTCCTAATGGGAGAACCCTCTAGCTACAAATCTTTCCTTGTATTTATCGATACTTCTATCTACTACATGTTTTATCTTGTAAATCGATTTAGACATAATTTTCGATCCACAGCTTCCTTATATTCTTTATACTTGATTTCTTCTTCGAAGGTGGAAGGTTTTTTAACTGGAATATGGTTTTGAGTTCTTGCTTTCTCTGAAAGTTCCATCTGGACAACCATACTTTTTTGCATCTTGAATAATATCACGAGATCAAGCTGGCATTCTCTTCTTAGTATTATCTTGATGTGGATGTTCATATCTATGTGGTTCTTCCATGTCTGATACAACATTCTTACATAGTAACTTATTTGGAACAACAAATACATCATCATGGTAGCCTCCATGAAATCTTGTAAGATAACCTGCCCGAGAAAAGAACAATAAAATTATTTCCAATATAATAGCATTTTCATAAGAACATATATGTGGTAAGAAGAATGAATAACAATTTTATGGTGATCATCATAATATGACCAAGATGACCTGCCCGATAGAAAAACAAGAAATATCTCTCTAGAGGAAATGTTGGCTCATTTTTCAAACAAGTACAATAATCATATATATCAATAGTATTCACATGCTATCAACTATTAATTACATCTAGCGGTAATAGAACCTTTCAAAGAATGCTTTCACAATTTGTAATGTAGCAACTATCAACCTTGGTATGTGCAAATTTGAAACTTATCAATTTAATCAAACCTGGAACCTGAAGCCTCAACTGCTATGGAGGGTGCACTTGTTCATTTGATCGCATTGAATCCAATATAATTGATTGGACAAGGTCTCTTTTACATCCCCTGCAAACACACCCATGTTTTTCTAGATGATATAACTTAAAAAGCATATACAAGTGCATACCTTGAAATCTTTGTAGCATCGTCCAGCTTGTCTTACAATCTGAAACTAGATACCATGTTGACAATGAGAGTTTAGAAACTAAATCAGAAGTTCCAATGATTAGAACAATCTAGAAACCCTAAAATTTCAACTTTGACCACAAAATCAATTTTGACCAAAAGTCAGCCTTTGACTTTGATTGTTGACCAATCAAATTTTGACTTTGACTTTGACCAAAAACTCAAACCTAAAGTTTTTGCTAGCTGAGGGTACCAAGAGATGTGCTAGGCTAGGGCACACTATGATTTCAAATAAATATGTCAAACACTTCACTATAGGTGCCCGAACAAATGGGTTAGGGTTTTTTGTTGCTGCAAAACCTGACTACAACTGCAACTAGTGCTATAACGAGCTTGATAATGAACTTCCCAATCTACCTTCCAGTGGTTAGACTATTTGAAGAAATTTTGGGCCCATAACCTGTTAAAATATTCAATGTGTGCATTTTACCATAGACAATATCACAATATTGTCTCCCAACCATAGGCACGCAGCCACCCCTGAGCACCTTTAATCTTTAACAAAATTATTCTAGAAATACATACTAGAACCAACAGATAAACACTAGTTGCTAACTGTAGAACCAACTCAATACAAGTAGAGATCTTCTTCTCCAAGGCTAGTGCACAAGAGAGAGAGAGAGTCTCCATATCCACAGAACAAGTACCATACACAACAGCAGTTGTTGCAACTACACTACTCTCTCAAAATTGCACCATACTTAGCTAGAATATCACCAAGAGTATCACCAATAATATCACCAAGACAATCACCAAGAATATCACTTGATAGCGCTAGAGAGAGACCAAAACTAAGAGATGATCATACACCCTTATTCCTCCTTCCAGCTGCAACTACATCTCTCCATAATACTTGTGCTCTGATTGGGTGTACAAATGAACTAAAATGTCCTCTATTTATATTAATATGTCCAATGATTTTTCTGGTTGAGCCGACCTAACATTTTGGTAATTATATTTTTTGTTTAGCTTTTTCTTGTGGATCCGACTTGTCTTTCTGGAAGATAATATTCTAATATTATTTATTCTGCTAGGATGACTTGTCTTCTATGGTTTTCAAACATCTATTTAGGGTTTCCCTTTCTTCCAGAATATTCCATTCTATTCAAAGGTTACACGTGGAGGTTAATACCTCCCACAGCCACCATAACATCAACACTAGGGACCGTGAACCCCATATTAAACACCTTCTTGACATTACACAGACAGAATTGTATGAGAGATTCAGAATAGTGTATAGTGAAATTAACTTGGGCCAAATATGTTTCCATAAATGCATGCCTTGGTATGTTTGAATAAACACAATTTTTAACACATGTTATTGTAGATATCACATTGAGTATGGTTATTATTATGACACACACACACACATACATATATATTTTGTGTATTGCATAATAGTCTTGTGTAGGAATGCTTAGTTATATTGCCACCATAATCATCTAGAGACTTTATTCACAACATCTTGTGTACAAAGCTAGAGGGTTGTACATTTTATCAAAAATATTTCTTAGATAGGACATGCCCCATGTGTGGTGGAATGGAATTACTGAGTAAGTGCATCCATGTAAGTGATCAGTATGAATTGGGGAGAAAGCGGGTTGCCTTGCAAATCTTTAAATATGTCGCATATGATATTGACGGAGGGAAGGAAATAAAAAAGATACAATTGGTGACTTCCAGGGTATGAGTATGTGACTTCATTGAAAATGCATGACAATATGTTAAGCATGTCCATGTGGCTCGATGGCAAGATGAGCATTTTAGAATATACATAGATACATTTACCATTGTTACTATCTTATCAGTGGTTGGTTTTTCTGAGAACTACACTCTTCAACCACAAAATGAGATTCAAATCCAATATTATCACTCATAGCAGGTCAGTGTAATGGTCCATACTAGATACAGGCATTGACCAGATAGTAATGAATAAAAAAGAGTTATATTAAAGGAGTATCACTTCTACATAAGTAATGATCGATGCCATGACTTAGCCTATGTACAACATAGCTTTCAGTTGTTTTACAATCACCTTAAGGAGAAGAACATACAGATGGATCAACACTGGATTCAGTTAGATGGTTGCACGTTCCAGTTCAAAAATGCTCGTGTATTTCAATGGTTGTGTATGTTGCACAAAAAAATCAAGGTACCACATATTTGGAACTATTGCAAGTCTGGGCATGGAAAAGGGGAGCATGATGGAGCAAGTTCATCCATCAAAAGAGAATTACATAGGAAAGAAATGAAATTCACAACTACTTCTCTCATTCAAGATGAAAAATCCATTGTTGAATGGTGTTCTTCAGTAATGGGAGAGGGAAAAATTTAAGTTTTAAACCTATGAAGTAAAGAAATGCATATAGATTCTTAAGAAAAACATAAATTAATCAATGGCTCATTCACATAGTACACAAAGATTTATACTAGAAACCCTCAACCAGGAAAACCTTTCTTATATTCATTATCTCGAATTTCACCATACACTATACAATATATATACAATGTTTTTAGGTATTTCATAGATACCAAAACCCTAATCTCTTAATCCAGGATTAATTTACTAGTATGAGGGATCGTCAGACGTAGTTGTCATATCTGACGCACCCACACACACACATGAAAATAATATAACACATACCCAACAAAAAAGAACCCATGAAGACCAATCACCTAGGAAAGGAAATATACATAGATATTTTTGGGAGGTGGTCGATGTAGATTGATCACAGTGGTATGAATGAAAAAAATCCAGGGCACTTATGGACTCCATTCAGTTTGAACATCAGACAATGCAATAGTTGAAATATGGACGAGAAAACTCTCTTACTTTTGTGGTACATGTAGTAGTAATGAATGGGATGATTGTGAATCCAAAGATTGGGTCTGTAGATGGGATCATGTATCACTCCCCATTGGTCAACGTATAACTATGGAATTATCCCAGTTGGAGGAGGACCAATCAAATATTTCAGTAGATTACGATCAATTTTCATATCTCGTACTATCGGCTTCAATGAAACCTTTTATTAAATTTTGAATGACTAGCATCAATGTTTTATTCTTTGGTCATTTAGTGGACTCATGTGTTGGCACTCCATTTTTTGTAGGGAACATATACGTGGTGGTTTCCTAAAGAGGTAATGAATGGGGAACTAATTATTGGATGGCACATTGCCTGGAGGGAAATCAGACCCTCATGTGATTAGTAACAAACTCTAAAGGAATTGAATTTCCATTGGGTCTATGGTTATTAAAGAAAAATATCTTACATGGGATGAAAGAATACAAAATTAAGGTGGTTATGTATTTCAAGATTATAGACCAGGTGAATTTGTATACCACTTTATGAACTTGGTTGTTGGTACAAACCTCCAACTACAAAAAATGCCAAGTAAGAACTCATAAAAGGTATGATATTTCTTGCCTTACTCTGAGCACAAGAAGTTAATGGAGACCATAAATATTAGAAGTGATATCGATGGTCTACTTGAATGACCATAGGTACGTAAAAGGAATAATTAAACAAATATTTCACATTTATGAATGATTGAAATTTTGGCTTCATTTTATGGTTGTTATGGTATTCTTGTATTTTGTGGTTCTTTTTTGTTGTTAGGGAACTATGTCTATCCTTCCCTTTCATTTCATTTATTTGCTCTCTTAGTCATGCCTTGCTTTATTAGCCTTACCTTGCCTTTCCCTACCTTGTCTTGTCTTGCCTTGCCTTGCCTTTCCTTACCTTTCCTTGCCTTGATTTCCTAGCCTTGCCTTGCCTTTCCCTACCTTGTCTTGTATTTCCTTGCCTTGCCTTGCCTTCTCTTACCTTGACTTGCCATTTCTTACCTTTCCTTGCCTTACCTTGTCTTTCCTTACCTTTCCTTGTCTTTCCTTTCCTTTCCTTACCTTTCCTTTCCTTGCCATGTCTTGCCTTGCCTTGCCTTTCCTTTCCTTTTCTTGTCTTGATTTCCTAGCCTTGTCTTGCATTTCCATACATTTTCTTGGCCTACCTTCCCTTCCCTTACCTTAACTTGCCTTGCATAACCGTGCCTTTCCTTTCCTTGACTTACCTTGCCTTACCTTGCCTTGCCTTGTATTTCCTTGCTTTACCTTTCCTTGCCTTTCCATGTCTTACCTTGCCTTACCTTGCCTTGCCTTGATTTCCTTGCATTTCTTTGTTTTGACTTGCCTTTCCATGTATATATTTTCTTTGCCTTTGCTTGCATAGACTTGCATTTCCTTTCCCTACCTTGTCTTGGATTTCCTTGGCTTTCCTTTCCTTGCCTTACCTTTCCTTTCCTTTCCATGTATTACCTTGCCTTTATTTACCTTATATTTCCTTGCATTGCCTTTCCTTCCCTTACCTTTCCTTTTCTTTCCATGTCTTACCTTGCCTTGCCTTGTCTTGCCTTACCTTTCTTGCATTTCATTGTATTGCTTTGACTTGTCTTTCCATGTCTAGCCTTGCCTTGATTTTGCTTTCCTTTCTTTCCTATCCTTTCCTAGACTTTGCTTGATTTGCCTTTCCATGTGTTATCTTTCCTTGAATTGCCTTTCCTTTTATTTCCTTGCCTGAGAATGAGAATGAGTGCATGAGAATGTAAGGCAATAAGGGATACTATGCATGCCACAAATTAATCTTATCTTGCTGATTTTTATAGTAGAAAACTACCTTGGAAGGCTATAGGTTCCTTGATTAAGCATTTTTCATGAATGTGAAGTTATGTTAATCTCACATAAAATTGGGTTTATTATATGGTAGGATAACATAATCACAGAAGAATAAGAGGGTTTAAACCTCACATTACTCTATTCAAAATGAAGCATGATTAATTATAATGGAAATCACAACATGATACAAGGGTTTCTTAATAAAAAATCAAGCCAATTCAAATTCCAAGTGTCCACATGGAATGTTCCCTCCAAGAATTTGCATGCATGCAACCACTCCACATGTGTAAATTCCAAGGCAGCCAACTCCATGGATGAATGTGCAATATTCCAAGTGAATAGAGCATCCACAACAAAGTATGTAATCAACTCCCCAAAATAGAAAGTAGATCATCTCTCCACAAGTGTTCCTTAACTACCCTTGCCTATCATTTCCTTTCCTAGCCTTGCCTTGCCTTGTCTTGCCTTGCATTTGCTTGCCTTGCCTTTGCTTGCCTTGCTTGCCTAGCCTTGCATTGCCTTTGCTTGCCTTACCTTTACTTACCTTTCCTTTCCTTGTATTGCCTTTCCTTGCCTTGTCTTTACATGCCTTTCCTTGCCTTGTATTTCCTTGCCTTGCATTGCCCTGCCTTGCCTTGACTTTTCATGCCATACCTTGCCTTTCCATGCATGCCATGCCTTGCCTTGCCTTACCTTGCCTTGATTTCCTTGCTTTGACTTGCCCTTGAAAAAATGTGTAAAAGGAATAATTGAACAAACATTTTAGATTTATGAATGATTGAAACTTTGGATTCATTTTATGGTTGTTATGGTTTTCTTGTATTTTGTGGTTCATTTTTATTTTTAGGGAACTATGTCTAGCCTTTCCTTTCCTTTCCTTATATTGGCTTGGCTTGGCTTTCCTTTCCTTCCCTTTCCTTTCCTTTCCTTGCTTGCCTAGACTCTCCTTGACTTGTCTTTCCTTGCCATGTGGTGCATTGCCTTCCCTTGCTTTGAATTTCCTTGCCATGTATATCCTTTCCTTTCCTTTTCTTGCCTTGCTTTCCTAGCCTTGCCTTGAATTTGTTTTCCTCCTCTTTCCTTACCTTTCCTTGCCTTGCCTTGTCTTTCCTTTCCTTGCCTCATATTTCCATGCCTTGTCTTGCCATGCCTTTCCTTTTCTTGCATTTCTTTCCCCTACCTTGTCTTAGATTGGGCCGGCTTGGCTTTCCTTTCCTTTCATAGTCTTGTATTCCCTTGCCTTGTCTTTCCATACCCTTACTTTCCATGCCTTGCCTTGTCTTTCCTTGTCTTTCATGTCTTGGCATGCATTGCCTTGTATTGTTTTCCTTATCTTGATTTCCTTACCTTGCCTTACATTTCCTTTTCTTATCTTGGCTTGGATTGGATTGGCTTGCCTTGACTTGTCTTTCCTTTCCTTGACTTGCCTTTCCTTTCCTTGTCTTGCCTATCCTTTCCATGCCATGTCTTGTCTTGCCATGTCTAGCCTTGCCTAGCCTTGTGATCAGGATTTTATCAGTAGAACGAAATGACTATAGATTATTAACAAATGCTTAACATAGAATAACAGATATGTACAATAAAACTGGTTTTCTATTCAATAAGGAAATAAGTTGAAACTATAAAATGCAATATAAAACAAGCTTGTTGGAATGGTGGCGTCTTATCTCTGAGAAGAGATGTGACGGATGTGCTCATTCGCAAGAAGATGGTTACAATGAGGCTCTGAAGGCCTTTTACAATAAACAAGAATTTCAAAAACCCTCGACATCCAAAAACCTAACCCTAGGAGATGAATTGCCAAAAGTCATGTGGGCCATGTTTGTGTAAGTTAGTACATCAACTTCTTGGGGTCGTAACTTTTGCATACGATCTTCGTTTTAGGCGCATGATAGCCCATTGGAAAGGTATAACCAAGAAGAGAAAAAAAAAATTGGCCCAAGTCAATTCTTTCGACAATCACTTGGGCCCCAAATCCCAAAAAACGTCGTTTAGGGCCTCAAAATGGCCCCGGAAGTTTGGAATCCGAAAAACTGTCAAAAAACTACCAAGGTGGAAAGTTGTTTTTCAAGCTAGAGGAATAGGTGGGTGGCCATCAATATCCACCTGGATCAATCCTCCCTCCTTAGGAAGCAATGGTCTCCATTTCATTGATTCCCCCCATTAGATGAGGAAATTTCTGCTGAATTTGGCCCCGGGTGAGCCACTTGCCTTGGTTCAGGAGCTGCCCTGCTTTAACGACTCAATAAAGCTAGATCCTTTGTTGTCTAGTTTCCTTGATCTTTGTATCCACAATTTGATCATTGTATTCCTGTTGTATGAAATCGGGATTGAGATCTATTGGTGTCAGTTGTTCTACTACTTCTGAGGTGTCTAATAATGGTGGGAAATAAGGTCGAAGGAGATCCACATTGAACATTGGGTGCAAGCCAAGGAAAGGAGGAATGTTGAGCTCAAAATCATTATCTCCCACATCCTTGGTGATGTTGTATGGCCCATAACAGAGTGGGTGAAGCTTTCGATAGGGTCCTATAAGGCGTTCTTTCTGCAAGTGCAACCAAACTTTGTCGCCCACCTGAAACTTATGTGGCACCTGATGTTGATCATGGCCCTACTTGTACTTGTCATTGGAATTCTGTAGGATATCATGAACCTGTTGGCGGAAGTAATGGATCCGCTCAATGAACCGGGTGGCTTTTTTATCTTTAGTTGGAGGAGGAGATGAGTCGGCCGAGGTGACTGGAAGGGGAAGTGAAACATCTATGAGACCCAATGGTTGGAATCCCAACCCCACCTGAAAAGGGTTGTGGTCGGTTGACCTATGAAGGGCTCAGTTGTAGCTATACTAGACATATAGAAGACTCATCCCATGTGCGAGGATTCTTGGAATTATACATGTGAAGGACATGAACAATCATTCAATTTACGACCTTAGTTTGGCCATCTGTTTGGGGGTGGAAGGTCATGGATTTGGTGAGCTTGGTGTCCAATAGTGATCAGAGTCTCGACCAGAATGTGTTGAGAAATTGACTATCTCGATCTGAGACAATGGTTTGTGGGATTCCAAAATGTGTGATGCTCTTATTGCAAGAAACCAGAATCGCCATCTTACAAAATCGATCAACAACCACAAAAACACAGTCATTTCTCTGCTTGGTGGATGGGAGGCTCGACATGTAGTCCATTGAGATGGATTCCTATGGCCTGTCAGGAATAGGAAGAGGGGTGTACATGCCCTATTTCTTAGTGGTCAGTTTGGCAATAGCGCAGGCAGTGTAGAACCTGATATACTTGTTGACCTCTTGTCGAAGTTTAGGCCAATAGAAATGTTTTTGTAGCATCGCCACTGTATTTTTTATGCCGAAGTGTCCTGCCACCCGACTGTAGTGGGATTCCTAGATCAGCTTCGCTCACTCGCTTTATGGAACACAGATATGGCCCAGACGACACAACAACCCATCCTGAAGATGGAAATTATCGACAATTGTGTTTGCACCCAACATTTGGTAGGTTGTGGTGAAGTCTAGGTATGTATCATATATTTGGGGCCATCCATAGGTCTCATGGACATAAGATTCTAGCACCATGGTGAGTGTCACCACTGGCAGTCCGATGAGGAAATCAATGATGCAGTTGGTGCTTCATGTTTTATATTTGATGTTGAGGTGGAATTTCTGCAAGTATGTGGACCACTTTTGATGGCATTCATTCTACAATTTTCCTCTTGTCTGCATGAACTGTAGTGGCTTATGATCAGTGTGGATGATTGTCTCCTTCCCAAGAATTTAATGTCTCCACTGGCAGCAGGCTTGCAAAATGGAGTACATTTATTTCTCGTAAGTAGGGTACTTACTGACATCATTTGATAGTGTCTCACTATGATAGGCCATGGGGTGGTTGTGATAAGTGAGAACGAAACCCATAGCATAGTTTGAATCATTTGTCTTGATCTCAAAGGGTTGTTGCAGGTCCGGTAGTGAAATTATTGGGGATGAGCACAAGTGCTTCTTCAAATCATTGAACGCTTGTTGTTGGGACTGGCCCCACGCAAATTTATCCTTACCACCACCACTGGTTATTTGGCTAAGGTCCCATGCAATATGGGAGAATCCCAGCACGAACTTGTGGTAGAAATTGGCAAGGCCCAAGAAGCTCCAAAGCTCAGTGAGTATGGTTGGGGCTAGCCAGTCACGGATGACTTCGATCTTGGATGGATGCACATGTATGCCATGCTCATCAATGATGTAGCCCAGGTAATGGACCTTGTCCATGCTGAAGGAGAATTTTTCCAAGTTGGCGTATAGCTTGTGCTGTCGCAGGGTGTGCAGAACTTGTTGAATATGTTGCAAGTGTTATGCCCAAGTCTTGTTGTAAATGAGAATGTCATCCAGATACACCACTACAAAATCATTGGTGAATGGCCGTAGGATATCATCCATCATCCTCATGAAAGTGGTTGGAGCATTTTTCAAACCAAAGGGCATGACCAACCATTCAAAAATGCCTTCCTTTGACTTGAAGGCAGTCTTCCATACATTTGTTTGTTCTATCGAGACTTGGTGATAGCCAGACTTTAGATCAATCTTACTGAAGTATTTGGCCCCCATCAGTTGATCAAGGAGGTCTTCAATTCGTGGAAACGGGTATTGGTTTCTGATTGTGATTTTATTCAGAGCCCAGTAATCAATGCAAAGTCGTCAGGTTCCATATTTCTTCTGTACCAGCACGATTGGGCTCCCGCAAAGTGATGAGTTGGGACGGATGTGCCCCTTGTGGAGAATTTCTTGGATCTGTCACTTGATCTCCTCATTCTCTAACAGAGAGTGGTGATAGACTGGCCCATTGGGCAGTGGTGTGTTGGGGGTCAGATCGATGGGGTGCTTGACCTAACAGTGCAGAGGTACCCCGGTAGGTGAGGAGAAGATATATGAGTACTCTTCCATGACCTTATCTACTTGTTTTTGTTGTGTGGAGAGGTCGACTGCAGAGACCCTAGATGTGGTTGTGATATTTCACTCATTTTGAGAGAGAATCATGAAGAAGACAAACTTCCCCATCTGAGAGATGACCTTCCTGCAATGCTTGACAGAGATCAAGGAAATAGCACTAGGTGGGACTACCTCAGGTATCCTATACAATTTCATGTTCAAAGTAATAATAACACTACGAGGCCTAGACTCATATACAACATGATGTTTCCATAAATAAGGTTGTCCCAAAAGAACATCACAAATAGTGAGAGGAGAAACATCACACAATACCTCATATTTGAAGGGCTTGATGTCGTACGACAGTCGCCATTGTTGGCTGACGCGAAGATCGCTTCCTTGGTGGAGCCATCCAATGGTGTAGGGTTGTGGGTGTGGCATTGTCAGCAGGGCCAACCGCTTGATGACCTTTGTTGAGATGAGGTTCTTCTGGCTACCGCTATCAACGATGAAGTGTATCGGGGTGCCTTTTACCCACATCTGTGAATGGAAGAGGCACTCTCCTTCTTCTAGCTCGTCTGGTTCACCAGGTTGGAGCTTGGTGGTAGTAGTGTTGGCACTGGGTTCTATGTCAATGATCTGTCTTCCCCTTTTTGGTTCTAACTCAAAGTCAGAACCCACATCTGATTCATATGCTTTCACTTCAGCCACCAGTGACTGTTTTGAGTGATAGTCAGCAATGTTATGCCAAGGGCTCTTATGGAAGTCGCACAACTTCCTAGTATCTTTCTTTTTCTTTTCGATGTCCTTCTTTTCTTGCAGATTGGACTGGTTGTCCTGATACTATCCATATTTTCTCTATCCTTTGTTCTGTGGGTTGGGGCCGCCCTTTCCTGGCTTTTGTTGTTAGGGGTTCCCATGCCCAAATTGTCGCGTCTTTTTTTTTAGCTTCTGTTCAATTTTGATGGCATATCGGTAGGTCGCGCCCAAGGAAAATATGTATATAAATTCCATTTTGGTATGGATGTATCTATGTAGAGTAATATGATACTTGAGCACCAAAGGTCACTCTGAATATTTGATACCCAGCTTGGTGCACAAGGTATGGAAGATATTTGTGAATGCTAGCAATGCTTGGTCTCTTTCTTTCCGCAGTGTGGTCCATTTGGTATACAAGTCGTCATAACTTATGACAGGGTGGTATTGTTCCTTAATAGCATCCCTGAAGGATTCCTAGATGGTATTGACTATAAATAATGAGGATTCCTCTGTTTCCTTTTTCTCACAAAAATTTTCCCACCAATCTTTGACATGGGGAACAGCTTTAAGAAACGCAAAAGTAATATTTTCTCTATTCGAAAAGTTATGGATAGAAAAATACCTTTCTAGTAGATTCAACCACTTGTCTATAGCATTTGTGTCTATCTGACCTTCAAATATGGGAATATCGAATTTGATTTGTACCTTGAAGGGGGCGGCGCCTCCGCTCGAAGAAGATGTGTTGCATGTTGGTAGTCGTCGAAGGATTTGTCGCATGTTGGTAGTCGTCGAAGGATTTGCGCGAAATTATCCATCATCTTGTTCCTCTGTTGCGTGAGGGATTCCTCAAGAAACATTTTCAAAGGATATTTTGTCCTATCATATTTTTTTTCTCCTACCATGAGAGGTCTCTTAGGTGTGTGGGATATTTTGTCCTCAAGAGAAACAATCTCAAGACCCAATTCTTTGTACTCTAACCTCATTGGGGACATGCATTAAGACAACAAGGAGCAGACTGATCTGATACCACTGATTCAGATTTTATGAGAATAACTAAATGACTATAGATTATTAACATATGTTTAACATAGAATAACGGAGATACAGTAAAATTGGTTTTCTATTCAATAAGGAAATAATTTGAAACTGTAAAATGTAGCGGAAAACAAGCTTGCTAGAATGGTGGCGGCTTATCTCTGAGAAGAGATGTGACGGTCTCACTCATTCACAAGAAGATGGTTACAATGAGGATCCAAAGGCCTTTTACAATAAACAGGAATGTCAAAAACCCTTGACATCCTAAAACCTAACCCTAGGAGATGAAGCGCCAAAAGTCATGTGGGCCCCGTTTGGGTAAGTTAGTACATCAACTTCCCAGTGTCGTAACTTTTTCATACGATCTATGTTTTAGGCGCACGATAGCTCGTTGGAAAGGTCTAACTGAGAAGAAAATTTTCCGACTGGCCCAGGTAAGTTCCATCGATAGTCACCCTGAAATTTTGGAACCCGAAAAACTGTCGAAAAACAGCCAAGGTGGAAACTTGTTTTTCGAGCCAGAGGAATAGGTGATTGGCCATCGATATCCACCTAGATCACCTTTCCTTACCTTGATTTCCTATTCTTTCCTTGTCTTTCCCTACCTTATCTTGGCTTGGCTTGGATTTCCTTGCCTTGCCTTGCCTAGCCTTGTTTGGTCTTTCCTTGTCTTTACATGCCTTTCCTTGCCCTGCCTTGCCTTGTCTTGCTTTCCTTGCCTTGTATTTCTTGTCTTTACATGCTTTGGTTTTCCATGCATTAACTTATCTTTCTTTCCTTTCCTTTCCTTACCTTGCCTTGTCTTAGCTTGGCTTAGTTTGTCTTTCCTTTACTTGCCTTGCCTTGTCTTACCTAGACTTTCCATGCCATGTCTAGCCTTGCCTAGTCTTTATTTTCCTTGCCTTTCTTTCTTAGGCTTACCTTTACTTTTATTTATTTGTATTGACTTGCCTTACCTTTCCTTGTATTCCCTTTCCTTGTCTTGGCATGCCTTGCATTATCTTTCCTAGCCTATCCTTACAAGGTGTTAAATTTTTGAAGATATGTAATAAGTATTAAGAAAAACCCTAGTTATGTAGATCCTCCAACAAATGATTTTCTGGGAAACAGAATGACAACAGAGGGGGACCAATAATAGAAACACGGTGCCCCAAATCCAATGCAAATGACGGCTCATCCATCTGAGGCCTAGTTAGAGTTTTATCGTGAGTTGCAACCCGCCTCCTTGGCCATTCAAGAACATTGTTAGCACAAGGGTAGACCCAGGGTTCAATGCTACAGCAGCACACCAACAAATCCCTAACTATCAGCCCTTTCGGCAACACCTGCGAAGCAGATGAAGTCTCACCCGAGGTAGAGGCAGGGGTGGTTGCAAGACTCGGGTGTTTGCAACCTTAGTTGGGGCACAGATATGTGATTATAATACTTAATAAGGAACTTAGCACCGTCAGTTCCTCAATATGAAATTAATATCCACTTCATTGATAAAACAGGGCTTCACAGCATCCACACTAATCTGATGTATTTAGGCACTTAGCATAATTAAATAGATCATATCGACAAGATCAAGCACTAAGCATAGCCATATAGATCAGATCTAACTTTCTCGTATATAATAAGCACAAAGCATAAGTATATATATCTAAATACATCAAAGCACTTAGCAAATAACAAGTGAACACATCAAGACAAAGCACAAAGCAATATAACACAATATTTATGTGGTTCACCCCCACCCTGGGGATACGTCCACTAACTCTTCTTCTTTATTGTCTTCAGTCAATTGGTTACAATCATAGAGCCTTGAAACCCTACTCCTCATAGGACAGACGATTTGCGCAGCTCACAAGATCCTTCTTCCATGCGTTACAACACTAAGCCCTCTAGAATCTGCTACAAGGACCTGCACTTAGCTCTGCAAGTCTCTTACAGTCATGCACAAAGCACTTACAGACTCTAATTTCACTTAGCATACATTTACATCACATAGATGCACCTCTTTTCTCCCATCTAGCCTAAGCATCTATTTATATATTACAAAATAGGCCTAAACATGGGTAAACCCATGGGCCAAAATACCATTTCCGTTACATATTCCCAACAACCCAAAAAGGACCCAAAAAGAGGTCGAGATCCCCTGATCTCTTCTTCATCTTGCACTCCTCCTTCGACGGGCTGTCGAAGTCCCAAAATAGGTCAACATGACCAAGAATCTCCCAAAACTTGGTCAAGGGCCAACAGGCCCCCAACACTCACCTATGACTTGTCTCGAGTCACTCTGGTCTGATCAGTTTTCTTCGAATGCCTCAAGCTTGGCTCGAGCTGCTTCGACTTGCTATTTTCCTATGGCCTCTTGCTCGACAAACTCTTGGATCATTGCGTCACTCACTGGACCTTCTAGGCATTGTTCTGTTCTTGTGAAAACCTATTCTAGCTCTGCTCCTTGGCTTTCAACCTCTGTAAACAATTGGCATACCTTATCTTTCACAAGTTGGAGCCATTGAGTTACTTCCATAACTTTTCTCTAGATCGTATGGATCTATTGTTGGGTGGTGCATTTCTCTTGATATCTCTTCATTCTGTCTATAATTGACAAGGCCTTTATTTACGTCTGTAGTGTGTCTACGTTCTGCTTTTCTTCCTAGAGTTGCGACTCTAGTTCCTGCAATTTTGGATTCTCAACGAACTTCTCATATGTTTGAGCATTGTGGTTACTCAGCTGCTTGCACTCCAAGGAAAGAGATTTCAGTCTCTCAACTTCGTTGTGGGCAGTTGCTTCCCTTTGATCTCTTACATCTTGCAGGGTCTCGGGCACTGCACGTAGCTCCAAATCTGCTATGCGTTGTTGTAGTTGTTGAATCACTTCTTCAAGTTGTGCCACCTATTGTGGAACTCTCTCTTCAGTATTTACTTCGACGATTGTCATAGAACGAAGTGCTATGTTGACCCTTTCCTTTACTTCGAGTTGCTTCGCGAGCAACTGTTCCTTTTCTTTATGTAACTGGACTTTTTCTTCATCCCACTTTGCTTGGAGAGCAAGCTTTTCCCATTCTGCAGTACTGCATTTCTCTAGAAGGTCTTCTTGTACTTGTGCTAAATCCTAGGTGGCTTGTGTTGTTTCCTCCTTTTCTCATCAAAGGTGAGATTCGACTGTGTCAGCGATTCGATGGAGTTGAGCTGACTCATCTCCCAGTTCTAGTGTTTCCAATGGTAGAGGCGCAGTGGAGATTGTACGGTTGGACTAAAGTGTCTGTTGCACCCCTTGAAGTTCAACCTTAATTCGATTGTATATCTCCTCCTATTGGGCCTCTTACTTCTCTTCTATCTCTAGTGAAGCATCGTTTAGTGTTGCTACAATGAAATCGAAGTCATCTGAGGTGAGAGTAGTCTACATTTTGGTCATAGATGCTCTCGATTTCTTTCGGGAAGGGGGGACCTTCCTTTTCTTCGAGGGTTCCTCCTCGTCTCTAGGTGGTGTAACCTTGCCTTTCTTCTATTCAAATTATGTTCCATCTATCTCTCCACCATATCCTCCTTGCTCAGGTGATATGGAAGCAATATTTGTTGAGGTACTTCTTACATCTTGGGCTTCTTCATTCTTCTTTGTCTTGTTGGGTCTAGGTGTATCATGCACTGCTTTCAGACTGTCTATGTCGGACATCTCCGCAACGTCGGCTAGAATGAGAAGGTCCACCGACCAGTCCTAGTGATTTCTTCTAAGTCCTCCTCTGTCAGTTTGTAGTAAGATTGAAGTTGTTTCTTGTGCTCGTCATCACGCATTGTAATATAAATGAAATGGCAGTCTACGTTGAATTTCATTAAAGGCCGAAACCTGTGGAGAGTATTTGGTGTGATGTGAGGCTCGAAATAGATGGATATATTCATTTGGTTGTAATATGTGTGGAATACGGCATTTGACTGCCATTGCTTGTTCATGTCACTAGAATACTACATTGTACTGAACTTCGCGGCCATAGGTTCAAAGGGCTCAATGTTCGGGAAGGTCGCACCTTCTGGCATCTCCCATGCGATGAAAGTGATCAGGATTAGAAGCTAGCTGAAGTGGAACTCATATCCTTGGTCTTTCGCTTCCCTACAATCTAGTTCCAACTGGTTCATGAGGTACTTTTCCCAATTCATTTTTAGACCCTCTATGCACTTCCCTGTGAAGTCGACTACAAATCCAGTCACTTGGGTGGGTCGGTTCTTGCGAACTAACTTTCCTGCAATCAATCGACAGGTTAGGCACACTGCACCGCTCTAGATAGAGGCTACCTTGTAGCCTCACATGCCCTTCTCGACATCTTCGTAGGTGTCCTTAATCCTTTGTGCGAGAGCACGATCCATTGTTTTTCTGAGATAAAATCCCTGTGGGTCAAGTCCTTGCATGCTCATCCTTGTGATCTGATTGATCAATGTCGGATCCATTGTGATACAGTGGTTTAACCACAAGTATCTATCATGGTAATAGGACAGTAGCATCTTGATGCATGCATTCACTTCTTGGTGCCTTCCGAAGTGAGGAATCTTCATGATGTTGAGCAGTGTGGACTGCGTGAGGTTCATAGTCCATGACTGGGGAACTATCTTCAAATTCTTTCCCTTTGTTCTGGTTAGTTATTTATGTGGGGAGAGCATGTTGTAGACCTTCCTGTCGTCGAGGTTGAAGTTGCTAAACTTCAACGCTACAATATTTTCTTGATCTGCGCAAACTGCGTGTATCCCCTTCGAAAGGTACGCAGTGACCAAAGCATACTCAAATTCTTTGGGCACACTGTCTCAATTGATTGCGTCACTCATAGGTGGTAGATAGGCAGGTAAAATGCTCGGAATCAACTTAGCATTTGCAATATCGTCTCTGTGCTTGGTTCTCTTTTCATCGACTGGTCGGGATGGTCTGACTCGATCAGTGGACAGAGATGCTTGCACTATTCTTGTGGATTAAGCATGGATACCTTCAGACATTGACATGACTTTCTCAGTCATCAAGTCGATCAAAACTTCTTCAACAACTTTCTTTGCGGCGCTGAATTCTTCCGACATACACACTCGGGGTGAACAATCACGAGTTCGGGGAACAAATTAGACATAGTACTGAGATAGAGAGAAAGAGTGAGATGATCACTATATAAACTCGGCTTAGTCTGGGGGCTCTAATTCTCAATTGGCAAAAGTGTTCTCTATGCGTGTCGCGGCGGGATAAATAGGGAACTTGACAATGGTTCACTGGCAATGGGTATGAGCCTCCATTAACTCTTGTTCAGTCCATTATGGCTCGGTCCAACGGTCTGATGATGAACCATAATTTCCTTTCTTCCCATTCGGAGTGTCGATCTAACGGTTATAATGTCCCCAACGGCTATATTGCTTCGTCATGGCGAAGTGCCATGTGTCATTGTTCTGATATCTTGGCGAAGCTCTAATTTTTTAATTTTTCTATCTGCAAAGTTCCCTCTAGAACCTTCTACAACTTTTCAATCTTATCTCTCTTCTTACTTAACTTTATATCCTTTTTCCCAGTGAGCTTTGTCTCGATATTCCTTTTTCCATTCTGATTCTTATCTTCTTTGGTCATAGTCACTTCACGTTGTTGAGATTCTTCCCTAGGGTTCCTGGATAATACTTTGTCTTTGTATGGGGTAGTTACTTTGGTCTTATGTGGGTCTTCTAATGTTCTTACAGCTTTGAGATATGGGTTTCTAGTGTTAAATAGATTTGATCTGCTCTCGTGTTCTTCAATCAAGCATGTGATCCTTCTGGTCATGGAATCTTTTAACTATTGTTTCTTCTTCTCCAAAACTTCTTCTTTCTTTCGTATGGATTGATATCTATCAATCCAGGGTTTTCCTAGTAACGTGGTAATTAGGGCGATGTCTTCAATAAATTTAATAATCTCAAAATCTTCTTCTGTCGAAGTTCCATTAGCGTTCATAGGTATCTAGGCGAACTTCCCACATAGGTTTACCAATTTTCCTCTGAATAATCATATTCCTCCTAATGAAGGGATCATAGCAGGATTCCCTATAGCTTCCCAACTTCTTTCTGTCATGATATTCACCTATGTTTCTTCATCCAGAATATAGTCAATGTCAAAGTATCATATTCTTACTTCAATGCAGTATTTTTCCTTGAAGATATCTGATAAGATGACATGTCGATGGTCATTCAGGGTTTCGTTTATTTGCAGCAATACTTTCTCTGATTCTTTCTAGGGTTCTGCCATTTTTGGATCTGCCTTAGGGTTTTATTTATTCATATTCATTTCTTCCAGCTTAGAAATCATTCTAGGGAAATACAACACTTTATGGTCCATAGATTTACAACAAAGACAACTAGGTCTTTTCCCAGGGCATTCCATAGCAAGATGTCCTGGTATTTTGTAGCTATAACAGAGGGTTAATCCTCTCTTTATTTTAAATGATCCCTAGCTTCTCCTGTACTGCGCGCTATGAGCATAGGAGCTAACCTGCAACAAATTCTCTCTAGGATCCTGCATCCATTTTTTAGTCCAAACATTCTTTCTATGCATAGGTATAACATATCTTTCACTATTCTTATTAGATCTACTCATATCAAGCCTTCTTTCATCTATTAGTGCCCTAGTTTTCAATCTAGGAAAAAACCTATCAAACATACCTAGATCCATACTTTAGAAACAAAAAAATTTCACTTATCTTACTTCTACAGAGCACAAAGCTTTCAGATCTAAAACTTTTCAATATTCTTACCTTTATTAGAGCACAAAGCTTGCATATCTTACCTCTTTTAATCAAAAATTCTCACTTTTTCCTTTCTTAGAGCACTAATATTTCATATCTCGCTTCTTTCCTTCAGATCCAACTTCTTTTCTCTAGATTGGGATTCTTTCTTTTAGCACAGAGCTTGTAAACCAAGTAGAATATTGTGCACTAGGGCACAGATCTACGCACAGAGATTTCACAATCTCAGGTTGAATCTTTGCACAGAGATTCTTCTTTCTCAGTTCCCAACAATCATATCTTCAAGTCCCGGCAACGGAACCATTTGTTGGCACAAGGGCAGACCCAGGGTTCAACGCTACAGCAACACACCAACAAATCCCTAACTACCGACCCTTTCGAAAACACCTATGAAGCAGATGAAGTCTCACCCGAGGTAGAGGAAGGGGTGGTTGGAAGACTCAAGTGTCTACAACCTTAGTTGGGACACAGATCTGTGATTATAATACTTAATAAGGTACTTAGCACAGTCAGTTCCTCAATATGCAATTAATATCCACTTCACCGATAAAATAGGGCTTCGAAGCATCCACACTAATCTAATGTATTTAAGCACTTAGCATAATTAAATAGACCAGATCGAGCAGATCAAGCACTAATCATAGCCATATAGATCAGATCTAAATTTCTCGTATATAATAAGCACAAAGCATAAGTAGATCTATCTAAATAAATCAAAGCACTTAGCAAATAACAAGTGAACACATCAATACAAATCACAAAGCAGCATAACATAGTATTTATGTGGTTCACCTCCACCCTAGGGCTACGTCCACCAACTCTTCTTCTTTATTGTCTTCAGTTAATCAGTTACAAGAACACAGCCCCAAAACCCTACTCTGCACAAGACAGAATATCTACATAGCTCACAAGATCCTTCTTCCTTGCGTTACAGCACTAAGCCCTCCACAATGTTCTACAAGGACCCGCACTTAGCTCTACAGGTCTCTTACAGTCATGCATAAAGCACTTATAGACTCTACTTGCACTTAGCATACATTTACATCACATAGATGCACCTCTTATCTCCCATCTAGCCTAAGCGTCTATTTATATATTACAAAATAGGCCTGAACATGGGTAAACCCATGGGTCGACATCCCATTCCCGTTACATATTCCCAAAAACCCAAAAAGGACACAAAAAGGGGCCGAGATCCTGTGATCTCTGCTTCGTCTTGCACTCCTCCTTCAACAGCGTGTCGAAGTCCCAAAATGGGTCAACATGACCAAGAATCTCCCAAAACTTGGTCAAGGGCCAACAAACATGTTGGATGTTTGGTCTAGGGGCATAAAATCCAAACATGTTGGGTTGTTATATTCTTTGCAGTGAAAGTCTAGTCGAGGTGAATTGATTGACGGTCAAAGTTGAGGTGGATTGACAGCAAGTCGGAGGTCGGGGTTAGTCAACTAAGTAAATTCGAAGTCGAAGGTCGAGGCAATTCGACATGGTAAAGGCATCGATAGAAAGTCGAAGAGGTCAACCAACATGAGGTCTACAAGAGGATGTGTGGCGACCAACTAAATATCTAATGAAGGTCGACTGGTATTCGACTGGTAATATGAATTGGAGTCGACCGTAACAGAATCTTATATTTGTGGGATTTGTAGCTAATTATCTGCATGGATCTGTAATATTTTTTGGGCACCAAGTATTTAAGGTTTTTCTTGTTGTAAAGCCTATAAAGAGGCATGTTGTAAGGACGTAACGGCTAATCAATGAATCGTAGGATATCCAGTCTTTAGAGAAATATTTAGATGTAGGTTGTTGGTCATGCAGATGTAAGATGGATTGGCTACAAGGTTGTTCTTGGGCAAGCAAAAGGGTATGATGGTGATTGTGTCTTAGGAGTGGACCAAGGTTAGACATGTTGTTGGATTATTGAGAAGGGTGAATCAGTAATAGAGTAATATAATCCTTTTTAAACATATAATGCAAGTGTTATATCAATGTAGCATTATCATCCAATATTTTCAGAGTAAATAAACAATGAACAATCATACACATACACAATACACCGGTGTTTTTACATGGAAACCCAAAGCGGGAGAAAATCACAGAATGTTTTTTTTATATGTCTTGAATAATTACATTCATTGGAAGCACCAACTTCCTTTGTTTTCCAGCTACAACTGGAAGGAGGCTCCAACCCCCTACTTTCTCATGCTACAACCTAAGGGAAGCTCCAACTCCCCAATTCTCTGGCTACAACCAGAAGGAGGCTACAACCCCCTATGTTCTTCGACTACAACCACCTATCCTTGCCCCATCCAACCGCCCTGACGTATAAGTAGAATGATGGAACCATTGTCACACTATCACTATGAGATATACTGTTGTAAACCTATACCAAACAACCTGTACCAATAACCTGAACCATGCATCAACCATGCATCAACCTGTACCCACTAATATATTTGGCCCATTTTGCGACGACTGTTTCGACACTATTGCGAATTTATGTTGTTGATATGGTGACGAATCTAGAGTCTATGAAACGTCGGTTTATGTGACATGGCATTTTCGACGAACTTGATCAAACGTCGCAAAAGCGACAATATAAGCAAACAATGTGAAACCACCTTTTTGTCTAAATTGCGACAACAACTTTTATAGCTAAATCGACGCATCAATAGAAGCTGTCGTCGAATAGGCGACGACAACTTTTCGTTGTTTATATAGATAAACCATCGCATCAATAGAATTTTTTGTCGCCTATTCGACGACAACTTTTTGTTGTTTATGTAGCTAAACCGACGCATCAATAGAAGTTGCCGTCGCCTATTCGACAACAACTTTTTGTTGTTTATGTAGTTGAACTGACACATAAATCGAAGCTCTCGTCGCCTATTCGACGACCACTTTCTGTTGTTTATATAGCAAAATTGTGTCATCAATAGAAATTGTAGTCGCATAGGCGATGAGATCTTTTCATTGTTTATATAGCAAAACCGTCGCATCGATAAAAGTTGTTGTCAGATATGCGACAACCTAAATTTATTTAGAAAAAAAATAAAAAATTATTTTGGGCATCAATTTTGATACTAATATTAATATTAAATCCCAAAGGGTATTGCATGAGCCCCATATTGATTTCACAAAGCCTTGGGACTTCTTTGATGGAGCTTATCAAGGCTCTCCAAAAATGTGTGGGGATGGTCATACTCTTTTTAGATCATTACCACTTCTTCTCCTTAAAATATGGAGCAGGACTGGGAGCAAATAACATGGTTGAATTATACACCCTATAGATGTTGATGAAAGTGGCACTTGAAAAAAATATTAGGTGTTTGCAAGTTCTTGGAGATTTTAAGTTGTTGATGGATTGGGTTAATGGAAAATTTAATATTGCATATTTGGTCTTGGAGCCAATCATGGCACTATGCTTGGAGAAAAAATATATGTTCAAGGAGGCCTCATTTTTCCATATCTACATCAATTTTAATAAAAAATAGGATTTGTTGTCAAAATAAGCCATCATACTACAAGGCTCCTTGTGGAATGTGAAAACAAGGACAATGCTCTACAAGAAGTTACTCAATTGTCTATGTTTTGATGTTTGGTTGATAGGTCTTGGGGTAGATATAGAATTATTTTTTCTTGGAGGTTAAAGACGATTCTAGTTATGTTAGGTTTTTTCTAGATTGATTTTGTATGGCTATGTACGAATCATATATGGATCTCTTTTGGAAGATGAAATGTATATGTCTAGGTTAGTATCAGGGAAGATGAACTGAG
>ML791024.1:402741-418738 GCA_009831015.1 Picea engelmannii | reverse complement strand
CTATGTCTCCTATGCTCTCATCATCATAAGAGCATGATCCTCCTTCGGCAAGAAAAAATTTCATGCGTCTACAAAATTTTATTCTGACTTTTTCACCTCTGGTCCTTGTTTTCTTATCATATCTACTAGATGCAATCGCATTTCCGGCCTCTATTTGTCCTAAGCTTTCCTCACTCGATGAAGAAATATCTAGCAGGTACCTATTTGGTTTTACCTTTAGTTGCATGTGCATGTGTTGTTAGTTAGTAGTCCATGATCATATTCACAGTTCTAAATAAAAATTTTATATCAGATCCATAGGAATTGAGTAGATTTGTCATTTCAAATATTTCCAATGCAAGAACTTTCTTAGAAACACGGTACCTAGACTTAAGCCTAATGCATAATATTTTAGGTTTGGATTCCTTGGTGGGCCTGGGGTTCCATGGCTTAAGTTCATTAGACACTTGACACATTCTAGAGGCATATTGCATCGGATTTTTTCCTGCATGAGGAATACAACCACATCCACTCTCATGTTTCTCCATGGTAGGATGCATCAAGTCCACAAAGGTACGACTAGTCTATGATAGTTGGATATGATGTGGACTAATGATTAAATGTCTAACGAGATCTGTCTCGGGAATCCTTAAACATAGCTAGCTCATTAAACACAAGGTCCAATTAAATTCCACCACATGGAAATGCAACATCAACATGAATGAACTTGGAAGGAATAGTGGTGGCTCTAGAGTGTGCCACATGGGACCACTACACATTTTAAAAGCTAAGTTAGAAGACACCCTTATCAAAAAAATTCCAATTATTTTGGAGAATTGGACTCAAACAAGATTTCTCCAATGCAAGAACTTTCTTAGAAACATGGTACCTAGACTTAAGCCTAATGCATAATATTTTAGTTTTTGATGCCTTGGTGGGCCTGGGGTTCCATGGCTTAAGTTCGTTAGACACTTGACTCTTGCTTCTACATGGTACGAGTCTATGATATTTGGATATGATGTGGACTAATGATAAATGTCTAACAATATCTGTCTCAGGAATCCTTATAGGATCCATGTCTTTTGTTCTAACACCTCCCATATAAGAAGAGCCATGTCTCATGTACTAACACCTCCCATATAAGAAGAGCCATGTCCCATGTACTAACACCTCCCATATAAGAAGAGATATGCATAATATTTTAGGTTTGGATGCCTTGGTGGGCCTGGGGTTCCATGGCTTAAGTTTGTTAGACACTTGACACTTGCTAGAATCATATTGCATCAGATATTTTCCTACATGAGGAATACAACAACATCCACTCTCATTTTTCTCCATGGTAGGGAGCTCAAAAATGTTGCTGATCTATTAGGTTTTTATGCCCTTAGGAGCAATTGGCCAAGAGTCCCCGAAATGGTTTGGGATGCGAATTTCATAGAGGAAAGTTCAAAAATATTTTAGAATCAGTGATTAATTCTAGTCTTGTAGTTGATGGGAGTGTTGTAGAGTATAGGGACAAGATTATTGGATTCTCTCATGGATTTGACCTTGTTGTTACTCTTGCTTTAGGATTCTCTCAAAAATAGGGAGGCAACCTTGTTGAGGTTGTTTATTTAGTTCCTAGATGTTTTGAGATGCATGGGAGAGATGCCCATAATCATAGCTTGAATACAACCCCACTTGGGTTTTTTCTTATACAACAAGCTTGGTATTTTAGGATAGGCAGAATTTGTGCAGTTGTCTACATTTGTGATTTTGATAGATCTGATCCACTTGTATTGTCTTGTAGTAGATGTCATTATTTTTACATGGCATGGTGTCCAAATACTTTGACTTGTTATGTTGTCAGGCTTGAGATGTGATAGATGATGCAGGAGCATCGTAAGCAGCCAACCAAGCGAGCATGAAGGCGGAAGACAGTTGGGAAAAGTGCAGCACACGTTTTTCACATTTTGAAATATTTTTGAAAGATTAAGAAGCGGATATTAATGTAGTAGCTAGAAGTGTACTTGCATTTATATCTGGTTGTTGTAAACAGATCATGAGTGATTTTCTCTCATCTGTCAATGTAAAAGGCATTTAAGCCCAGTTAATGAAAGTAGGTAGGTTTGAATTAATAGATTAGACAATTTATAAGAGTAGGAGGGAAAACGGATATAGACACCCTCGCCTGTGTATCATAGTAGTGGTTGTATCATTAGCATAGCACAGAAGAAGAGAGTTGTAGTGGAGAGCTATAGAGAAAATCCCATGTACAGGAGCTTTGAATTAAAATATGAAGCTTTGAATCAGATTCATGGTGTTATGATGTTTTCTGTTAATATATGTTGAATGGTATGCTTACAGTTGTTTTATTCTCTCTGTTATGCATTTGCTTTAATATTGTGTTGAATGTATGATTTCATGTTGAATGTTTGAACTCTGAGAGAAGAAAGAGAATGAGTTTCAATTGTTTCTCTTCCTGAGAGAGAGTTCCTGCAAGGAGTGCAGTGAAACGTCCGCAAGGTGTGCATTGACAAGGCTCTAAGTTTACCTCGGAAAGATCAAGAAGGATATTGTTGTTCTCATTCCAGTAGAAGTGCAAGTGGAGCACAGAAGCCATGCAAGGTGTGTGCAGGCTAGTTGAAGCCTTAGAATTTATCAACTAAAGTTAAAGATTGAAGGACTGTTGTTGCAGAGGGTGCACAGAGTCGAAAGATCAAATACCTAGAAGTATTTGAAAGTCTACTGCAAGGAGTGCATGCAAGATTCCTTTCGAGACTTGAGTTGCAAGTGAAAGCTCAGGAGGGTCTGCACCTTTGAAAGTACTCAAAGGGATACGAATATTGAAAACGTCTCGCATAAGTTAAGTTCCAGTGGAAGAACACTGGTTCATTTCGCAGAAGCTGTCAAGGAGGAAACGAGCGGTCAGAATTCTCCGAGGAGAACTCCCAAAGTCGTGAGGACCGTAGGATCCAGAGAAGCTACAAGGTGGATAGGGGAGGAAGAACCCATCACTTTGGTATCAGGAATCAACGTGGACCATTGATCGTGATCTATTTTGAGTCGTCAGATCATTTCAGAGATTCAGAGTTTGTAAGTCCGGAGTGTAAGCCAAAATCCTTAGTCACTCTAACTCCCGAATCACGAAAAGAATTGTTAAGTGAAGAATTTTGGGATTTCGTTAATTTAGGATTCGGAATACCGAAAATTATGATGACAAGGAGCCAGGGACCTTTGCATTGAAAAACCCCAGAGTTGCGAAACGCAAAATATTATGAAGTGGCGTTTCGGAATTTCGGTGTTTCAGGGTTCAGGAATTTAGGGATTGTGGTGACAAGTGTTTTGGGGTCGAGAGTTTCGAACTCCTGGTACTCGGAAGCCCGAAATAACGTGGGTCGTTGGATCTAAAGGGAGGCTATCAGTCGTTGATTCCGTAGAAGGCGCCATTTCAGAATTTAGGGTTTTGAAGTGGTAGGGGGATGGTAGTCGAAGGTTGGTTCAAGTCCCAAAAGCCAGGAAGAGTGATAGGTGGCAAGAATCCACGTCAGAGACCGAGGATAGTTGGGAAGACAAGTGGCATGTACTCGTTTCTAGGTAGTGTCAATACTCGTTGATCATTTCAGGGTTTTGGAGGTTGAAGAGTCAAGAGCCTTGCATCAGGATTCGCAAAGTCACGAAGTCCAAAACTCCGAATCGGTGAAAAGTTCTGTTGGAAGCCAGCCTTTTGCTAAACGCATCAGGGTTCAGCATTTCAGTATTTTTGAAGACAAGAGGTAGGGGTTATTTGTTCCGAAATTCCCAAAGTCGTGAAATGCAATACAGTTGTGGAGGAGGATGCGGCCGAAGATTTTGGCATTTCAGCATTTCAAGTTTCGGTGGGTTGAAGAGCTGGAAACTTGACAACAAAAATTGCAAAATTCGAAGTCCCTATTTGGAAAAGGGCACGATCATATTATTGAGTTCAGGAGATTTGAGTGATGATTTGTGTTTGATCACATGGGGCATACTCATAAGGACCTGTGGATACACCGTCGTGTGTGAGGGATTCCCTATGGGGAAAACCAAAGAGTCAATCAGACTCGGGAGGGCAGATTTAGAACGATCCTAAGCGGATCTCGGCCCGAGGGTCGGGGGTCTGCATCAAGTGGTATCAGAGCATAGAAAAAGTTATTTTCTTTCAGTAGCGGAGAAAAGAGGAACATTTTACAGCCATGCCGCCAAGGAGAAGAGACAGACCAATGCCTGATCCAGCCGTGGAAAGAGAAATCTGTGAGTTATGTGCTAGGATTGATGCCATGGAGACAGCATAGAGGCGCACAGTTGACGTTGGGGATATCAACGAGGCTAAAAGTGAAAATGAAGCTGGAAACAAAGGAGAAGAAGTTACAGTCGAGGATGCTGTGGATGAACGCATATTCAAGGTTGTTGCAAGGATAGGTGCCAGAGAAAAGATGGAGATTCCCATGTATGAGGGAAACTTAGATGTTGAAGAGCTTCTAGACTGGATTAGAGCTCTAGATAAATAATTTGACTATGAGGATGTTGAGGAAGACAAGAAGGTCAAACATGTTGTTACCATACTTAAAGGGCATGCATCACTATGGTGGGATGAACTGCAGGCTGACATACACTACAAGGGCAAGAATAAAATCAAAAGCTGGGATAGAATGGTTGCAAAGATGAAAGCCAAATTCATACCCAAGGATTATCAAATCACTCTATTTCGAAGGATGCAGAATTTGAGACAAAAGCTGATGACAGTGAAATAATACACTGAAGAGTTCTACAGGATAAACATTAGAGCAGTCTATCGGGAAATCGATGATGAAAAGGTTTCCAGATACATGAATGGTCTACGATATGACATTCAATATGAGATGAGCATGATGACCCTTCGGACTGTGGAAGATGCTTATCAGATGGCTCTAAAATCTGAAGAGAAGCTAAGCCGAAAGCAAGGTCAAAGAGGCTGAGGTAGAAGTCAAGGCAGAGGCAAAACAATTGCCCAAGATATGACTCAGAAACCTAAAGAAGAAGGGAAGAAACCTCAAACTCAACATGAGAGAGGAGGAAGCTCACAGAGAGGGCAGTATACTGATAGATATACTTTTCCTCTAGGTAGAGGAAGAGGAAGAGGCAGAGGTGGTGAAGTAAAATGTTTTTTTCTGTGGAAAGATCATACATAAATCTTATGAGTGTCCAGATAAGAAGAAATATGGTGGTGAAACTCACATTGTTGAAGCACAAGGAAAGAATGTTGAGGTAGAATATGTTGAGGGCGGAAGATCCTTGATGATGAGGAAAGTTCTCTTAACGCCGGAGAAGGAGGCAGAGAACCCAACCCAAAGAAACAGTTTGTTTCAGACTGCTTGCAAAACCAAAGACAGGGTATGTAAGGTCATAGTGGACAGCAGTAGCACAGACAATCTTGTATCTATAGAGATGGTAGAAAATCTGGAGTTGGAGACTATCATACATCCAAGCCCATACAGAGTTTCATGGATACAAAAAGGACATCAAGTAAATGTCACTAAACAGTGTTTAGTTGAATTTAAAATAGGAGGATATAAGGATGAAATATTATGTGATGTCATTCCCATGGATTTTTTTCATCTATTGCTGGGTAGACCGTGGCAATATGACAGGAATGTGATTCATGATGGGAGAAAGAACACATACACCCTGGAGAAGAATGGTAGGATGCACATGTTGTTTCTGATTAAGGATAAAGAAGTGAAACCAGAGGTGAGAAACATTGTACTTCTCATGAGTGGGAAGGAACTTCTTAATGAGGTTAAGAAGAAGGAAGACACACAATTTATTATGGTCAGGAAGCCCAGAATTGTTTTGACCAGTACAAGGATAGATGATCTACCAGAAGAAATCTAGGAATTGTTGGGAGAGTTCATTGATATAGTAGTGGACGAACTACCTTGTTCGTTGCCACCGATCAGGAGTATAAGCCATCACATTGATCTTATACCTGGAGCCATTTTACCAAACAAAGAAGCATACAGGTTGACGTTGTGGGAGAATAAAGAAGTTAAGAGACAAGTCCAGGACTTAATGGACAAAGGATTGATTCGAGAGAACTTGATTCCATGTGTTGTTCCAACAATGCTCAGCCCAAAGAAAGATGGAGGTTGGAGGATGTGTACAGACTCAAGGGAAATCAATAAGATTACCATCAGATACAAGTTTCCATTGCCAAGGATGGACGACTTGATGGATTGCTTGAATGGAGCAAGATTTTTTTCAAAGATTGATTTGAAAAGCGAATATCATCAAATTCAGATGAGAGAAGGTGATGAATGGAAGACAACATTCAAGATGAACGAGGGGCTGTATGAATGGCTTGTCATGCCATTTGGCTTAACAAATGCACCCAGTACTTTCACGAGATTGATGAATGAAGTCCTGAAGGATTTCATAGGGAAATTCGTCATTGTATATCTTGATGATATATTAATTTTCAGCAAGACAGAAGCAGAGCACTTAAAGCATTTAGCTATAGTGATGAGGAGATTACAGCAAGAGAAATTGTTGATTAATATGAAGAAATCATCATTTATGAGGACAGAACTCATTTATTTGGGTTTTTTTATCTCTACGAATGAGTTGAAGATGGATCCCGAAAAGGTAAATGTGATTAAGAATTAGCCAGCCATCTCCGAAAAATGTGTTTGAAGTTCGAAGCTTCCATGGTTTGGAAAGTTTCTACAGGAAATTCATTCGAAACTTCAGTGGAATCAGCGCACCAATGATGGATACGGTGAAGAAAAGACACAAATATTTTCACTAGACAGAAGAAGCAGAGAAGAGTTTCAACCTGTTGAAGAAGAAGATCACGGAACAACCAATTTTGGTTTTGCCGGATTTTAGCAAGACATTCCAAGTCAAGTGTGATGCAAGTGGATTTGCAATTGGAGAAGTCTTGAGCCAAGACGACAAGTCGATCGCATACTTTAGTGAAAAACTGAATGAAGCAAAGATCAAGTACTCAACATAAGACAAAGAATTTTATGCAGTCATACAAGCATTAAAGAAATTGAGACATTATTTGGTTCCTCAAGAGTTTGTTTTGTACAGTGATAATCATGCTTTACAATTCATGACTCAACAGGAGAAGTTGAACCAAAAACATGTTAAATGGGTTGAATTCATGCAGAATTTTACTTTTGTGATTAAGCATATTTCTGGAACTGCTAACAAAGTTGTTGATGCTTTGAGCAGGAAATGTTTGCTTATGCAGGAATTCAGAGTCAAAACTTTGGGTTTTGATAACCTCAAAGAAATGTATAGGGATGAACCAGATTTTAAGGAAGCGTATGAAGTGTCTGAGAATCTAATTCTCAGGGACAGAAACCAATGGACCGAATATATGATCCAAGATGGGTTGTTATTCAGGGGCAATCAGTTGTGTATTCAAAAATTCTCCATGAGGGAGAATTTGTTGAAAGAAAAACACAGTGGAGGATTGGTCGAACACTTCGGTCATGATAAGACGTTCTCAAAATTGAATGGCTCATATTTTTGGCCAGGGATGAGGAAGCATGTTAAGAAATTTGTGGACAGATGCAATATTTGTCAACACACAAAGGGGAAAAGACAGAATATAGGGTTATACCAGCCATTACCCATACCAGAAAGGCTATGGGACGCAGTGAGCATGGATTTCATATTGGGACTTCCAAGAATGCAAAGAGGCTATGATTCGATCTTTGTGGTAGTCGACAGATTTTCAAAGATGGCACATTTCATACCATGCTAGAAAACCAGTGCCGCAACTCATATTGCGAACCTATTTTTCAAGGAAGTCATCAGACTTCACGGCTTGCAAAGGAGTATCGTTTATGATCGGGATACCAAATTCGTTGGACATTTCTGGAGGACTTTGTGGAAAAAGACAGGGACAAGTTTGTCTTTTATCTTATCATATCATCCTCAGATGGATGGGTAGACAAAAGTCGTGAACAGGAGCTTGGGAGATTTGTTGAGGAGCTTAGTGACTAAACACCACAGTCAGTGGGATCACATTCTGCCATAGGCGGAATTTTCTTACAATGATTCACTCAATAGAAGCACAGGGCAGAGTCCATTCCAGATTGTATATGGAATGCAACCAAGGGGAGTTTCTGAATTGAAAGATTCAGAACAAAATGAATTCAGAAGTGCTAGGGCAGAGGACTTTGCAGAAGCAATGAAGGAGCTTCACAACCGAATTAAGGAACAATTGCAGAATTCAAATCAAGAATACAAGCGCAGAGCAGATCAACACAGGTGAGAACTTCAATTTGAAGTTGGTGATCTGATTCTTGCACATCTGAGGAAGGAAAGGTTCCCAAGGGGAACATATAACAAACTAAATATGAAAAATATTGGACCGTGCAAGGTCATAAGGAAATTTGGGGCAAACGCATATGAGATTGAATTACTCGATGGGATCGGAATTTCACCGATATTCAATGTTGTGGATTTGTACCCTTACATAGATGAAGAAGCAGTAGCAAAGGAGGAACAGAAAGAAGCTCAATGGACAAAACAAATGTCGGTAGTTGAAAATCCACAGATGGAAAGTATAATTGACAAGAGAGTCAGCAAGAAGACCAGGAGAAAAGAGTATTTTGAATACTTGGTCAAGTGGAAAGGACATCCAGTTGAAGATGCCAGTTGGGAAGATGAAGTAGAAATTCAGAAGCATGGACAGACTGTACAAGAGCTCATGAACAGGAGTTCATGAAAATTTTCAAGCGAGGGAGTATGATGCAGGAGCATTGTAAGCAGCCAGCCAAGTGAGCATGAAGGCAGAAGACAGCTGGGAAAAGCACAGCACACGTTTTGCACATTTTGAAATATTTTTGAAAGATTAAGAAGCGGATATTAATGTAGTAGCTAGAAGTGTACTTGCATTTATATCTGGCTGTTGTAAACAAATCGTGAGCGATTTGCTCTCATCTGTCAATGTAAAAGGCATTTAATCCCAGTTAATAAAAGTAGGTAAGTTTGAATTAATAGATTAGACAGTTTAGAAGAGGGAAAACAGATATAGACACCCTCGCCTTTGTATCATAGTAGTGGTTGTATCATTAGCATAGCACAGAAGAAGAGAGATGTAGTGGAGAGTTGTAGAGAAAAGCCCATGTACAGGAGCTTTGAATTAATATATGAAGCTTTGAATCAGATTCATGGTGTTATGATGTTTTCTGTTAATATGTGTTGAATGGTATGCTTACAATTGTTTTATTCTCTCTGTTATGAATTTTCTTTAATACTTTGTTGAATGTATGATTTCATGTTGAATGTTTGAACTCTGAGAGAAGAAAGAGAATGAGTTTCAATTGTTTCTCTTCCTGAGAGAGAGTTCCTGCAAGGAGTGCAGTGAAACGTCTGCAAGGTGTGTGTTGACAAGGCTCTGAGTTTACCTCAGAAAGATCAGGAAGGATACTATTGTTCTCATTCCAGTAGAAGTGCAGGTGGAGCACAGAAGCCGTGCAAGGTGTGTGCGGGCTAGTTGAAGCCTTAGAATTTATCAACTAAAGTTAAAGATTGAAGGATTGTTGTTGCAGAGGGTGCACAGAGTCGAAAGATCAAATACCTAGAAGTATTTGAAAGTATGCCGCAAGGAGTGCGCACAGGAGTCCTTTCGAGACTTGAGTTGCAAGTGAAAGCTCAGGAGGGTCAGCACCTTTGAAAGTACTCAAAGGGAGACGAAGATTGAAAATGTCTCACGGAAGTTAAGTTCCAGTGGAAGAACATTGGTTCATTTCGCAGAAGCTGTCAAGGAGGAAACGAGCGGTCAGAATTCTCCAAGGAGAACTCCCAAAGTCGTGAGGATCATAGGATCCAGAGAAGCTGCAAGGTGGATAGGGGAGGATGAACCCATCACTTTGGTATCAGGAATCAACATGGACCGTTGATCGTGATATGTTTTGAGCCATCAGATCATTTCGGGGATTTAGAGTTTGTAAGTCTAGAGTGTAAGCCAAAATCCTTGGTCACTCTAACTCCCGAATCGTGAATCTCGAATCCCGATGACAAGGAGCCAGGGGCCTTTGCATTGAAAAACCTCGGAGTTTCGAAACGCGAAATATTGTGAAGTGGTGTTTCAGCATTTCGGTGTTTTGGGGTTCGGGAATTCGGGGATTGTGGTGACAAATGTTTTGGGGTCGAGAGTTTCGAACTCCCAGTACCTGGAAGCCTGAAATACCATGGGTCGTTGGATCTAAAGGGAGGCTATCATCTGTTGATTCCGTAGAAGGCGCCATTTCAGAATTCGGGGTTTCAAAGTGGTAGGGGGACGGTAGTCGAAGGCTGGTTCAAGTCCCGAAAGCCAAGAAGAGTGACAGGTGGTAGGAATCCACGTCAGAGACCAAGGATAGTTGAGAAGACAGGTGACACGTACTCGTTGCCAGGTAGTGTCAATACCCGTTGACCGTTTCAGGGTTTTGGAGGTTGAAGAGCCAGGAGTCTTGCATCAGGATTCGCGAAGTCGCGAAGTTTGAAACTCCAAATCGGCGAAAAGTTCTATTGGAAGCCAGCCTTTTGTTGAATGCATTGGGGTTCGGCATTTCAGTATTTTTGAAGACAAGAGGTCAGGGTTCTTTGTTCTGGAATTCCCGAAGTCATGAAATGCGATACAGCCGTGGAGGAGGACACCGCCGAAGATTTCGACGTTTCAGCATTTTAGGTTTTGGTGGGTTGAATAGCCAGAAACTCGACAAAAGAAATCGCGAAATCACAAAATCCGAAGTCCCGATTTGGAAAAGGGCACGATCATATTATTGAGGTCAGGATATTTGAGTGATGATTTGTGTTTGATCACACGGGGAATACTCATAAGGACCTATGGATACACTGTCGTGTGTGAGGGATTCCCTATGGGGAAAACCAAAGAGTCAATCAGACTCAGGAGGGCAGATTTAGAACGATCCTGAGCGGATCTCGGTCCGAGGGTCGGGGGTCTACGTCAATATATTTTGGCAAGTTATTGACGATCCAAGGTTATGTTCCTTCAGTTTCACAAGTGGTCAGTGTTTCTAGGAGGTTTGAAACACTATGATATCATCTTTTGTTGTTGGTTACAATGAGACTTCCACAACTTATACTTGTGTTGTTGTTGTTGTTGGTTCCTTAAAGAAGATGTAATATCTTTAAAAGACATTCATTTTCCTTCATCTAGTTTTGTCAATCTAAAAATGGGAAACGATGCCTTATTTATAGTTTCTTCTTCAAGCATAACTAATGTTAAAAGGATCTCTAGTGGTTGTAATGAAAGGATTTTTTATGCTCACAAAAATGTTAGCATCTTAAAAGGAAAGAAAGAGGGTTATTAAGTGTTTGGAATCTAATGGCATGATATTCTATGGATGAGGATGTTGGAAAGAGCGTGGGAAAAAATAAATGAGAATTAAAGAAGACAAGCTAGAAGTAGAAGTGTGAATGGAAATAATTTAGAATTTACTATTGAAAAAGATTTTAAAGTTCTTGGGTCTTATTTTCAAAAGGAAATGACTCAAAAGTCTACTCCATTGGTATAAATCTTGTTTCCACATGCATGCCTTGATCTTTTAGGCTCCAATCATGTTGTACTAGCTAATATTCTAAGTTTGTTCACCAATTGGATTTGTTTTAAAGAGAAGAAAAAAATTCATTTGAATTCATAAGGAGAACTTGTGAAGGAAATATGTCACTTAAAGGTATCATGGTCCTTGATTTTGTTTGGTTTCAAGGTTCTTGATATTACAACACATTTGGTAGAGATAGTGAACATAAAGGATTTGATGGGAAGGGAAATTCAATGATATTGGACTAGTTTTCAACTAACAATTAAGAATGTTGAAGCACTGGTTATATCAAATATTAAGGGTGTTTTTGGTGCCATCTATCTTTGTCTAAAACATGATGAGGGATTTGTGTATGGGTCATTTGGTAAAAAGGAGAATAAACACAATATATTGGACCAATTGGAGAGAATAACATAGATATATGGCATGGATTACAAGTGTGGTCACAAGAAGGGAAATCATATGACCAGGTCCAAGGCTCCTTGAGAGACCTTGATAAACTTATCAAAACATCTTTTCTATGAGAAAGAGGTCATGTTGATGCACATGCTCCAACATCACATAGGAATAGAGGAAGATCTGGGCTAAGAATTAAACTATAAGATGTACCTTAGATATAGCAGCCCTATCCAAAGGATGTATGTAGATATAGTAGCCCTATCTAAAGGTATGTAAAACAAATATGATTATATTCAAGTCTATTGGAGAATGGCATGCAAAATAATTTAATCTCAGCATGATTGTGATTGCAAAGACACCAAATTTTTATTTTCACAATAAACATATGTGATGACGAGGCAAATGGATCATGGAGCTACCATTTACAAATCAAGGATAGAAGAAAATAACACAATGATTGAAGTATTTGGAATGAAACCAAAGTTCGTCAAGTCCAAGAATTAAACCAAAATCTCAAGAACCTTCAATTCTTGATTTGGGGTTTTAAAGGATTAGAAAAACTTACCGATTTTGGCAGCATTCCTGGTCTACATGGGGTCTCCAAAGTCGCTCAAGCTAGGGCCTCCTCTGTCGCACTGTGGGCTAGAGTTGTTGCTTTGTAGAAACCCTATGTATTGCACCTCCTTTCTCAGTATGATTAGTCTCATATGAACCGGCCCTAGTCGATTAGAGTAAGAAGGAGATGGATGACCTGACCCTCTATTAGAGTAAGCAGGACATAGGTAGCAGAGTCTCCTTGCTCTATCTGCTCAGTGTGCTTGGTCTCGGATGGTCTTGTTTTCTCAGTCTTGGTCTCAGTCTGCTCGGTCTCAGTTGTCTCAGTCTGCTCGGTCTCGGTCTGCTCAGTCTCACCTTACCAAACCCTGTCTCGGCCTGATCAAAGCGTATGGTGTGTATGGGTGAAATCAAATTATGTTTCCCCCTTAAAAAAACCCACCTTAATAATTAAGAAATGTGGCTTACCAAACGCTATCTCTGCCTCAAAGTGTATGGGTGAAAATGTAAAATCGCCTTATTCCATTCCTTTTTCTCATATTTTTTGCACTTATTTTTCTCTCCATTATGTTTTCAATTCCATTTTAAATTCTCATGGGGTATTATTCCACTCAAAATATAAAAATTACCTAAACCAACACCATGAATATGAAATTTGTTGAGTTGGGTAGGAACATTGGTGGTTAGGTGAGCATAGATGTTGAGGTAAAATAAGAAACCAATACTTGTATATATTTGTTTCTCATTAACTTATTTTGAGCCAAAGAATAACTCTATCGAGATTTCCCAAAATGAAATCAATAGTTGGACTATTCTTGTCTACACTGGAGAAAAATGGTAGTGATTTCTGAAGGGATTGTAACAAATAAAGCAAAGGACCAAGACATGTTGTGTATGGCAATGAGAAGATATTTTCATGATTGATTGATGTTTCAAGGAGGTTCATGGAGTGTTTTGTAGGGAGTAAATTTGCTCAGTCATGAGAGCAATGGGTTGGGTTGAGTGTGCTACAAGGTCATTGTTGATTTCTTCACCTCAGTGGCCTTATAGCCTAGCTTGGGGGTGGTATATGCTCTAGATGCCTATTATTGGGAAGTGAAACACTCTTAAAAAACCATTTTCTTGGACCAATTTCATTAAAAGATAAGTGTATTGTTTTTGTTTTACATTGTTACGAATTTAAATCCCTATTTTGTGTTATCATAATGAATTGTACATGCATTGTTTGTGAATCTATATAAGAATGTTATCATAGGAATGTCTTGCCATGTTTACCATGATTTTAATTAGTGTATGTTTAAATTATTCTATTTCATATTTAATTATGCACTTTGCATGCATTAGTAGTTTGTGGGGTCTCTTTGGAGGCCAAATCTACTCATACAAGGGTGCTTAATGGAAGAAATTCAAAATTGGATGAAGTGGATAGTCACATGTTGGTTCAAAATGTAGGGATGTGTATGCCACATTGTCGTATTGGGAAATTGCTTCAACACTAAGACATGTGGGCATGATAAAATGATCAATATGGTATGATTTCAAGAGGTTCAAGTTGAAATATTAAAGTAATTCAAGCCTATATATTTCTATAATTATAAGAGAATTAGAGAAGAATGAATCCAAATGTGTGTTCAGATTTAGGTAGATTAGTATAGAAATACTCAGTTTCCAACTTGTCTCTCCAAAGGATAAGGCTTAAGTTTTATTAGGACAAATTCCAAAATATAGAGGAAATTAGACGTGAAGTAAGGTTAAGAGGTCAAACTGGGAGTGACATCAATGTGATGCCATCATTGGAAACAACCATACTATGCAATGAAGGGAAAAAGAGTGGCCAATGTAAAGGTTTAAGGTCTGACATATCATCCAAGTGGGATGATATTTCATGGAAGGAATTTGTGGGATGGTGAAATGAGTATGGATTCAACAAGTAAATGGGAAATTGTTTGATCAAACAAGTCACAATTAACTTAGGAACCATTTGGAAGAATTTGGAAGGAGAGGTCCAAAGAGTTCCTTGAAAATGTTCATTGTTCGATTAAATGAATCAAAATCATCCTTAGGAACCATGTAGGGATTTTTCATCACAAATATGACATGGATACATTTTATATACATTAATGTAGAACCTGAAAGAAAATGAATTAGAAAGACTGATGAAAACTTAAAACTTGTGTCAACCAAAGTGTGTACTTTGAAAGAAAAATAGGCTTTATGGTTTACATGATGAATTGATGATGGAAGAAAGTGGGTGTGTCATTCAAATTTGAGTCCAGAAACCCTCCCATATCGTTAAGGCATGTGAATAGTCTATCCATGACAAATTTCAGTGCATACAGAAACTGTTTGAAAAAATTTCAACATTGGCCCCATTCACAGGTCATTATTGTCAGTGTCTAGTCCTCGTACAATTTTCGTTCCTTGTTCCTTGTTTTTTGTTCCTCATTCCTCATTCATTGTTCCTTTTTCCTTGTTCCTTGTTCTGTGTTCCTCGTAATTAGTGCATAAAAAATTCAACAACAACATCCAAAAGACATATTTTCCAACTAGTGAAACACTATGAAAAAAAAAACTAATATTCCTCCAATTTGATTCTCTTTTGAATGCCAAAATCATATCTCAATGGCATGAATAGCCAAGAAGAAGCCTTAACAAAAAAATGGAGTGAGTAGGGAAGGTTCACACCTGTTTTGATACAATGATGAGATCACAAATAGAAATAAGGGATTGAATGGAACTAAAACACCAACCCAAAAACTTGTAGTAAAAAGAGAACAAACGACACTAAAGAGGTGCATTGGGGATGAACCAAAAGTGTTATAGAGAGAAAAATAGTCCAATAATGAGTGTGCTATACTTGAGATGCACAAATTCACATAAAAGAGAAAACATGTCAACCATAAGAGAGCACCAAAAATGTACAGTTCCCAAAGGCTTAACACTTTATACTAGAAAGTCTTATATGAATGATAAAAAAGATGATATTCGAACGGGGTTTGAATTGTGTATTTATACACAACTCAAGTAGATATTCCTAAAAGGAGTTATGGGTCCACATAAGTAGGGCACACTACTTGAGAGGATACGCAACATAAGTAGGGAATTCTCCCAAGAGGGATTAACATCCCACATATGTAGGGTGCACTCTCCAAGAAGGTTATTGAGACACATATCAAAGTTGACTAGGTCATCCTTAACCACACCTAGTTATACAATAAAATAATAATTTATGGCCTTAGCCATGATTACAAATACAATTATGATACATATGGATGGGTTGTGGCCACATTTACAAATTACTCCAATATTTCCAACAAAACTTTTCTAGGGAACGCTTTGAAAGCATGAAGGCCCAAAATCAAATCATAATCAAGTAATTAGTGCATAGGGTTAAGCTTTGAAATTGAAACCTAGAGGATGTGTTAACACCATATTCCTAGAGGGTGTGTTAATACCATATTTGTCTTCATAAATATAGGTGTTACTTTCTAACATATGTTTGTGGATATTATTTAGGG
>ML791024.1:312082-333369 GCA_009831015.1 Picea engelmannii | reverse complement strand
AATTAAGTCTTTATGTTTCATATATAAAATTTTGATATAAGTTTACCAATACATAATCTATAATAAAGATCATTTAATAAAGATAAACATCATGATGATAACCATCTAACAAACATAAACATCATCTAAAATACACATTTAAATTCGCTAATATCATCTAATTAATTATATATGCCTCTAGCACATAAAAACGTCATTAATTAGCTAGCACACAAATCTAATAATCTAACAAGGTATCATCATTGTGATCACATCTAACAAAACACAAGCATTTTCTAACATCATCATCGCACACATCTAACAAACATAATTTAACATAAACATCTATCAAGCACATTTAACAAACATATATAACATGACCTAACAATATACACATCAACATCAACATATAAATTAAGTACATCAACATGAACATAAAAAATGCATCATATATATATATATATATATATATATATATATATATATATAATAACTACTATAACATATCTGGCCGAGCTGATGGGATAATCTGCATATCTACAAAAATAATGGGGGATGGTCTATATTAGAAGACAACGAATGGTCAAGAGGACGTGGTTGGTTGACTGTCTGACCATAAATAAGCGGTGGAGGAATAGGTCCTACCTGCTCATATAGGTGAGGTGAAAGAGGAGGATGAGGAATATGTGCTTCTCGCTCATGATCTGGGTGAGGTGAAGGAGGAGGAGGAGGATGTGGAGAGGGATCACAACCACCCTCATCAATCGATGGGATACTGGACAAACGATCCATACTGGAAGGTGACTGTGCCTATCATCGAGATCCCTCTATTGATATTATGGTAACTGCGAGAGGTATTAACCTCCACGTGTAACCCTGATAAGAAGATAATATTCTGGGAAGCAAGAGGAAACCCTAAAGCATGTATAATAACCATAGGAGGCAAGTCGGCCTAGGAGAATATTTATTATTGAGTTATTAGCCTCCATAAGTAGAATTTGGCCCAGAAAACTTAAAGAGAATAGTATAAATATAGGACGCCAGATCTCATTTGACACACACATCTCACAACTACAGAAATGTAAGAGTGTGCACTACAGAAACTGAGAAAGTGTGCAAGTCTGGAGAGTAGCTGCAACTACAACTACTGCAACTTGTATTCTTGGTTTAGGCTTGAAATTTCTATTGGTTATGGTTTGGACCTTTTTCCTTGTGTTCTAGCTCTGGAGAGAGGTATGCTACATTGATTGGCCATTAGGCCTAGGGTTTGCTTCCAGAATCATTCTCTGTCAAGTTTAAGGTGCTCGGGGGTGGCTTCAGCCTATGGTTGGGTGACAATATTGCTATATTGTCTATGGTTAAATGAACACATCTATTATTTCCAATAGGTTATGGGCCCACACTATCTTCAAACAATCTAACCACTGGAAGATAGATTGGGAAGATTTGCTCAGTTACAGTTGCAGTTGCAGTCAATTTTTGCTGCAGCAACGAAACCCTAACCCTCTTGTTGAGGCACATTAAGTGAAGAGATTGACCTAATTTTTGGATATCCTAGTGTGCCCTAACCCAGTGCACCTCCTGGTACTCTCAGCAAGCTAAGACACCAAGTTTGAGTTTTTGGTCAAAGTCAAAGGTTGAACAAGTCAAAGCAGTCATGAATTATTCTATGAAGTCAAAAAACAAGTTAGAAGGGGCTTCTAACTTCAAATCATGGAAGAAAACGATTGATCTCATCCTTGCCAAGAATAAAGTGTTGGATATCGTGAAAGGAAAGATTGTGGAACCATAGTTTGAAGAAGGAAAAGAGAAGGAACCTCAGAACATTGCAACTATGGAGAAGTTCAAGGACAATGACATCAATGCCATGAGTATCATAATGGACTCTATAAAATACCACTTGATACCCTACACCTCTCATCTTGAATCATCTAAGAAGATGTATGATGCCCTAACTAACCTCTTCATAGTCAGAAACATTGGACAAGTAACGAGTCTGAAGAATGAGCTTCGTGACATGAAAATGAATGATGATGACAACATAACATCATACTTTGTGATAATATCTTAGATAAGAGATCAAATACAAGCTATTGAAGAAATCATTTCAGAGAAGGAACTGGTAAATATAGTACTCAATGGTCTTCCCAAGACATGGAATACATTTTCCACAAGAATGAACACAAGGAAGGAGTATCCCACATTTGAAGAACTTTGGACTTTCCGTGCACAAGAAGAATCAAGGATTATCACAAAAGAGAAATTACAAAGGAAAGAAGATGATCAATCCTACACAACAAATTTCAAGAAATTCAGGAATAAGAAGAAGTTTGACACAAGGAAGAAACCAAATCAAGAGAAAGATATGTAAAAAATACAATGCTTCAACTGTCGAAAATATGGTCACTACAAGAATCATTGTCCCATGTTAAAGAAAAGGAAGGAAACACATGAAGCATCAGTTGCCGAAGAAAGGGAACCCGCAAAGAAGGCCAAGCAGAATAAAACATAGTTCTTCTTCTAAAACAAGGCAACAATATTATTCATAGTTCTTGTACATACCATGTTTACATAGTTTCTGTACATATCTTGCATATCTATTTCCTAGAAGATAACATGTTCAAGTGAAACAATTCCTATGGAAGAATAAAAAGATAAGGATTTCTATCACGATGACTACAAGTCAAGCAATACACATGAAAATATGAAGTACATTGATAATCCTTGGAAACAATTCCTGTGGAAGCTATTACATAAGTAACAACTGTAAGATAATCCGAAATCAGAATCAAACTTGAAGAAACCTAGAAGAAGTAAAAACAAAAAGAAGTAAACAATCAAGAGGAAATTAGAAAAATACTTGTGACCCTTTGCAGAAGGCAATAAGGATGCAGACAAAAGCATGGACTCTCTTAGATGGAGGGATCTAATTATATAATTCCAAAAGAAGAGAATGCATTCATGCATGCAACACGGATTAGGAGGGAGCTAATCCTAAATGATATGATCCATCGAGGATTATGAAGTATCTATCCATGTTCCAATTGAAAGTAGCAGCCATGATAAATAATACGTGGTCAGTTTGACTCTAGAAGAAGTCTTCTTCAAAAAGAAGCCTTAAATTATCCTTGGTTGTCCATCTACATCCATGATCCTATGATGAAAGGAAGAAGTTGGAATATTCAGGGCATGGAATCTATAGAAGACTCCATGGACCCAAGAGATAAAGTGAAACATGAAGAAGAACATAAAGATTCCAAGAAAGAAAGAAAAGCCAGAACAACCAGTCATTATACTGATAATCGCAAGACTACCATCTTGGTTTGAACCCACTAGAAGTAATCAAGCAGAAGTAATGGAAGATATGACAAAGAACAATATATGTAAGAAATTATGTTTTTTTTTTATGAATGGAAGCATTGCGAGATTCAAAATTGGAAGTTCTTCCAGAAGGAGGAGAAGACTATGATAACAAATTGTTCCCGTAAACCAAATATACCTTTATCTGAGCTATTATATCTCTTGTAGTATCCATGGACTGAAGTTTACATCAATTGGTTGTAAACTACCGTTCTTCCCTATAAGAACATTTGAGGAAGAAGCTTATGTAAAGAAATATCAAGTTTTTGAGGTATACCAGAAAGAGACCCATGTACGTAGATATAAGAAGACCTTGTATGGATTCAAACAACTTGATGCATAGTATCTCATATACAACAAAAGCGTGGTGAAAACTTTCTATGACAGAGATATCAAAATAATTACTCAGAAGTCTGGGATGATGGATTGCTAATCCATGGAAAACTCTCATGATGAAAAAAGAAGTGCTACTTGGATATGTTTCAGTTTGAGCCTTGCCATGATGTCATGAGCTAGCAGGAAACAAAAGTGCCGAATTCGACCATGATATATATTGTAATGATCAGAGCTACATGAAGCCTTCAGAGAAAACCAATGTTCCATAATAGACCAAAGTACATTGAGATCAAGCATTACATTCTCTGTGATGAAGTCTAGAAAAGAGAAGTGATTCTCCAATATATCTCCATAGATGAGTAGATAGCATATATTCTGGTAAAACCTCTGTCCATGATGAAAAGTTCGCAAGCTGGGGCTTGTGGAGATGACTTCCTTATTGAAAAAGGAAGATATTATTCCTAGGTTGGGAGGGAGCACTGATGTGTTATTGATTTATGTAAAATCATTTTTTGGTTAGAAAAATGGTCCAGGATGAGAAGTTCCTTTCCAGTTCGGAACGCGGTTTGAGATTTCTGACGTACAAGCATTTTCTAGTTTGGAAAATGATCCAGATATGAGAATCATTTTCGTAATGAAAATGGTTTGATAGATTGCTGATGTACCATAGACAACGATTCCCCTTGTGGCCAGTGTGGAGGAATGTTCTAGGAAAATCATTCATCTTGGAAGTCACTCTGATTAGTGGTCAAGTAGAATGGTTTGCCTCTCCGGGAAGTCATTCTTTCGAAGTTCACAGTTGTGATCAGTTTCGAATAATGGTCCATTTTGGAGGTTGGTGAAAGATAGTCATTTCCATTAGGAAATGGTTTGGATAGTCATTCCCTAGGGAAGACTCATTCTATCCAGGTTGCACTATGTTTAGTGCTATAGGAATGGCCCAGTTAGGTGAATGGTCCAAGTTCAACAATCAAGGACATGCATTCCCTAGGGAAAACTTATTCTCTCTAGGTTGCACTATGACTAGTGCCGGAGGAATGGACCAGTTAGGTGAATGGTCTAGGATCAGAAATCAAGGACAATTATTCTTCTATGCTTGAGAAGAATAGTCCAGATAGCCCATGGATGATGTTTTACTTTCTGAGGGAAGATGCTCTTCCAAATATCACATATGTGAGTGGAAGAATGGCCCAGATGACTCAATTTATATCATGATATTTTTTTCTGTGCAGGTTGATATCAGATGATATGATTTCTATGGAGATTGTATGTCTCTAGATAGTAGATGTATGCTACTATGGTGGATGTGTTCAACTGGTTGTGACTATGTGTCACTTATTAAGTAGTCGCGTGCTACTTGGAGTGGTAGTGTACCACTGTATAGTAGTTGTGTATTACTATGGATAGACAAAGTTGGTTCTATTGAATGACATTATTCTGATTTCCATGTAGACTATCAATAGTGTTGAAAATTATTATCAACTAGATGGATAGTCAGTATGCTGGTGGACAAACATTCTCCAGGTAGAAAATGGTCCAGGACATTTATTCTTCTAGGATGTATGTAGAAGAATAGTCCTTGTAGCCCATGGCGTGGCTTCCAACATCTGTTGAAATAATTATTCTTCTAGGACATATGTCCGGATTAGAAGAATGGTTCTTGCATCACTCTGTGGAGTGAATGAATTATTCAGTATCATGCCTAATTAATCAGATGGATTATGGCTTCGAGAGATGATACAGTTGATGCTATCAGATGATATTTGATAATGATGAGGGTGATCATGATCTAATCATGAGATAGAATGTATGGAAATGATGATGCTACCGATTGAATGGTATGTTTGTTCTCAAGACCATTACTTTCAATACCTCCCTAGCTAGGAGGGAGTGTTGATATTATGGTAGCTGTGAGATGTATTAACCTCCACATGTAACCATGACAAGAATAGAATATTCTGGGAAGCAAGAAGAAAACCTAAAGCATGGATTATAACCCTAGGAGGGAAGTTAGCTCAAGAGAATATTTATTATTGAGTTATTAGCCTCCATAAGTAGAAGTCTTCCCAAACAACTTAATGAGAAGAGTATAAATATAGGGCGTCAGATATCATTTCACACAGACATCTCACAACTACAGAAATGTCAGAGTGCACACTGCATAAACTAAGTAAGTGTGTAAGTCTGGAGAGTAGCTCCAGTTGCAACTACTGCAACCTGTATTCTCGGTTTAGGCTTGGAATTTCTATTGGTTATGGTTTGGAATTTCTGCCTTGTGTACTAGCTCTGGAGAGAGGTACACTACATTGATTGGATATTAGGCCTAGGGTTTGCTTCCAAAATCATTCTCTGTCAAGGTTAAGGTGATCGAGGGTGGATTCGACCTATGGTTGGGTGACAATATTTCTATATTGTCTATGGTTAAACAAACACATATATTATTTATAACACCCTCCTCACTACTAGTATCTTGGTAGCTCCAACGATATGATGCATAAGAGGAATCAAATCATGTGGAATCTCCCTCCAAAGTGCCAAGAGCATAGGATCTGCCCTGATGTTTCTCATCAACACATGGAAGACTCCCACCTCAGTCAAAAGTGGACAGATTCGGTCGCCCAACTCCAACCTGAAGCGTGTATCTGTCTTATGGCGCATGCCCCCGGGTATATGTACACAAGGACCCTAACCCACCACGGAATCAAGAATCATATCCTCCTCCTCATGTGCTGGGGGAGGAGGTACGTCCCCAATGAAAGTTCTGATAAATGCAAAATATATAGTACACAACAATAATAACACATTTTCATTAAACAATTTAAAAAAACAAGTTAAAGAACGTGTTAGAATTAATTTTATTCTAATTAAGTAATACAATAAAATGAAACTAGATTAATTTAAACAAAAAATTAATATTACCTCTATCATCTGGTGGCTCATATAGTGTGAATAGGATGCTCATACATCCTCACCAATCCAAACCCGCATAAGGACACAACACCATGAAGAGCATGTGATTCTTCTCACTTCCAAGTATCCCTAGTGTGTCTAGGGAAATCCTGGTAGGAAACTCTGGCTGACCTCTCTTGGGAATCATATCCTCCGACATGTGCATCTGTACATGAGTCCTCGACTTAGAAGGATGACAAAAAAAAGTTGACTTCGTCTCTGGAAGCCTCTCAAAAAATAAGAAAAACAAATAAGAGGCAAAAGGGAAGTTTGAACTCCCACGTATCATAGCACAAAATATGTCTAGCACTATACAAAACTGACGCAACAAAATGGTAGACCATATGATACACCATGGCCCATGTACCAACGAATCAACATAATGAAAAAGAGAAACTAATGCACTTTCCATCACTGGTAAAGTGTGTTATGGTTGTCACTAACTGTCCACCAAACACCTAAACATCAGCTGGGGATAACACATTTTCCCCAATATATCGCTGACAGTACACTAGCTAACTCTTTGCTGCAACACCTACTGGGACATATGGGAACTCGAGAAAATCCTCCCTTCTCCTAGATAGCCTAGTGATAAAGTAAATATCCTCCTCAGTGGGATGGTACCACTGATCTGGATCCACACGAAAAGATTTTTGATGGACATCCCATCGACGAATCAGATGCACCAACAACCCAGAGTGCCCCTTTAGGGATGTATCCTCATAGTAATTAAGGAGGCCTAAATTCCTCAATAGAACATGAGTCACTGTAGTAATAGGGCGAGGGTACAAATCCCTCTCCCTCTCCCTCGCCTCCCATTCCCGTACAACATTGTACATGTCCACCCTTTTCTCCTGTTGCTGCTGCTACTCTCTCTGCTCATGTATCTGCATGACAAACGTATGGAAAACATCAGCCTCACTCATACATAAAACATACAAAAAATCTATTAAATGAGAAGTTTATTTATAAATACGAAAAAATAACTTAAAAAAATAAGTAAATTTCATAATCGGTGCGCCTGAAAAACAGTCAAGCACCGCCCACAGTGCATACACAACTTGTGAGCACCACCCACGGTGCATCAAAGAAAAATAATGCATCGTATGGAATGTTTTATATTATGTTATGTGGTACATTGTATACCCTACCACACTAGTGCGGTCAGGTAAACCCACGCCCCGGTGCGTTACGGTTATCCTACGCACTGCTTAAAATAAATAAAAATTAAAATCCTAACGCACTGTAAAACATTTTTAAAAAAATTAGTTAAGAGGGCGTGTATACGTTCTTTATATGCCCCGATGCATTTAAGTAACATAGATGCATTTCCCCACCAATTTTTTAAAATTAACGCACCTCCCCATCGGTGCGTTATGACTACCCTAAACACCACTTAAAATAAAAACAAATTAAAATCCTAACGCACCGTAATATTTTTTTAAAATTAGTAAAGGCTGTGAGTACACATTCCTTAAATGCACCAGTGCATTTCGGTAATGACGACACACCACCCCAACAATTTTTTAAAATTGATGAGTACGAAACTTTGCAATTTTTATCTAATTGTTTCGAGCGGTGCGTTCAAGTCATTCAACTCACACCACTAGCGGTGCACACATAGAATTTACAGGGAGCACCATGACAAAATGCCAATTGTTTATAGCGGTGCATTTGTAAACATGAACGCATCGATGAACACACTTACTAACCCACCGTGCAAAATAATATATATGATTTGCACGGTGCGTCATGTACCATAATAGACTGGTGCATTAGAGGTACTAAGACACACCGCCGAATAACTAAATAATTTTATGCGGTCTGATAAACAAACCCTCTAGTGCATTCCTCTTTACGTATGCACCGTTGAGGAATTTAATATTATGTTGTAGTGCGCCCTATAAATTTATAGGGTGCATCGACCCTGGTGCGAGCTGAACGTCTCGAATGCACCGCGCGTGCGCGCGCACACACACACACACACACACACACATTTTTTTTAAACAGTGGAAAATTAACTCAATTTTAAATTTTAATCCACCGAAAACTTAAGTTATAAAGAAACAAATATATTACGTGGACATTTTGTCATTGGGGAGGCATGGTTGGCACGTAGTAAAAAAAATCAAATTTTCTCTATGTTTGGAAAAATTCAAAAGTTACACACACAACAATGGACTGAAGGAAGGAAAAAAAGGGAAGCATCGACAATAGGGTTCTTCAGAGAGGAAAAAGTGGCACCGGTGCTTTTGAGCTCTACAACACTGAAAATGGTAAAAATGAATTTTATAGCCAATAATTGTCTTTTTTATTAAACCCTGTTCCAGTGCACTCAATGATAGAACACACCGGTGCTACAATATTTACGTAGTGCATCACATAATACTTTTTACAAATAACCCAAACATGGTGCGTCCTTTTAGAGCATGGGTTCACACCGTGCGTCCAGTTACTATCGAGCACACCGATGTATATATTTTCTGATGCACCGATGTGTCCGGTGTTACATAGGGCACCTATTATTTAAAAAAAAAATAACCCTAAAATGGTGCTCCCTTCAGAGAGATGGTGCCCCCCCCGGTGCGTCAATATACTATAGAGCACACCGACATATATTTTTTGAAATAATCCTACAATGGTGTGTAAATTTTTTTATTTAATCATGTCACGGTGCACTCTATTATTAGCGACATCGGTGCATCTGGTTTTAACAAGCACACTGAATTATATTTTAAAAAAAAATAACTCTATCAAGGTGCGTCTGTTTAGAGCACGTGTGCTGACCGGTGCATCAATATACCACAGAGCGCACCAGAATATATTTTTCTAAATAGTCCTACGATGGTGCGTATTTGCTTTATTTAATCATGTCACAGTGTGGTTATTCATGCAAGGCCTCGGTTTGTTGGGGTGTTATAGACGCACCGGTGCAGTGTCTTTTAAATATACGTACCATTCTACTTTAAAAGTTATCGAAATTTATATTTTCCAGTAACATAGATTATAATTTTTCTATATTGAGCATGTTGTAGACTTAATGATTTGGTGAACTCCCAACTATATTATAAAGATGCAATGATTATAGTTTAGGATTTTGAGAGACAATTATGATCATTGACGACGATATCAAGGTTATGATCATTGACAACGAGATCACGCAGGTTATGATCATTGACGATGAGATCATGCAGGTTATGATAATTAATGGCGAGATCACACAGTTTATGATCATTGACATCGAGATCACACAAGTTATGATCATTGACAGTGAAATCATGTAGGTTATGATTATTGATGATCATGCAAGCTGGTTATGATAATTGAAAACAAGATCACACAAGGTTATACTCATTGACGATCATGATGGCTGTATGGGAAGGGAGATCCAAACAGTAGTAGGAACCCGTGGAGCAATATTCCCATCATGGACATCATGGTCATAAGAACTCAAATTTTCATCATAATCACACACAATTGTGAATTAGCAACTAATATAGATTAGAATTTTGCTAGACAACCCGTTAGTTGGGAGTTCACCAAATACTTGAGTCTACAACATGCTTTAGATGATTATAGATTAGAAATTTGAGAGACTACCCATACTTTAGAATCAAGTCTTTACAACTGAAATGCCTATACTTTAGACTCAAGTCTTTACAATTGAAATGCCTATACTTTAGACTCAAGTCTTTACAACTGAAATAAAGACATAAAAATCCACAGAAACGCCCATGAAACAAATCCCTCTCCATCTCCCTTGCCTCCCAATCCCATACAACATTGTACAGGTCAACCCTTTGCTCCCGCCGCTCTCTCAAATGATGTCTCTGCATGATTAATAATATGGATGGTATTTTTTTTTTAATTTAACCATTTTACGACGCGCTAAATAACTAGCTGCACCAGTGCGTCATTATTTACTTAGCGCACCGAAGTATTTTTTTCAAAAACCTTGCCATGATGCGCCATTGTTTGGGAGAAACCGTCCTCACTGGTGCAATTGTTTAAGTAGCGCATCGTCGTATATAATTTTTTTAAAAATAATACTGCCATGGTGCACAATTTTTTAGAGCAACTGTGTGTCCTGTTGCGTCATTATTTCTGTAGCGCACCGAAGTATTTTTTTTGTTTTAAATAACCCTACTACGGTGCGTTAGTTTTTTCGGGCACCGATGCATTAGTTGTATAAAACACACCGGTGTGTTATATATTTATAAACACTCCGTACAAAAACATCTGCTAAAACCTCTGCCCGCTCGCCTCCGCTATAAACATATTTTTGGGCTATTTTAATAGGGGTGTCTACAAAAACCTCTGCTACAAGGTATTTTCCTTGTAGTGTAGGGTTTTTTGTGATTTCCCGAACTAAGGTTTTGAGAGCTTGAATTGTACTATATTTTTGATAAAGTTGTGGTATATATATATATATATATATATATATATATATATATATATATATAAGTTTCCAGTTGTCCAAATATTGTGTACTTGTAGTTGTTATTTTCAACTTATGTTATCTTCATGATTGAGTATATTTCAATCTTTGTTGTTCATGCTGATTTGACATAACATATAGCTGAATTACTTAAGTGATTTAACACATACTCCAAAGATAAGGGAGAAAATTTGTTGTTTTAATCTATTGTAATAAGATATTTTATATTTTTTATATGCCTTGAAAAGTGTTCCCTAAGGGTTGTAGCATTATCGTATTGAAGTACACTCATATGGTATTTATTCCCTTATGTTGAAAGGTGAAATCAAGTTGAAGAGAAGTGAAATATTATTTCAATAATTTATATTTTAGATCAGCCTTAAGGTTGAAAGTTCACATATAATAGATTATGGAAACTTCATGTTCGAAGTGAAATTTTGTAAGTTGCATTAATTGTCCATTTCTCAAAATTTCTACAATGCTAGTGTGGTCAACTTGTTATCCCATCTATCTTAGATCAAAATAATTGCACGAGAATTTCAATGTCATTACATAAGCTCTCTTTATTCCTATATCTTAGGTATCTTCATAGTTATGAAACATGGATTATCATAAATAATAGGATTTACATAGAGAGGCATTGCCTTGCCATGCCTTGCCATGCATTTCCTTGCCTTGCCTTGCCTTGCATGTCTAGCCTTGCCTTGCCTTGCATATCTAGCCTTGCCTTGACTTCCCATGCCTTGAATTTCCATGCCTTGCCTTGCCTTGCCTTGCCATACCTTGTATTTCCATGTCATGCCTTGCATTTCCTTGCCTTTCCTTTCCATACCTAGACCTAGACCTAGACCATGCCTTGCCATGCATTTCCATGCAGTGCCTTTCCTTTCCATGTCTAGCCTTGCTTATCCTAGTCATGTATTTCCTTTCCTTGCATTGCCTCACATTGCATTGCCATAGCTAGACCTATACCTAATATACCTAGACATTGTCTTGCCATGCCTTGTCTTTCCATGGTCTATGTCATGGTCTAGGTCATGGTCATGGTGTAGGTATAGGTCTTGGTATAGGTCATGTTTTAGGTCTAGGTCATGGTTTAGGTCTAGGTTATGGTTTAGGTCTGGGTCATGTTTAGGTCTAGGTCTATGTCATGGTCATGGTTTAGGTCTAGGTCTATTGCCAACATGTCCCTGGATGGCTTGAGGAGGCGAGTTGCAACTAGTAATAAAAATATAACCGGGCCTTGGATGGATGAACCATCTATTGCATTGGATTTGGGGCACTGGGTTTCATCTAGTCGGGCCCCTTCATTGTCATTCTATTTCCCAGAAAAGCGTTTGTTGGAGGATCTCCAAAACTAGGATTTTGCTCAGTGAGGCACAATGCAATTTATGAACAAGAGGTCGATTTTCAAGAACATTATGTTGGTGATTGTGGGTAGTGTGGTCGCATGGGATTTGGAACAACAGACACATGAGAACTTATGAAACTCCATTATGTTTGTTGGTTTGGATTTTATTCCCCCAGACCAAATTGCTAACATGTCCCTGAATGGCTTGAGGAGTTGAGTTGAAAATCATGATAAAACTCCAACCAAGCCTTGAATGTATGAATCATTAGTTGCATTGTATTCGAGGCACCTAGTTTCAGCTAGTGGGACACCTCTTCTATCATTCTATCTCCCGAAAAAGTGTTTGTTGGAGGATCTCAAGAACTAGGGTTTTACTCAGTGAGGGAGAATGCAATTTTTGAACAAGAGGTCAATTTTCAAGAACATTGTGTTGGGTGATTGTGGGTAGTGTGGTTGCATGGGCCTTGGCCAAACAAATGTGTGGGAGCTTATGGAACTCTGTTATGTTGCACAGTTTGGATTCTATGCCCCTAGACCAAATTGCCAACATGTCCTTGAAAGGCTTGAGGAGGTGAGTTGCAACTCGTGGTAAAGATATAACCATACCTCAGATGGATGAAATTTTAGTTGAATTAGATTTGGGGCACCTGGTTTCATCTAGTGGGGCCCCTCCAGTGTCATTTCATTTCCTAGGAAAGCGTTTGTTGGAGGATCTCTAGAACTAGGGTTTTGCTCAGTGAGGCATAATGCAATTTCTGAACAAGAGGTCGATTTTCAAGAACACTATGCCGAGTGATTGTGGGTAGCGTGGTTGCATGGGAATTGAACAAACAAACATGTGGGATCTTATGAAACTCTGTTATGCCACTTGATTTTTATTTTATGCTCCCAGACCAAATTGCCAACATGTCCTTCAATGGCTTGAGGAGGTGAGTTACACATCGCGATAAAAATCTAACCAAGCCTCAGATGGATGAACCGTCAATTGCATTGGATTTGTGGAATTGGGTTTCAATTAGTGGGGCCCCTTAGTCATCATTCTATTTCTTGAAAAATAATTTGTTGGAGGATCTCCAGAACTAGGGTTTTTCTCAACGAGGCACAATGCAATTTCTGAACAAGAGGTTGGTTTTCAAGAACACTATGTTGAGAGATTATGGGTATCATGGTCATGTGGGCCTTGGAAAAACAGACATTTGGTAGATTACATAAATCCATTATGCCACTCAATTTGGATTTTATGGCCCCATACGAAACTGCCAACATGTCCTCGAATGGCTTGAGGAGGCAAGTTGCAACTTGCAATAAAACTATAACTGGGCCTGGGATGGATGAACCATCTGTTTCATTGGATTCTAGGCACTGGGTTTCAGCTAGTGGGGCCCCTCTACTATCATTCTGTTTCCCGAAAAATATTTTTTTGGAGGATCTCCAGAACTAGGGTTTTTCTCAGTAAGGCACAATGCAATTTTTGAACAAGGGGTCGATTTTCAAGAACATTGTGCTGGGTGATTTTTGGTAGCGTGGTTGCATGGGCCTTGGCCAAACAAACACGTGGGAACTTATGAATCTCCATTATGCTGCTTGATTTTTTCAGGAAATGAGAGAAAATTCCACACTAAACCTAGAAGGGGAGAAGAAGAATTTAATCAAGAATGTAAATGACAAAGCAATCACACAACATACAAAGATTTTACTTTGGAAACCCAAATAGGGAAAACCAACATTCCTTGATCATTTTTCTCTCTTGTTATCTTATTCAATATTAATAAAAGGTTACATGTATAAACTTGGTCCACCTAAGACACAATCGACATCATACCGTCTTCCCTATGCAAGAACATCCCTGTAGCCAATATGGCTTACATATGCATGACCAACAACCTACATCTAAATATTTCTCTAAAGACTATCTATCCTATGATTCATTGATTAGCCTTTACGACCTTACACCATGCCTCTTTATAGGCTTTAAAACAGGAAAAACACTGAAGACTTTCTGGCCAAAAATAGTTACAGACCCATGCAGATCATTGGCTACAAATCTCACAAATATTGGGATTCTGTTACAGTGGAATCCAATTCGTATTACCGGTCAACTACCAGTTGGCCTTCATTTGGTCTTCAGTCAATTGCCACACGTATGTATGCCTACCTCATGTTGGTTGACCTATTCTACTTGCTGTCAATGCCTTTACCATGTCGAACTGCCTTGAACTTCGACTTTGACTTTACCTGGTTGAATAACCTCGACGTTCGACTTGTTGTCAATCCAACTCAACTTTAACCATCAGTCGATTCACTTCGAATAGAATTTCATTGCAAAGAATATAACAACCCAACATTCTCCCACTTGTTGTCTTCTTTGCTGAAACATGAGGTTCCTGAACTTTCGTTCATAGACCTAGGGAAATAATGGCCATTGCCTCTCTGCACCAAGATAAATTCACAACACTCTATAGGCTTGGTCAATGAGTCTGCTATGTTTTCCAATGTGTCTACTTTTGTTAGGGACCTAACCTCCCTAACCCCTCACATAGGTAGAATAATATATTTCCATGTAATAAAGGCCAATATTAATAAGGCCTAGCAATAAGGAAGAATAAGTCAAATGTAAGAATACCTAATAGAATCTTTTTCTTCTAGAAGGATCTTCCTCTATATTGTTCTTTTGGATAGATAAATTTAGTATAAATAGGAGTAGAGGGTATGAGGAGTTTTGTCTTGGAGAATTATTATAATAGAGCTCTGCTCTGCTGGAGGCTTCCCCCTCGAAGAGGCAAGTGAACATTGTTTCTTATCAATAAAGGTATTATTTTGGTGTTTTATTTCATCTTTTGTGTTGTTCCACTGTTATTCTTTGCAATATTTATGTTTTCATCTATTTTAATAGATATAGTACCTTACAAGTGGTATCAGAGCACTTTCCTTGGCATAAAATTGTGGGTTAATTTTTTTTAGGGTAGAGATGTATTTCGACATCTTAAAGCTGCAAAGATATGTTGTTTAGTGCATAAATCCATTGTCGGTGAAGAATACATGTAGGAACTACAAGTAGTACTTAAGGTTGGACACCCTTGTAACCCTTGTTGGTACCCCTTTGAGTGGTAGCGCATCAGAGAACACCTGTATGCATATCGACCTAGATATCCTGAAGCCCTCCGTAGATAAAATGATTGACCACCTGAATTCTATAGTGCCATTGAGAACAACACTTGGGAAGATAGTCTCTAGTACCTAGGTAGTCGGGTAGTATGAATAAGGGCACAGTCTAGCCTCCTTAGTTGGTGCCCTGAGATATTGGGCCGAGTACTACTGTTGGACCCCACACATATATCAGAGAGCTATAACACATGGAAAATCCTTGTCTGTAGACACCCTGCATACCCTAACCCTTGGGACAGAAACATAAACAAAACAAACAAGATCTATTGCTGCGCAACTATGCCTCCAACATTATCGTTGTGAAATTACTACACAATTCTTCTTGTTAAGAATTTGGGCATTTCAACACTGCAGTATTATTCACATCGAAGTATAACTCTGTAGGAGTTAAAAAAAATAGAGTATAGTGGTCCCACTGACACACTTATTTTGGACCTATCCCATTGGATTCCCATTTTTTCCCTGATCGCAGTCGTACCTTTCATTTATAAGCCTTTTTTTAAAGTGGGCCTGACCCCTTCCCAATGTCCTTATTTTCCACTTCTCCCATTATATTCCCCTTTTTTCCCTGATATAAGTGGTACCTATCACTTATAAGTATTTTTATCTGGCCCGACCCACCCATTTTCCCTTACCAACACTTTCCATATCTCAATGGCCAACACTCACAACCAAGACCTGGAAGCTTCCAAAAATCAAACCAAGGAGTCCCTTCAACAAGTGACATTTGATATTGGCTCTACCAATTCCCACATTGAAAAATTCAAGATCCAAGTCCAACAATAATTTGATGCCATGGATGCCAAATTAATGAACCAATTTAACACCCTCTAGTTTGTTGTCAACTAGTTGTTGAAATGAACCCCAGGTCCTTCCTCCTTGGACCAACCAAATGATGTTGATTCCTCTCATTCTCTAAATTTTCAATCCAACTCCTTTCATCGTGACCCCTGTCTTCCCTTAAGTTGAGGTCAATAAATTTTATGGCTCCAATCCCACTGGTTGGGTCACTTTAATGGATCATTATTTTTCTTTGCATGGAATTATTGATGAGTTGGCCAGAATTATCTATGTTGTTCTCTATATAGATCTTGAACGCCAACAATGGTGGGAATGACATAAAAATGCATGCCATGGGTATATTGCATGAACCCAGTTTGTTACCGAGCTCTATGAACACTTTGACATTGACACCCACTATCTCAGTTGTTTGACCAAGTTGAAACAATCAAGCACAGTGGAAGACTTTATAACTGCTTTTGAGCATTTGGCCTTTTGTACGAGGGCATGTCAGATGCATTCTTCAGGGAATTCTTTATCAGTGACCTAAAGGATGAAATCAGAGCCCAGGTTCTCATGGCTCACCCTCAGACTTGGTTGGAAGCTACCAAGCATGCCAAAGAGGCCCAACAAGTTGTTTTTTCCCAGAACAAAAAACCCTCTTTTGTTCCTCGCCCTCAACCCAAAAATCCTGCCCCCCTTCCACTCCCCTCAAGGTCTAGAAAATAACTATGGATGAAATGGATGAATGCCAACTCAAGGGTATTTTCTATAATTGTGATGAAAAATACTTTCTAGGGAACAAGTGTAAGGAACAAAAACTTTTTATGGCCATTTTAGAAGATGTTACTAAAAAGACGCAACAATTCCCCTTGTTGAAGAGCCATCACTTCCAGATGCTACCTAAGACCCCGCGGACCCACCTGAAGTTGACCCACTCATTTCCTTGCATGCCCTCACTGGCTTCTCTACTCTACAAACCCTCAAGCTCATTGGCTATATTAAGCATCAGAAAGTCATCATCCTTGTTGACAGTGGTAGCACCCATAATTTTATTCATCATTGCATTTCCTAGGAAACCAAATTCTATATTCGTATCGTCAATAATTTTCAAATCATGATAGCCAATGGTGGGTCCATGAAATGTGGTGGGAGTTGTGAAAATTTACGTCTTCAAATTGGACAGTACCACCTGAAATCTCATATGTTTTCCATTGACATGGACAGTTGTGACATTGTGCTAGGTGTTGAATGGTCACGCACTTTGGGTCCCATTCTCATGGGTTTTAAGGAATTAACCATGCAATTCCAATAGGAGGGACAACAATATCAATTGCAAGGAATCACAACTGGTTCTCTTGAGATAATCAGTTCCCATCGCATGGAAAATCTCCTCAAGAAAGGTCACTCCGGTATTATTGCTCAAGTCCATTCCATTCAAGAAGTTGATACACCCTCTATGTATCCTGACCTCCAATCCATCCTCTCCAAGCATCAAGCTATTTTTTCCACTCCCTAGAGCCTTCCTCCTTCCATGGTGTTCATGATCGTTCCATTCCCCTTGTCCTCGACAACCTTCCTCCCAATGTTCATCCCTATCTTCATCCGTTTGTGTTATCCATTCTAGTACGAGCCCCTATTCTTCTCCTGTGGTAATGGTACTTAAGAAAGAAGGCTCTTGGTGCATGTGTCCTGACTTCTGCACCCTCAATAAACTCACCATCAAAGATGCATTTCCAATTTCTTTCATTGATGATCTCTTGGATGAATTGAGTGGTGTCTAGTTCTTTAATAAACTTGATCTTCATTCTGGATATCACTAGATACATATGAAAGAGGTAGACATTCCTAAGACTGCATTTTAAAATCATGAGGGCCACTATGAGTTTTTGGTCATGCCCTTTAGCTTGTGTAATGCTCCATCCACTTTCCAAAGTCTCATGAAGCATGTCTTCCATCCTATTCTCCACCATTTTTTCTTAGTTTTCTTTGATGATATTCTCATCTATAGTAAAACCTGGACAAACCATCTTCCCCACGTGGATCAAGTTCTACATCTACTCTCTCAGCACTAACTTTTCCTCAAACAATCTAAAAGTGATTTTGGACCCTCAAAATTCAAGTACTTGAGTAGTATTGTTGGAAAGGCAGGTGTCAAGGTGGATCCTAAGAAGATTGAAGCTATGCAGGATTGGCCTTTCCCCAAGACTATCAAAATATTGCGTGGTTTTCTAGGTTTAACATGCTATTATCACAAGTTTGTTTAGAATTATGGAAATATTGCGGTGCGTCTCACTGTTTTCCTTAAAAATAATTCTTTCACTTGGACTGCCACAATAGATCATGCCTTTCAAGCCTTGAAGGCGGCTATGTGCACCACTTCGGTCCTGGCTCTTCTTGATTTCAGAAATACCATTGTCCTGGAATGTGATTCTTCCAGGAGAGGAATTGGAGCAGTCCTTATGCAAGATGGTCGGCCTTTGGCCTTTACCAACAAACAAATGTCAGAGTGATATTTGGGCCAATCAATCTATGAAAAGGAAATGTTAGCTATTCTGCATCGAGTGGATCTCTGGCACCCTGATCTATTGGGGAAATGATTACAAATTAAGACAATTCATCAAAGCCTCAAGCATTTTCTGGAGTAACGACCTTCCTCCCCGGAGCAACAAAAATGGGTGACTAAGCTCTTTGGATATGATTATGAGATCAATTAAAGGAAATGAAAATAAAATTTGGTTTCTAATGCTCTTTCTAGAAAATATGAATATTAAGGGTCTTGCTTTTCCCTTTCCTTCATTGTACCGGATTGGCTCCAAGCTGTTCGCTAGGAATGGTTAGAAGATCCCAAAATTTTGCATCTAATCCAACAAGTGCAAGCCAAATCTCTAGTTTCCATTGGGTACTCTTAGTACAATGATGATATTTTCTACAAATTCCATTTGTATTTAAGTAAACAATCACAACTTAAATCCACAGTGCTTTCTGAGCTTCATGCTACACCCACAACTAGGCACTCAGGGTTTACCAAAACATATGACCGGGTCAAACATTCTTTTTTCTGGGATGGTATGAAACATGACCTTCACACTTTTGTAGAAGAATGTGATGTTTGTCAATGCAACAAGGGAGAAATAGTCAAATCTCCTTGCACACTACAACCACTTTCAATTCCACCCGCTATTTGGAGGGATATCTCTATGGATTTTATTGTGGGCTTACCTAAATTGGGAAATAAGTCAGTCATCATGGTGGTCGTTGATCGTATTTACAAGTATGCTCATTATGTGCTCTTCGACATCCATTTACCGCCTCCATTGTGGCTCAACTTTTCATGGATCATGTCTTCAAGCTTCATGGAATGCCTCATTCTATTGTTTCTGATCGAGATCCCACTTTCACTAGAAATTTTTGGCAAGAATTGTTTAGGCTACATGGCACCCAATTGCATCTCAACAAAACCTATCATCCCCAGACTGATGGTCAAACTAAATGTTTCAGCAAGTGTTTGGAAACATATTTGAGGTGTTTTACATCTGAAAGGAAAAATCAGTGGGCTCAATGGTTACCACTAGCTAAATGGTGGTACAACACTTACCATACAATTACACACATGACTCCTTTTGAAGTTGTATATAGATATAGTGCCCCTTTAGTTCTCTCATACATTCCAGGTGTCTCAAAGATCCAGGCGGTTGACCAAACACTTACAGTTCGAGAGGATATTCTCCATACCCTCAAAGAGAATTTGGTCATCATGGCTCAAAATCGCATGAAGCAAAAAGCAGATCAAGGTCGCTCCGAACGTCAATTTGTTGAAGGAGACCATGTGTTTCTTCGACTGCAACCTTATAAGTAAAATTCACTCAAGACTAACCATTATACGAAATTGGCGCCCAAATTTTATGGTCCTTATACAGTTCTCAAGCGAGTGGGACAGGTGTCCTATTAGTTAGTTTTTCCCTATCATTCTAAGCTCCATCCTGTTTTTCATGTCTCCTACTAAAAAAGAAGGTGATTAGAACTAAGTTACAAAATCAAACCAACCTTCCTGAGTTGGATGAATAAGGTTCCATATGTGTTGTGCTGGGAAATCCCCCTACGGACTAGCACTTAGGGTTATATTATGCATGCAGATAAGACCGAAAGAATCCTACTTTCTAACATCATCCCAGACCTAATCCCCATTTATTTTAAGCAAATACATGGTTAAATGAACATACCTTGTTCCAGACGTTCGATGTCGATCCTTCTTCATGCTTGATCGCTTGCTAGCAGCTATCCTCCCAAGATTGAACTACGTACAAAACAAGCAACAAACTCTACATGCATTTGTTCTACAGATTAATGGGTTAGAGATTCAAACATATACTCACTAAATTATGAAGAACTCATATAGTGGGATGGGAAAATCATTTCTTTATTATTAACTTTAATGAATCAACTTACAATGTCGAGGTTGGCCATTGCTCCACGAACCTGATCCTGGGCTCCTCTTCAAATGTCCTCCAACTTCTTTGCTTTGTATCTCTCTTTCCACAAGGATGGCTAAAGGGTTGGGACAATGGGAATGTGCAATTGGGTAGATTTTCTTTACTCTTATTCTCCTCTTCCAAATAGGACCCCTAACCCTTCTTTTATAGGCTAGAGGAAGCTAGGTATTTGGACAAACCCTCAGCCATGCATGGCCGAAAGATTCAATTAACTCACCCAAAGCTGTGTGTTCCGTCGACAACTTTCCTTTTTTCGTGCTTTTGTAGGTACACGCAGGATGTTTTAGGTCAGCTAGCATGTACAGGCATGCAATAATGGATTTGGGCGTGCAGGCCCTTATAAAAGAGGTTTTTTAAAGAGTTGTTCAGCAGTGCTTTGGAAAATAAGGGATCTGAGATGGCCTGATGCCAGGTAAGCATGTATGGTGAAAATTAG
>ML791024.1:288534-311907 GCA_009831015.1 Picea engelmannii | reverse complement strand
AGGTAAGCATGTATGGTGAAAATTAGGGTTATAACAGATGCCCCCTAATGTGTGAGGTCAGAAGAGCATCTGATGGCCGAAATACATTACCAATCTTTACTGATGTGCCGAACAAGTGAGCCCAGGGACCAGGAACCAGGAGGTGTCATCTGCAAAATAACAAATGTCTCACCGAGGCGGGCATACCCATGCTCGGGATAGAATAGAATCATGTCTACCAATCAAATACACTGTATATCCATGTCAAATAACTATATAGAGTGTAGCCACGAACAATACACAGTGGATCTACATCTCGAAATAAAAAAGATATACATATAGAGTATCTATCTTCTAGAAGATGATATGGCCTGATGGCTGGAGATGAGGTCTTCAGAGCTCGAGCAACAACTTCAAAATATTCAAAACTCAGGTAGGAGTGTAATATGAGTGTACGACTTCACTACCCATAGGTCTTCAACGACTCGTCGGTCATGGACTAGAGAATCTTTGATGATCAGACTGAAGGCTTCATTGATTTTGAACAAAGACTTGATTGGACGTTCATGATGGCTGGGTATGAGGGCAAGAGACAAACTGCAGAGGGGACGAATCAGGCTTGGTAGAAACTTCCCTTGGACAACAACACGACAAATGATGAGACTTAGGCAGCATGACATTAATCATAAGTTTACGAAGTAGGAGACAACACAAACTCTCCATATGTTTGGAAGAATAACCAAACAGAGGAGGACACAACTCTATGTAGCGAGAACAACTTCCTAAGGTCGTATTACATCCCATAGTTTGATGAACAAACAGACAGATGTGATTTATCCAAGGGCGACTCATTATGCTGCCAATAAAGAAAATACTTTTCCCTTCCTCTTTTTGGGGTATATTTGATTTTTTTGTCTTTTTCAATGATTTTGGAAAAAAGAATAAAGGAATGTTACATTACAATGGAGGAACAAGTGCTAAAAAAATACAAGTTCAAGGTGCAAGGACAAGACTGATGTTCAGAATAATGATACTTGGGAAAAACCTCTCGGGGCCAAGGGTGTTAAGACGCAGAAGAAAAGTGATACAAGGCTGGCGTATAAGGTATGCAAACGCGGATAACAAAACACACAATGGTAACATCCTTCAATGTGAGTTTAACGAGCCCATAGAAGGTAAGCTCAATGGTTTTTCATATTTAGAGAGTCTGAAGAAACATAAAAGGAGACTCTATTGGGGTACCTTTTTCGAAGATTGTCTAGTTGGTTTAAAAAAGGGGTAAACTAGCACCGACAAGACGTCTATTCAAAACCATTTTAACGAGTGTGAGAAAGACAAGATCACTCGACAATTTTTTCATTTTTAAGGAGTCTGAAAAAAGATTAACTATGGACTCCGTCAGAAATGTTCTTTTGGACCAGTTTAATGAGTGTGAAAGAATAAGGTCACTCGACGATCTTTTCAATTTTAGGGAGTCTGAAAAGAGCTTAACTATGGACTCCGAGGGGGTTCCTTTTTCGTAAATTTAGTCCCTCAGGCCCGAAAAGGGGTTAAAATGATACCTGAGATTACTCTTCTAGAGAACTGAAGTTCCATAGAGTATACCTTTGTTTGTACAGTTGACCATCCAGACCAAAAAAGGGGTAAACTACCATTGGACAGATGTGACTTCAAATTTCAGTTTAACAAGCGTGAAAGGCCACAAGATCACTCAACAATCTTTTCATGTTTAGAGGGTCTGAAAAGGGCTTAAAAGAAGACCCGTAGAGGTTACTTTTCTCAGTTAATCTAGACAAGATCAAAAAGAATAAATGCAGTCTCGCCGGATGTTGCTTTTGGATCTCAAAGCGAGCTTGAAAAACAACAAAGTTAGCTCATGATCGACTCTTTGTGGGTCGATGTCGGGTATATCCTTGGGGGAGCAGTATGCTCTGATGAAAACATTGTCTATGATGCCAGGGGTTCTGGAGATATTTATCGGTATGGTTTAAGAAATGGTTGCCATATTACCCTTATCATAGACCTCATGTGTGGCTAAGGGATTAATAGGCCAAGACCTATCTCCATTCATAGTCAAAGTGAATTCCCCTTCTTCGATTCTGCTTAACTTTGGGAGGAAGTATGATCTGTGATGAAGATCATCCCAGGGTTTGTCCAGAATATTCATTGCTCCAATTACAACTTCATTAGAGGGAAAGACTAAGTCTAATGAATCGATATCAGCGAGAGAACTCTGAGCCCAAATAGGCTCTAGAAGCGGATCAAACTCTTGTGCAAGAGTTGGATGAGGGTTAGCTGAATCTTGCTGGACTAAAGAGTACGCTACTTCAGCTGCGGAAAAGGGAATGGACATGCCCGAGTTCCCTGTCCCATCCATTGTGGCCGATGGGGAAGGAAGTATCCATGGATCAGCGAAGCAAGTCATGCAGAACGACGAAACTTGAAAAATCTCAACCTTATGGTGATCAGATATAAATTTGACATCGCCTTGAGGAGGCGGGTAATCAAAGGTACCCATCAAAGATGGGCACAAACCAACCCCTATGTTGACCATGCCTGGTTGAGGATTATCAATCATTGGGACAGTGGATTCCCCCAATGAAAGGTTAGGTCTTGAGAAAGACAATTGATCGATGGTCACAATCCGACCCTTGTGTGGAAACAACAAGACCCGAAAAATTGTAGCAACCACAACTTGCATCGCATAATTCCAACTCCTCCCTAACAAGAGGTTATAGTCGAGGGGTGCATCAACTACCTCTACCTCGACACACAAGGTCTTCCCTCCTAACTGCATGGGGAAAGAGGGAATGATACCATGTGGTCGGAACAAACGACCATCGAAAGCAGTGAGGAGAGTAGGTGACGGAGACAAAACGGGTTGGCCAATGACCTTCCAACTTGCCAACGACATAACGCATGTCGAGGCTCCCTCATCAATCACCATGCGGAAGATATTCTGAGTAATTTTTTTTGTGGGATAAGCCACTACTATCTGAAACGCTACATGGTAAGGCAGATGAGGTTTTAGGTTAGTTGTATCCAACATGATTGTACCCAGATTACAAGTCTCGGTAGATCCTAAAGCGGTTAACAAGGATTTCCTCTGGGAAGGGCAGCTTTGGAGGACCTCCAAAGAGGACATCGCACAAGGGGTTTGTGATAAATCTTCCACCACAGAATAGTTTTGGGCGGCCCTTGCGTTTGGGTTGTGAGAATATTTTTTGAACATGCCTTTGGGGATGTGTGTCATTGTTTCACCCAACGTCTTCTCAATATGTAGAGGAAGAGATGGGAGTTTGGCTTCTTTTCCCTTCTCAGAAGTGCTTGGTTTACTATATTCATGCGCTCTAGTCGATATAAAATCATCACCCTTCACCATATATACATTCACGGATGCGAGGTTGTTCGAATACGAAGATGGTCCTTGGCTGCCCCCTTCCGTGCTTGCAGAGGCTTGGGTTAAATTTTTCCCATGTTAAAATGGATTGGTTAACACAACAGGCTGTTGTTGCATCACAAACTTTTGGGCTTCTGCAAGCCTAGGACATAGATGGGTCGAGTGGTCTTCCATGCATAAGTTGCATGGATACCTCACCTTCCATTTCTCAGTGTTGTCCCCAACAACATTATCGGTAGGTTTTGTATCCCCCTTACCCTTCTTTCGTTGTTTTTTCTTTCCTTCAGGCTTCTGGGTGGCCTTTGGATTAGTCGATTGCAATGTGTGTACATCCGACGTTTTGGTAGTGGGAGCAGCCAAAGTAGTAGTTTGGTTGTCGCTGTGTGTTGTATAGACAACTGCTGCAACTACTTCATCAATTGCTCAATGGGATTTGTTTGTGCTGAACCAATAATACCATCGGCATGTGGTCCAACTCTCTGTCTGGTGTTATCAAGTATTGAGCGTGGCGCATATGGCAAGATCTCGTATAATAAACCAGACTGAGAATATATTAGCTCAAGTTGTTGAGCTCTCATGATGGCGTCTTCTTTGGAAAATACTCCCGATGTTGCGATGTCTTTGGACAACTGTGGGACCAAAGACTTAAGGAACCACTCAAGTAGGAATTCTGGTGGGACTGGTACCTTAATTAGACTCTTTTGGCATCTCCATTCTTGGATGTGATAAGAGATATGGTTCACTTTTGTTTGTGATAAATTGGCCAGCAATTCGGTGCCAACGTCATATCTCATAGGTAACTGGAAATGGTTTAGGAAAGCCATCTCCAGTTCGCCGAAGGAAGAGTATCTTGAGTAATCGAGCTCAATGTACCATTTCACAACACTCCCAATGAGAGTACGTTGAAACAATCATAACTGTACGGAGTCATCTTTCAATGAGTTAGATGAGCACCAAAGATGGAAGGTAGTCACATGATCTCCTGGATCTTCGTTAGTCTTGGCTTGGAACTTTGGGGTGTCCGAAGGTAACTTCGTTGGCATAGAAGGCCAATGCAGATCGTGACAGATAGGGTCATTCAAAAACCTTTTCAAGTCTGGCAAATGCAAGGTTGTCGAGAAGGGTAGTTTGGGTTGTTGGTGATAACCTGGGAAAAAGGGGCTTGGAGTTTGACTGGCACCAGGTTTCCAGGAAAAGTTTGGCTGTTGGCCTGGGTTCTAGTAAAAACCATGGCCATTTCTAGCGTATTTATTTTGCATGTGAGGAGACATCATCGATTGATTTCCAAAATAGGACATACATGGTTGGGCATGCATTACATTCGAAGGACTTTGGGAAGACTTGCCCCATGTCGGTATCGTGGGGATAGGCATAATGCTTTGTCTGGGGTTCCATTGATTGTGAAAAGAATTACCCCAGATCGACATTCCTGACAAGGGAACTGATCCCTACCAAGAATTCCAAGGCCCTGATGTGGAAGAAGTTCCTGGGTGTGCCCCCTGTGCAGGAATAATACCCTACATAGGATTAGGTTGTACGAAACCAGGGTTGCCCCCAGTTGGGAAAGTAGATGACGAGAAGGCATTGTTACCAAACACACCGAACAAAGAAAACGGTGTTGAACCTTCTGGCATATTATGCAAAGGTGGTCCTTGACTCCCCGCTCCAAATAAACTATGGTTTGAAGGTGGCCTGACGGATTGCTGATGCGTGCCACTGAGTGAAGGGGATGAAGGAGGTATATAACCTCCCTCGTAAGGCAAAGCATTAAAAGGAGCATAAGTTCCCCCCATGTGTCCTTGCAGAGGATCATTAGAGCTCCCTGCCCCCAGATCTAAAGTCTATGAAGTGGAGTAGGAAAGTACAGGACTTGTACCTGAACTAGGCATCCCGTATGAGAACGGAGGGCCTGTCACATTTGGTGTGAAAGGGGTTGTGGCCGTCGCCAGAGACGGGATCGAACCACTTTGCGATGTAGAGGTGGTTGAGACCATGGTGGCTCAGACCGGTGATGGTGGGTTAGAAGGTGGAAACTCTCTTGTGGTGACAACCGTAGTGGGAATTGAAGAATTCCCAGAAGGAGTAACAACATTTGTTTCCATTGCTGTGTGCGACACTGTTTGACACTCGTAAGGATGAATCAGTACGATGATGGGTGCTGAAAGATCAGTGATGGAGGTTTCAAGTGGGCCAATAGCTTGTTCTTCAAAGTCTAAGATAGTTGATTCCTCCGTATGTTGGTCGGGAACAACTTCGTGTGACCCGGTCACTTCAAAAGACCCTTGTTGGTCTAGCTTTCACCTTAGTGGTGGCGGGGGTGGCTTCAGTGTAAACGGTGATAGGCCTTGAAGCCTTCGTGACCGGTGGAGCTTGTGATCCTCCACTGCGTGAGAAGATCAAAGACACACTAGGGTAGTCTAACCATTCAAAAACAACACGCACTAAAAAATTCCCTATAAGATAAGACAGGCAAACACTAAATTAATTGGAAGAACAATTACAACAACCAACACAAGAGAAACTTACCGGTGCAAGTGCAACTCGAAAATGGAAGCACCCTCTAGGTATACTCTGCAAAGCATGGCCCGATGTCTATCCTAGGTACTGCGGTATACCCTCACAGTCACCTGTGTATGTCCCTAGAAAATATAGGCAACTAAGTTGCTATCACATGAACAGTCACCGGGCGGGTACAATCGAAAGTCGGGTAGACCACAATGAGCAGGGTATCGAGCCCGAAACCTGTCAAGGGTGTCGAAAGAAAATGGTCCGGAAGACAACTAAAGACCTCGAATGGATTTGAGACCCACGAAGCCCCATGGAAAATGCAATCAACGGAATCCCAAAACAAGCCCTCTATATGTGTTCTCCACTACGATTGGTCCAACTTTGGAGGGGTTATCTCCTCTGCCTTTCCGCACGCGACCTCGTGTTTATCCCCTGTGTTAGAGGGGGGTCCCAGATAACTTTCATGATACTGGACTTGGACACTCCCTAAATCAGACTCCAATGTTGGATTTTAATGGCCTTGAAGAGTTTCCTCTCCAACCTAATCCAAGGCCCTAATCCTGAACTAGTTGGTTAACCCTACAAACATAAAAGTCTAATAAATTTTAGATTTAGCATTAATTTTATGGCCTGTCTTATGTCAAAGGGTATGAAAGTGAAACTAACGATGTTTGAAAGACGAAAGTAAAAATGAAAGCTGGAAACAAAAATCTTCACTTAATGCAAATTTTCAACAACTTTTCAAATATATATATATATTTAAATAATTTTCTAAGATCTTTTGAACAACAAACCTAAAGCATGATTTCACTCGACTATGAGCTACTTACAATCTAAGTAAACTATCAAGAACTTAATAAAGCAAAGACTTTTCTCTGGTTACTAATGCAAAACAACACTTTTCAACCAAACAAGGAAATGAAAGATTTTTATTTTATTTGAATGCTCACAAAGCAAAAAGGAAAAATATCAACAAGTCAAAAACCAAGAAAAATTTCTGGCCTAATCGTATATCTCAAAGAATCACTTCAAGAAATCACACACTAGCAACTTAAAAAATGACTCTCACACTTGTCTAAAAACCCTAAAGAAAATTTTGATGAAAAACTTTTAAATGAAAAAATAAAGCTATGGATGAGATCAAACCTAAGCTACTGATTGCTAGGACATAGATTCAAAAACTTGAGAGTTATAACTCTTGTCAAGGGAAAGGATGACTGCCTCACCCTCAACAAAAACTATCCTGCACAAGCACACTCCTGACAATTCAACAACAAGCGTGTGCACGTGAGCTGTGTAGAGACAGAGGGCGTGTACACGTGTGCTGGCCTTATACAGGCCACATGTATCTCTAAAACTCTGAAACAAATAAAAATAGACAATCCAAACCAGAAAGAGACCACTGATATTGAGAACCATGATCTCTTGAAGGCTTGGACACTTTCTTTAATAGAAAAAATAAAACAATGTAAGGAAAAAATTCGTAAAACAAACCAATTTGAGATGAACCAAGACTAGAAAGAGTTCCAGAAAACCCCTGAGAATGACTGATTTTGACAGGGAAAAGGATGACTGCCTCAAAAATTCTCTGGAATCATACACGCTACTATTAATTCTTCATTTAGCGTTTACATGCGGGCTGTAAGAAAGTAGGGCATGGGTACACGCATGCAGACCTTATGCAGGCTGCGTGTACCTCTGTGGGTCTCAAAAAAAATTACAGTCGAGCAAATAATCTGAGATAGCTGGTATGGAAAACCATAATCTCTGTCAGCTCAGACTTTGCAGAAACTTCAAAGAATAGAAAAGAAAACCAATCTTTTAAAAATACCCAAAAATATTCCCAGGAACCCTAGAGACTTCCCCAATATGGTCGCCATTTATGTTGTGGTGGGAAATCCCCCTACGGACTAGCACTTAGGGTTATATTATTGATGCAGATAAGATTGAAATAATCCTACTTTCTACTGTCGTCCCAGACCTAATCCCCATTTCTTTTAAGAAAATACATGGTTAAACGAACATACCTTGTTCCGGACATTTGATGTCGATCCTTCTTCACGCTTGATCACTTGCTAGCAGCTATCCTCCCAAGACTAAATTGCGTACAAAACAAGCAACAAACTTTACATGCATTTGTTCTACAGATTAATGGGTTAGAGATTCAAACATATACTCACTAAACTATGAAGAACTCATATAGTGGGACGGGAAAAGCATTTCTTTATTATTAACTTTAATGAATCAACTTACAATGTCGACACTGGCCACTGCTCTGCGAACCTGATCTTGGGCTCCTCTTAAAATTTCCTCCAACTTCTTTGCTTTGTATCTCTCTTTGCACAAGGATGGCTAAAGGGTTGGGACAATGAGAATGTGCAATTGGGTAGAGTTTATTTACTCTTATTCTTCTCTTCCAAATAAGACCCCTAACCCTTCTTTTATAGGCTAGAAGAAGCTAGGTATTTGGATGAACCATCGGCCATGCATGGCCAAAAGATTTAGTTAACTCACCCAAAGCTCTATGTTCCGTCGACAACTTTCCTTTCTTTGTGCTTTTGTAGGTACACACAGGCTGTTTTAGGTCAGCTAGCATGTACACGCGTGCAGTAATGGAGTTGGGCGCATGGGCCCTTATAAAAGAGGTTTTTTAAAGAGTTGTTCAACAGTTCTTTGGCAAAGAAGGGATCTGAGATGGCCTGATGCCAAGTAAGCATGTATGGTGCAAATTAGGGTTATAACAATATGGTTTCATCCATAAGAAGTTTTGGACCATCGTGAGCGTTGTCTTCATCAACACACCACCCAGGAAGTGTTAGTCCAGTGGAAATATACAACTCGAGCTGATGCCACTTGGGAGCCAACTACCATTCTGCAATAATTTCTCCATATCAAGCCTCGAGGACAAAGTTGTTTTTAAGGGAGAGGGAATGTTAGGGACCTAACCTCCCTAACCCCTCATGTAGGTATAATAATATATTTCCATGTAATAAAGGCCAATATTAATAAGGCCTAGAAATAAGGAAGAATAAGTCAAATGTAAGAAGACCTAATAGAAGATTCCGCTTCTAGAAGGATCTTCCTCTGGATTGTTCTTATGGATAGATAGATTTAGTATAAATAGGAGTAGAGGGTATGAGAATTTTTTTCTTGGAGAATTATTGTAATAGAGATTTTCTCTACTGAAGGTTTCCCCCTCGAAGAGGCAAGTGAACATTGTTTCCTATCAATAAAAGTATTATTTTGGTGTCATGTTTCATCTATTATGTTGTTCCACTATTATTCTCTGCAATATTTATGTTTTCAACTATTTTAATAGATATGGTACCTTACAACTTTCTCCAATATCACCTTTTTACTTTCCACCATGTCTCTTACGAAATGGTATTGTACATCAATGTGCTTAGTCTTCGAATGATAAGAAATGTTCTTTTCCATAAATATTGTGCTTTGACTATCACAACTTACCTTCATAGGTATCTTCTCAAACTTGATTCCTGAACATAGCCTTTGCAACCGGACTGCTTCTTTGCTTCCATGAGTGGCCACCATGTATTCGGCTTATGTTGTTGACAAGGATACGACCAATTGTCGCTTACTCATCCAACTTATTTCTCCACTAAACATATTGAATACATATCCGCTGGTCAACCTTCGTTGATCCATATCTCCTACCTAGTTGACATCAACAAAGAGATGTACATTTAATTTATCACTTTCACCTTCAGGTCTTTCTTGGTAGCATATAGCATAGTCCTTCGTGCCACACAAATACCTGAATACTCTCTTGACAACTGTCTAGTTCTCCTTTCCAGGTGTTGACATGTACCTGATTAACACTCCCATTGCATGGGTAATGTCTGGTCAAGTGCAGACCATCACATACATTATACTACCAAAAAAACTTGCATAGGGAACACATGCTATGTCCTCTATTTATTCATGTGTCTTTGGACACTGTTCAACAATTATCCTTGCTCCCACAAGAATTAATACCTTCACCAGTTTGCAATCCTGCATGTTGAACAGTTTCATAACTATTTCAATATACTTCGTCTGATTCAACCATAGATTTCTAGAGGCTTGATCTCTCTTAATCTTCATTCCTAGAATGAAGTTAGATGCACCAATATCCTTCATGTTGAACTTGGAGGATAGATGCATTTTCACTTCCTTTATTGCATCCATGTTGTTTCCAATCAACAACATGTCATCGACATACAAAACTACATATATGAAACACCCACCTTCTTCCTTGGACTATATGCAGTGATCAACTTTGCTTCTCACAAATCCCAAACTAAGGATTTATGTGTTGAAATTTTGGTACCATATCTTCGACGATTGATTTAGATCGTAGAGGGATATTTTTTAGTTTGCACACCAACTCTTTCTTTCCCTTTACTAAAAGTCCTTTAGGTTGTTTCATGCAGATTTCTTCTTCTAGGTCCCCATGTAGGAACAATGTCTTCACATCCATCTGTTCTATTTCCAGATCGAATGCTGCAACCAGAGACATTGGTACTCTAATGGAAGTTAGTTTTTCAACAGGGGAAAAAATCTCACCGAAGTCGACTCCCTCGACTTGGGAATAACCTTTCGCTACCAGTCGAGCTTTGAACTTCTCGACTTGTATTGCAACATTCATATTCTTCTTGAATACCCAATTTCTACCAACAATATTTATTCTACTAGGTAACTTGACTAAATCCCATGTCTCATTCTTGTGCAAGGATTCCATCACTTTGACCATGGCATCCTTCCAGAGTTTACCCTCTGTTGAGTTAACTGCCTAACCGACCGGCTTGGGCTCATCGTCAATGGAAATTAGCATGAATGAAGAACATAAATCGGGTGGAATATACCTTTCAACTGGTTTTCTTATTCTTTCTTATCTCCTTACCACTAGATTCTATTGTTCCACCTCTTCCTCAGATTCAACCGACTCATCTAAATTATCTTCTTCGTTCCTCAGTTCAAACCACACCGTCTCAGGATTATTCTTAGTCTGAAAAAATTCTTCAAGATCATAATTACCTCTGAGTTCTCTGCAGACCACATCTCAACTATACACTATTCTCCTTGATGCTAGATCCCAGAGCTTATATCCTTTCATTCCTTCTTTATATCCAATGAAAATACATTTGATTTCCTTCTTTTCCAACTTGCTCCTCCTTTCCTTGGGAACATGCACAAATGAATCAAATACACATACTTTGAGATGTGAAACCGAAGGCTTCTTACCCGACCTTACCTCATGTGGAGTTGTGTCGACTAGCACCAATGAAAAAGACATATTCACCAGATATCTTGCAGTGTCGACTGCCTCCACCCAAAATTCTTGTGTGAGCCCATCACCACTGATCATGCTCCTTGCCTTATCCATCAATGTTCTGTTCATTCTCTCGACAACTTCATTTTTCTCTAGGGTATATGGTGTGGTATTTTGGCATTCTATGACACAATTTTTATAGAACTGATCAAATTATTTTCCACATAATTCACCGCCATTGTTAGTTCTCAACACCTTAATCTTCTTTTCTGTCTGGTTTTCTACAAGATCTTTAAACTCTTTAAATTTATCGAAAACCTATGATTACTTCCTTAGGAAATATATCAATGTCTTCCTAGAAAAATCATCTATGAAGGTGACATAATATAGGAATCCACCAAGTGAAGGCACTGAAACTGGGCCAAACACATCACTATGCACCAATTATAGAATCCCATTTTCCTTTATCGCTCCAGATGGAAACCTCACCCGATTTTTTTTTCCATATATGAAATGTTCACAAAATTCAACTTCTAAACCACATTCAGAAAAAACTTCGACCATACCTTTTTTGTTCATAGCTCGAAGTCATTTTTCTCCAATTTTTCCCATCCTCTCATGCCATAGCATGGTCATGTCGATTTTATCATGTCTTGTCGAGTTGGTTTGTATTGACTTAGCCCGAGTCAGGTCAAGTTAAGTCAAATTCGAGTTGACTTAAGGAGAAACAATGTTGTTGCATCCAATCGAGTTGAAATTCCCTAACAACTTGTATAGGGTTCCAATCCAAAATCCTTTCATTAAGACCATCACACCTCTGACCATCTTGCACAAATCCTTCTGAAATAAAGTGTGCACTCCAACATCACTCATCTTACTAACATATATCATGTTTCTTTCCAAACCTAGAATGTGTAGCACACCTTGAAGGGTTTTTTTCCTCCCATCCTATAGTATCAATCAAACTCTTCCTCGTCTGAAAATTTTGGTTGTCGAGTCATCCCCCAAGAAAAAATCACCTTCATCATATTTTTCATACTCCCAAAACCATTCTCTATGTGGTTTCATATGATAGGATTCTCCCGATTTGAACAACCAAACACCTTGATTCAACTATGTACTAGTTGACGCCAGGTACACATCACGTCCCTTATCTGGGGTTGTCTTTCTCAGTCGGCTGATTTTTGTTGGATCCCGTACTAACTTCCATCTCCCTCGACTTACATTCCTTTTTGTAATGCCCAAATTTACTACATTTCCAACATATTCTTGTCGAATGAACCGTGGATTTAGATCTACCCTTCGACCTAGAATTTCTACTGGAGAATTTTCCTTTATCTCTTTCAACCAATCGACCTCTCGCCACTACAACATATTTGGTCGATCCTTCCATGTTATTTCTTCTCATTTCTTATGACAACAGAGAAACAACCACGTCTTCTAGCGCTAGTGTGGTTTTATTACTCCCTATAGCCATGACTAAGCTATCCCAAGAGTCTGGCCAAGAACATAATAGGCTTATACACTTCTCCTCCTGAGTAATTTTAATATCCACATATGATAACTAGCTTAAAATGGTGTTGAACACATTTAAATGCTTAGTCACTGAATTGCCATCACTCATTCTCAGAAGATACAATTCGGTTATGAGAAACAACATATTTACTAGAGATTTCGTCTGGTATAGTCTTCCAAACTTGTCCCACATTTTCTTGACCGAATCTTCACCTCATACATTCAACATTACTAAATCTGTAAGACAAAGACGAATCATACTTCTTTCTCTTCTTTCGATTTTCTCCTATTCTTCCATCGACATGCATGTCGGTTGGGTACCTGGACATAACGATGTCCATTGTTCTTGATCTAAAAGAAGATATTCCATTTTAAGCTTCCAAAGCTCAAAATTATGGCCATTGAATTTTTCTATCTCTGTTCTTGAATTGCTCGCCATTATTTATTACTATATTTAACACAATTTATGACTTACAAGTCTTACTATACCTAGGGTTTAGTTATCATATTCAAGATTGGTAAATCAAGATCTGATACTCTCGTCAAAGAATAACACGGCTCTAATACCACTTGTCAGAGCTAAACTTCGCTCTGATACCACTTTCCAAGAAATGAGAGACACTTCCACACTAAACCTAGCATAGGAGAAGAAGAATTTAATCAAGAATGTAAATGACAAAGAAATCACACAGTAACAAGGATATTACCTTGAAAACCCAAACCGAGAAGAGAGTCAATCTGAATAAAAGGTTACATTAGCGAATTCCGGTAGCACAAAGGTTTGGGTAATGGAACCAAGTTTGTTTGACATATAATGGTATGAGGTTTAATATATTTGTAGGTAAGACTATTCCATATGGATAGTACATGTCATGCCATTTTCGGTGGTATGTGGAACGTCACATAACTCCTCACAGTTTGAGAGTTATGGCCTTACAAAGTTGAAGGACCCTCATATGATTGGCTTGAAGCCCCAAAAGGTCAAAGAAGTTAAAGTGCTTGCAAAGAAGAAATTATTTAAATAATAAAGTGAAGTGACAAAGTCAAAGAGGATTATTTAAATAATAAAGTGAAGTGACAAAGTAAAAAATGATTATTTAAATAATAAAGTGAAGTGACAAAGTCAAAGAGGATTATTTAAATAATAAAGTGAAGTGACAAAATCAAAGAGGATTATTTAATCAATAAAATAAATGGAGAACTTTCTAATTATGGAAAGTGGTTATAAGAAGGTTAACCCTAAAATGAGAAAAATGGGTTAAGTGGTCAAGTGGCTGTTGGATACATGGATACGTGGCAAATTGGGCAAAGTTGGATATAGGTGACTATGTGGACAAAGTGGCTATGTGGAAAAAGTGGCCTAGAAGATGCTTCTAAGGAAGCTACTTGGAGAGTATAAATAAGAGGCAAGGCTCTCTCATTTTAATCACACTTAATCATATTGAATATCTACACGTGATTGAGGTAACCAAATGATACCTAAGCTGAATTTCAGAGGGAAGGTGAAGTAAAGAAGGCCAAAATTCAAGGGAGGATAAATTCTTTTGATGATGCTTTATAAGGTATGTTATTTAAAGGGTCATCTCACCATTTTCCCAATATTTTTTTTTTCTAGAATGTTTTAGACCGTGAAATTGGGAGGCCATTGAGGAAACATATCCAAGTAGCTGTGGTACGAATTTTAGCTTGTGGGTCGTTGTATTTTTGGAGTTACACTCCGTGGAAAGTAGGGTTTGTGGCTAGTCCTAAAACTAGTCTAAAACAAGTGTTTTGGGTAAAAACGTCATAACTTCTTCATAACAGATCCAAATTCAGTAGTATTTTGTGTACAATTTTCAGATCCATACCACAAGTATTCCATGTATGGAACACTCTACAAGTTCACTCTCTAGAACAAGCCACAATTCAACAAGGTATGCCATTTTTGCTATAACTCCTTTTCTGAGAGGTTCCTAGTAGTGACACCTGGAGGAATTGCATAAAACACACTGAAGAACATTGTGTATTGTTTTCAGATCTTTATTCATTACAGGTACATAGTTATGATTATTTCAAGTTAGGGTTGTTGACTAATCCAAAACTAGTCATGCGAGACTAAAGTAAAGTTTGATTAAAATGATAGTCTCTTGTTGTGAAAGTTACGAAAGGTTTGTAGGTATGTGATCATATACACCAGGTCTATTACAGAGTTAAAAATAAGTTTTGGATGATGAAATTGATGAGGGATTTTGGTTGAGGTACATGTTGGGTACATGGTTGAGACAAGTAGTTGATGAATTGGCACATACATGAGGTGTATATTTTATGATGTTTGTACATATTGATGAGTCCTAGTTGATGAGTAGTTGATACATGATTGACATAATTGGTACATTGTTGATGCACTTGTTTATGGTACATGTTGATTACAGGTTGAGGTACAGGTTGATGCATGGTTTATGCATGGTTCATGTTATTGGTACAGGTTATTTGGTGCAGGTTGATTGGTATAGGTTTACAACAATATATCTCACAGTGATAGTGTGACAGTGGTTCCATCATTCTACTTATACGTCAAGGAAGTTGGACAGGGCAAGGACATATGGTTGTAGCCACCTTCCGGTTGTAGCCAAAGAACATAGGGGGTTGTATCCTCCTTTTGGTTGTAGCCAGAGAATTGGGGAGTTGGAGCTTCCCTTAGGTTGTAGCCTGAGAAACTAGGGGGTTGGAGCCTCCTTCCAGTTGTAGTTGGAAAACAAAAAAAGTTGGTGCTTCCAATGAATGTAATTCTTCAAGACATATAAGAAAAAACATTCTGTGGTTTTCTCTCGCTTTGGGTTTCCACGTAAAAACATTGGTGTACTTTTTATATGTATGATTGTTCATTGTTTATTTAATCTGCAAATATTGGATGATAATGATACATTGATATAACACTTGCATTATATGGTTAAAAAGGATTAGATTGCTCTATTACTGATTCAACCCCCCTCTCAGTAATACAACAATTGATATCAGAGGAGGTTTCTTTAGAAATCAGTTTAACCACTGAAAGGTAGATCATGGAGAGAAACAACATGTATAAAAATGGAATACCATAGTTTGATGGACAAAAGTATGCATTTTGGAGCATAAGGATGAAGATATATATATAGGAACATGGATTTGAATTTTGGAAATCAATTGTAGATGGATACACAACACCAATAGTTCCGCCGACAAATGACAAATCAATGAAACTCGGTCAGAATAATTCTGAAGCCACAAATTCACTTCTTAATGGTCTTGGAGAATCGATATTCACCAAAGTTGCACATTGTAAATCCGCTAAAGATATTTGGGACAAAATTTGAAATATTTATGAAGGAGATTCAAAATTCAAAGTAGCAAAGCTTCAAACTTACAGAGGTCAGTTCAAACAACTAAAGATGAAGGAAGATGAGAACATTGCAGCTTACTTTTTATGAGTTGATGAAACATCAAATTCAATCTTGGGATTGGGAGAAGAAATCAAAGAATCTATAATTTTTCAAAAGGTACTAAGATATCTTCCTATGAGATTTAACCCTAAGATGTCAACACTAGAAGAAAGAGTAGATCTAAACTCAATAAGCATGGATGAACTACATGGAATATTCACAACATATGAAATGAGAACTGAACAAGAAAATACATATATAAAAGAAAAAGAACATAGCGGTAGCAGTGACGTCTCAGAAGATGATGAAGAAGAGAATAACTTTATCAGAAGATTGAACAAGGGAACCAATGGAAGGTATAGAGGTAAGATTCCTTTGATTTGTTTTAATTGGGATGGTATTGGTCATTTTTCTAAAAAATGTCCTCATAAGAAAAAGAGAAATGATGAAGGTTACTCAAATAGAAAACAAACATATAAAGACAAAAGAACCACAAATAAAGTTTTCAAGAAAAACTTCTGCACCAAAGAAGACATCTCATCATCATATGAAGATGAAGTCAGTGACAGTGAGACATAAAGAGTTCTATTCATGGCAGTAGAAGACTCTAAAGAAGAACATGAATAGGCCGAAGAAGAATATGAAGAGTCTGAAGAAGAATATGGAGAGGCAGATATTGACTACCGAGAATAATTGTTGTGTGCCATAGAAGTTATCATAAGAGAAAGCAATAGAAGACTCTTATAAAGAAGACTCTGAAGAAGAATATGAAGAGGCAGATGTTGACTACCAAGAATAATTGTTTTGTGCCATAGAATTTATCAGAAGAGAAAAGAAGAAAAACAAGAAACTACAAGTGGAACTAGACAAGAAAGAAGACACCCAGGAACTAGAACAAATGATCAAAAAATTGAAGGTTCAAATTGAAGAAGATAAAAGAATTGAAGAAGCACTCAAATAAAAACTATAATGAAGAGACAAGATCATTGGAAATTTGGAAGTAGAAATTGTCACATTAAGAAAGGATCTTCAAAAGAAAAATATGCAGAACAACTCAAAAGTTTTGAATGACATTATCAACAGTAAAAAACCTCACCATGACAAGTCCAGACTTGGATACAATCATACAAAAAAGGGATCAGGCTCCAAAACAACAAAACAAGAAACATATCCAAAAATCTATGCAGAAACAATCAAAGGGGATATGAAGGTCTACAAAGAAAATGACAGGGACACTCCTCCACCGAGAAGATTCAAATTTCAGAATCAACGACTGATAGAAACAGATAGGCCTCAGGAAGAAGAAAGATTCATAAGAGTACCTCATTTCAGAATATATTCAACTCCCATGTATCAAACTATCTTTTTTGGTTTATGTTATGCATGTAATAATTTTGGAAATAAAGATGTGAATTGCAGAGCTAACAACAGGAACATAAAAAAATTTGAAAGTCATACACAAAAGGGTTATCCAAGAAGGCCTAGTGAAACACAAAGAAGAAGTTACAACATGTTTGAATCTTTGAGCACTGAAGTGGATTGATACAAATGTAACAACTTTGGACGCATGGCCAAAGATTGCAGAATGACAGTCCCTCCTACAGAACCACAACAGAACAACAACAATCACATACATGAATCTCAGAAAAGGACATAGATAAAAAAACAAAATTAATATAGCAATGAAGAATGCACACTCTCTCTACAAGCTAAGCAGAAGAAACGTGGTTGGTATGTTGACAGTGGCTGTTCAAAACACATGATAGGTGATAAAGACAAATTTCTTACATTAAGAAAGGAAAGAGATGGATTAGTCTCCTTCGAAAATGATGATTCAACTAAAATCATTGGAAAAGGCACAATCATAATTGGAAACAATAATACCAAGGCAAAAAATGTTCTACTAGTAGAATATATGAAACATAATCTTCTAAGTGTGAGTCAAATGTGTGACCATGGTCATAAAGTTACTTTCAATTCACAAAAGTGCGAGATAAGAAAAGAAGGTTCAGGAAAATTGATTGCAACAACTGCGATAACTTCAAGCAACATATATGTATTAAGTGAAATTGGAAATGAAAAGTGTTGCCTAGGAAAGGAAGATCAAATTTGGCTATGGCACAGAAGAATGGGTCACATACATTTTGATAATCTTATCAAGGCTTGCAAAAGGGAATTAGTTAGAGAAATTCCCCAGATCAGGAAACCAACCAACACTTTATGCAAGCATTGTCAACAAGGAAAGAAAACAAAGACCAGGTTTAAATCAAAAGAATATTCAACAAAAAGACCACTATAAATTATGCATACTGATCTGGTTGGAACAACTACAACAAAGGGTTTAAAAGGTGAGAAATAATTTATGTTATTAGTTGATGATTATACAAGAATGACTGCAGTTTTCTTTTTCACGAATAAGTTAGAAGCTTTTGAAAACTTCAAGGTCTACAAGGAAATGGATTAAAAAATAAAATGCTTGATATCTGATAATGGAGGAGAGTTCACTTCAAAGGAATTTATGGACTATTTCAGCAAGCATGTAATAAAAAGACAATTCTCCATTGCTAGGACACCTCAACATAATGAAATTGTTGAAAGAACAAACATGACAATACAGGAAATGGCTCGAACAATGCTAATGGATTCCAAATTGACAGATATCGTTTGGACATAGGCAATGCATACAACAATTCACATTAAAAATAGAGTAATGCTCAGAAACAACACTGAAAAAACTCCCTACGAGATATGGAAAGGAAAACCATCAAATGTGAAGCACTTCAGAGTTTTTGGAAGCAAATGCAACATAAAAAGAGAAGATGGTAGAATGGGAAAGTTTGACTCTCGTGTGGACAAATGAGTACTTTTTGGTTACTCAAGTACAAGGAAAGCATACACATGTTACAACAAACATGTATACAAGAATTAAATGAAGAAGAAAATGAATCAATGGAACAACTTTACGAAGAAGAAGCAGAAGATGAAAAATAAGTAGAAGGGGAAGATGAAGAGGATCCGACAGAAGAAAAAGAGCAAGTTCAACAAGTTCCTCCAAAGACATCTAACATATGAGTACAGAAGAATCATCCTTCAGATCAGATTATCAGAGACAAAGATGCAGGAGTTGACAGTAGAAGAAGAATCCGTTCACCAGAACAAATACACCTAGCACTCTCATTTACGATTGAACTAACCTGTTTTGAAGAGGCCAACAAGGATGTATTTTGGAATAAGGCCATGGATGAAGAATTAGATCAAATAGAGAAAAATGACACTTGGGAATTGGTTCCAAGACCAAAGGATAAGAATGTGATCAACACAAAGTGAGTATACATGAATAAATTGAATGAAGATGGATAGGTTACAAGGAACAAAACTAGATTGGTATGTAAAGGATATGCATAGGTTGAAGGAATCGACTTTGATAAGACATTTTCCCCAGTTTCCAGAATGGAAACAATCCGATTTCTTTTAGCTTATGCATGCTCCAAAAATATTAAGGTGTATCAGATGGATGTAAAATCAACTTTTCTGAATGGGGAACTTGAAGAAGTCTACATTGAACAACCAGAAGGATTTCAGTTGTCAGAGAACACAAATTATGTGAGTAAATTAAAGAAGGCCTTGTATGGTCTAAAACAAGCTCCTAGAGCATGGTACTCTAGACTGGATAAATATCTACAACAGGCAGGGTTTAGAAAAGGAAGTGCAGTCAACAAACTCTACATCAAGGTAACTCAAGATAGTATTTTATTAATTGAAGTTTATGTTGATGATATTATTTTTGGAAGTACTGATGATAGGTTAAGCCATAAATTTGCAAAGAACATGTAGAATGAATTTGAAATGTCATTACTTGGAGAAATATCCTTCTTTCTGGGTCTTCATATACGTCAAAGAAACCAAGGAATTTTTATTTTTCAAACCAAGTATATCAAAGAAATGATAAAGAGGTTCAGAATAGAATATTGCAAACCAGTTATCACTCCCATGAAAACCAGTTGCAAGTTGAGCAAAGATGATGATTCAAAGTCTACAGATCAGAGGAAATACAGGTCAATGATTGGTAGCCTACTATATGTGACAACATCCAGACCAGATATAATGCAGGCAGTTGGACAGGTGGCACGATTTCAAGCAGAACCAAAGGAATCACATGTATTATAAGTGAAGAGGATTTTCATATATATCAAAGGAACATAAGAGTTTGGATTATGGTATCCAAAAGGAAATGATTTATCACTTATTCCCTACACAGATGCAGATTGGGCATGTTGCATTGATGACCGACGAAGCACCAATGGAGCAACATTCTACTTGGGTGAGTGTTTAATATCATGGCTAAGCAGTAAACAATCATCAATATCTTTATCTACAACCGAGTTAGAGTATATTGTAGCATAAACATATTGTACATAGGTTCTATGGATGAAACAAACTCTGACAGATATACAGGTTGAGTATGATGAGCCCATTCCAATCTATTGTGATAATACAAGCACCATCAGTATCTCAAAGAAACTAGTGATGCACTCCAAGATGAATCACATTCCATTCAAGTATCACTTTCTATAGGAACAGGTTGCATAAAAGAACATCAGAGTTGAATATGTGGGCACAAAAGAACAAGTGGCATAAATATTTACAAAACCACTTCCACGGGAAGCCTTTGAGTATCTTTGCCAGAGAATCGAAGTTATTTATACTCCAAAATGAATGATTTTGAATTCTTATCTTATATGTCTTATATGTACACGAGGAAGCACCATAAAGAGGACAGTTTAGGTTGGGAGATCAGATGAGTTAGTTAGGGGGAGAAACCCCGAATGGAAATATACCTTTGCCATTGATGACAAAGGGGGAGATATTTATCAGATGCTGAGGACATAGGCATGGTTCCAGGGGGAGCGTTGGTCACAGAGAGGCAAACATGGTTCCAGGGGGAGCATGAGTGATATGATTTCAGTATTGCATCAGAGTGTTTCCATCAATGCCAAAGGGGGAGATTGTTGATTAATTGGGTTGGTTTTCATTGATGTAAACCCTTGAAGAAAGTCTGATAGCGAATTCCGGTAGCACAAAGGTTTGGGTAATGGACCCAAGTTTTCTTGATGTATAATGGTATGAGTTTTGATATATTTGAAGGTAAGATTATTTTAGATGGATAGTACATGTCATGCCATTTTCGGTGGTATGTGGAACGTCACATAACTCATGGTTTGAGAGTTATGGCCTTACGAAGTTGAAGGACCCTCATATGATTGGATTGAAGCCCCAAAAGGTCAAATAAGTCAAAGTTCTTGCAAAGAAGAAATTATTTAAATAATAAAGTGAAGTGACAAATTCAAAGAGGATTATTTAAATAATAAAGTGAAGTGAAAAAGTCAAAGAGGATTATTTTAAATAATAAAGTGAAGTGACAAAATCAAAGAGGATTATTTAAATAATAAAGTAAATGGAGAACTTTCTAATTATGGAAAGTGGTTATAAGAAGGTTAACCCTAAAATGAGGAAAATGGGTTAAGTGGTCAAGAGGCTATTAGATACACGGACAAGTGGAAAATTGGGAAAAGTTGGACATAGGTGGCTATGTGGACAAAGTGGCCTAGAAGATGCTTCTAAGGAATCTACTTGGAGAGTATAAATAAGAGGCAAGGCTCTCTCATTTTAATCACACTTGAGAATATTGAATATCTACAGGTGACTAAGGTAACGAAAGGATATCTAATACAAATTTAAGAGGGAAGGTGAAGTAAAGAAGGCCGAAGGGAGGATAAATTCTTTTGATGATGCTTTCTAAGGTATGTTATTTACAGGCCATCTCAACATTTTCACAATAATTTTTTTTCTAGAATGATTTAGACCGTGAAATTGGGAGGCCATTGAGGAAACATATCCAAGTAGATGTGATATGGATTTTAGCTTGTGGGTCGTTGTATTTTTGGAGTTACACTTCATGGAAAATAGGGTTTGTGTCTAGTCCTGAAACTAGTCTAAAACATGTGTTTCGGGTAAAAAAAGCATAACTTATTCATAATAGATCCAAATTCAGTAAGAACAAATGTGTTGGTTAGAGTACAATCTATAGTATTCTGTGTACAATTTTCAGATCCATGCAACAAACATTTTTTTAGGGGAATTCTCTACAAGTTCACTCTCTAGAATAAGCCGGAACTCAACAAGGTATGCCATTTTTGCTATAACTCATTTTATGAGAGGTTCCAAGTATTGACACCCAGAGGAATTGCATAAAACAAAATGAAGGACATTGTGTACTATTTTTAGATCTTTATTCATTACAGGTACATAGTTATGATTATTTCAAGTTAGGGTTGTTGACTAATCCAAAACTAGTCATGTGGGACTAAAGTAAAGTTTGATGAAAATGCTAGTCTCTTGTTGTTAAAGTTAAGGAAGGTTTGCATGTATGTGATCATATACACCAGGTCTATTATAGAGTTACAAATCAAATTTGGATGATGAAATTGATGAGGTACATGTTGGGTACATGGTTGAGACAAGTAGTTGATGAGTTGGCACATACATGAGGTGTATAGTTGATGATGTTGGTACATATTGATGAGTCATAGTTGATGAGTAGTTGATACATGATTGATACATACTTGGTACATGGTTGATGCACTTGTTTATGGTACAAGTTGATTACAGGTTGAGGTCACTACTACATATTGAAAAATTTGCGACGACCACTTGCGACGAAAGTACTCTTTCGTTGCAACATGCAAGAGAAAAATTTCTTTTTTTCTAAATCTACCCCGTGTTCGTCACAAAATCGATGCCTACAGTTTGACTAAATTATAATGGTCAATGTTCATTGCATAAGAGACGACCTTAGATAGTCCGTCGCATAAGCGATGAATGTTGACCATAATAATTTAGTCAAACTTTACTGTTGAAAATAACCTAAAATAAATAGGTGGAAAAAAAATATATTTTTAGGTCACTATCGTCGCAATGGCAACGATAGTGACCTAAAATTGGCCTATAAATATTTGATGATTTAAAGATGTTGCGACAATCTTGCTATAACAACAACAGTTTTGAAAGGGTATTTTTGTGCGGAAAAATGTCGTAGAATGTTGTTAGAGGTGGGGAAAAAAGTAAAGCGGGTGAAAAGGGTGATGGTAGATGTTATTTCCCTTGTAAAAAATGTTGCCTCAAACATCCCGTAAGAATTTTAATAGCAACAACTACAAAACATTGTAGGAAATATGGTCACATTGATGGCATATCGAATGAATATCGTCCCATGGTAATTAGCTATATATTCATTATCTTTT
>ML791024.1:258200-269538 GCA_009831015.1 Picea engelmannii | reverse complement strand
AGTCACATGCCAAGTTCAACATATAGGCATAAGATAATAAAATCAAGTGACATACACTCATTCACATCTCCTTAGCTTCAACTTCAAGAACTGGATCTATATTTCTAGACATTATTGGTTTATTTGAAGTTGGTACAAACCTAGCATCAAATGGAACGACATATATTTGTCAAAATTTCCTTATCTTCAACTTCAACTCCAATAATTGCATTAATGTTTAAACATCAACTTCAACAATTGCATTTATGTGTAGACATTATCAATTTGTTTGAAGTTGGTACAAAAGTGTCATAGTACATCATTAAATAAGATAACATATATATGTTCACATGTCCTCATCTTCAACTTCAACAATAAGATTTATGTTTGTAGATAACATATATTTGTTCATATATCCTCATCTTCAACTTCAACAATTGGATTTATGTTTAGACATGAATAGTTTGTTTGAATTAGTACAAAAGTGACATGGTATATCGAAGTCCAAGGTGTCATCCATCTTGGAAAATGAACTTTTTGTTAAATGGTCACCTCTATTTCGAATATCCTTGTGTTAAAGTAAATTATATGAATTAAGGGGTATATGAACATCATGAAAATGAAATTTTTTGTTCAATGGTCACCTCTTATCATCCATGTGTTAAGTTAAACTAATATGGATTAATGAATATATTAAATGAGGTCTGAATTTTATATTTAAATCAATACAATATATATTAAAATATTAAAGACACCTCTAGTAAAATTTTTTAGTATAATTTATTACCAATTAATATTATAAATCTAATTAGCTATATCAATTTGATTTTTCTGAATTTTACAACCTTAAAAAATTCAATAACCTCATTTAAGAATTTTTAATACTAACCCATTATTATTATATACATAATTAATACAATGTTTTGAAATACCATTATCAACTCCACAAACAAAATTTTTTTGGACTTTGCAACCTCACAAAGAAGTTCCACATGATCTATGTGTCAGTCATTTGAGAAAATTAGTTGTGTACAATAATTATTTTGTATCAATATGAACATTAGTTGTGTGCAATAATTATTTTGTACAATAATTATCATGTATCCTAAGCTTAGTGAGAGAGTCACATGTCAAGGTCAATATATCGACATAAGCTAATAAAATGAAGTGACATATACTCATTCACATCTCCTCATCTTCAACTTCAACCATTGGATCTATATTTAGACATTATTGGCTTATTTGAAGTTGTTACAAAAATGTCATAACATGAAAGAACATATATTTGTTAATGATGCAGGAGCATCGCTCACTCATCAAGCGAACCAACGCATGGAACAGAAAAGACAGTTGGATGAGCCAACACACATTTTGAAATACTTTAGAAATTGTTGCACCGTCCCTTAATGAAGTCCTATTTAAAGAAGCGCACTTGTATTGCAAAGGGGACCTTGAGCCTTTAAGCTCTCGTCCTTAGTAGATAGGAAGGCATTTAATAGATTTAATGCTGGTGGGTAGATGTTTAATTGTAGATTTGATAGTTGTAGAATTCGAGAGGGAGAACGGATATAGACACCCTACATTGTAGATTTTCATTTAGAAGCATTCAGAGAGAGAGAAGAGCAGAAGCAGAGGATTGTGTGAAGAACACCCATGTACAAAATTGAATTAATAGAAAGGAGCTTTGATTCAATCACATGGTTTGTGTTATTCTCTGTGTGTTTTGTATATGTACTCATGAATGTTTGTTTTCTGGTCATGCACTTGCTTTCATATGCTGTGAATGAGTTTCAATTGTTTCTCTAAGTAAGCCAGAGAATTCCTGTAAGGAGTGCAGTTGAATTTGTTCGCAAGGAGTGCGTGACTGCAGGGTTTACTTCAAGGTAGATTTTGTTCTCATATCTTCAAGAGTGCAGGTTTGGCATTGGAGCTGTGCAAGGTGTGCGCAGGCTGGAAGAAGTCTTAGGGTTGCGATTATGAGAAAAGGGATTTAGACAGCTACTACAGGTGGGTGTGCAGAGACGAGGAATCTTCAACACTTAGTCGTGTTCAAAGATTTGTCGCAAGGAGTGCGTGTAACAAGTCCTCATAAAGACTTGTGAAGCGAGGACAAGCTCAGGTGAAATGTGACGTACGGTTGAAATCTCCTGGAGAGATTTCACGAGAAGCCGAGGACCGTCAGATATTTCAAAGCTGCAAGGAGGTTAAGGCGCGAGCATTTAGAAGTTCGAAGCTCAGGAGGAGGTAGCACTGTTGATTGGGTTCATAAGAACCATTAGATCTACACGTGCCATCGCATATCGACATATCACGAGTTGGAGCACCAAGTCGTGGGAACGGAAGTGGAGACATCGTGATCCGCGACATCCCGATAGAATCCTAACCGTTGATTGTGTTGACGCGTGTCAAAGAATCTCGAAGGATCGGGGTTCGGAGAATCGAGGTTCTCGATAGCAAAGAACTCTCGCAGGTTGGATTCGCGATCCGTGAAATCCCGACGATGACGTGGCAGTGTGGGACCCCGGAAGCTAGTGGAGTACAGGTGGCATTGTATCGGAGGATCGACACATCGGGGTTCGAAGTTTGGAAACTCAGAAAGTTGACGTCGCGAGTAGCGATATCTCGATAGGGAAAACTCCGATAATAGAAGTTGGGGAAAGTCAATGATTGATCCATATCGGGGTTCGGGGATTCGTAAGGCATAAGGTACACGAGCATAGAATTCGCGATATCGCGAATTCCGATTTCCCGATTGTTAAGGGAGATCATTGGAGAGTGCTGTGGGTGAAGAATTCCCGATGGGGAATTAGAGGAGCATTGTCGCTCTTTGGGCCAAAGTCAGAAAAGGTCCTGGTGAACGCGATCGTTCTCCGAGGAGTGGGGAAGATTGCTAGAAAGTGGTATAAGAGCGGGAATTTCTTTGCTTTCTGTAGCAGAGAAGAGAAGACATCATGCCACCCAGAAGGGAAAGGTAGTCACCTGATCCCGAAGACAGGGAGGTGCGAAGAAGGGGTAGGCCAATAGGAAATCCAGAAATGGAGCGACAGATGAGAGATCTCCGAGCAAGGCTCGAGGAGATGGAGACAGCACAAAGACGCAGAGTTGGTGCTGGGGAGCTTAGCGATTCCGAGGTTGAAGAAGAAGCTGGACATGCAGAATAATTCACAGCAGAGGACGCATCAACCGAGCGGTTGATCAAAGCCATCGCCAGAATGGGAGCAAAGGCGAAAATGGATATTCCAGTCTATGAGGGGAGCCTGGATGCAGAAGAGCTATTGGACTGGATCCGATCTCTTGACACCTACTTCGATTACGAAGATATCGAAGAAGATAAGAAGGTCAAGCATGCAGTTACGCGCTTGAAAGGACATGCAGCACTGTGGTGGGATGAACTACAAGCTGACAGACGCTGCAAAGGCAAGCAAAAAATAAAAAGTTGGGATCAGATGATCGCGAAGATGAAAGCGAAGTTCATCCCGAGAGATTATCAGATCACTCTGTTTAGGCAAATGCAGAACCTGAGGCAGAAGCTGATGACGGTGAAAGAATACACCGAAGAGTTTTACTAGCTCAATATCAGAGCGGGTCATCGGGAGAGCGATGATGAGAAGGTAGCCAGATACCTAAATGGGTTGAGGTACGACATTCAGGATGAATTGAGCATGGTTACCATCCGAATAGTTGAGGATGCATACCAGATGGCTCTGAAAGCCGAAGAAAAGCTGAGCCGTAAGCAAGGTCAGCAAGGGCGAGGCAGGAGTCAACCCAGAGGCAAAGCAATTGCCCAGGAGAAATTCCAGAAGCCCAAGGAGGAGTGGAAAAAACCTCAGGGTAAGATTGAAAGAGGTGGAACCTCACAACAGAGGCAGCCATATGTTGATCCGAGGAGACAGAAAAATAATCAGCAAGGAGATTATGCTGATGCAAACACTCTTCCTCGTACTAGAGGTCGAGGTAGAGGAAGAGGTGGCATTATCACATGTTTTACATGTGGGAAGAATGGGCATAAGTCATTTGAATGTCCAGAGAAGAAAAAGGACATCGGAGAAGCTCACATCACTGAAGCTCAGAAGCGTGATGCTGAGGACGAAGATGTAGAAGGCGAAAGATCGCTTGGAATGCATAAAATCCTTTTGACACCTGAGAAAGAGGTGGAAGATACAACTCAGAGAAGCCGACTGTTCAGAACTGCATGCACAACCAAGAACAGAAAGTGCAAGGTCATTGTGGACAGCGGGAGCACAGACAATCTTGTTTCGGCCAAGATGGTAGAAAAGTTGGAGTTGGAGACGACCAGTCACCCGAGTCCATACAAAGTATCATGGCTACAGAAGGGACATCAGGTGAGTGTCACTAAACAATGTTTAGTTGAATTCAAGATAGGTGGATATAATGATAAAATTCTGTGTGATGTCATTCCCATGGATGTATGTCATTTGTTATTGGGTAGACCATGGCAGTATGACAGAAATGTAGTTCATGACGGGAGGATGAACACATACACCTTAGAGAAGGATGGGAAGACACACATATTGCTTCCGATAAAGGATAAGGAGGTAAAACCGGAAGTGAGCAACACAATACTTCTCATGAGTGGGAAGGAACTTCTCACAGAGATGGAGAAGAAAGAAGATCCACAATTCTTTGTGGTCAGGAAACTGAGAATTGTCCTGACAAGCACAAGAGTGGATGACTTACCAGATGAGATTCAGGAATTGCTGGGAGAGTTCGCTGACATCATCATGGACGAATTACCTCATTCGTTGCCACTGATGAGGAGTGTGAGTCACCACATAGAGCTCATACTAGGAGCAAGTTTTCCGAACAAGGCCGCGTACAGGTTGACACCCCAAGAGAACGAGGAGGTCAAGAACCAAGTCCAGGATTTATTGGATAAAGGATTGGTCAGGGAGAGCCTGAGTCCATGTGCTATTCCGACAGTACTAAGTCCGAAGAAGGATGGAGGCTGGAGAATGTGTACAGACTCCAGGGCGATAAATAAGATTACCATCAGGTACAGATTTCCACTGCCAAGAATGGATGATCTGATGGATTGCCTAAGTGGGGCAAATTATTTTTCGAAGATTGATATGAAAAGTGGATATCACCAGATTCGTATGAGAGAAGGTGATGAATGGAAGACATCATTCAAAACAAACGAAGGTTTGTACGGATGGCTGGTCATGCCGTTTGGCTTAACAAACACGCCGAGTACATTCATGAGGATGATGAATGAAGTCCTGAGGGAATTCATTGGGAAATTTGTCGTCGTATATCTGGATGATATACTAATTTTCAGCAAGACCAAGGCTGAGCATTTAAATCATTTGGCCATTGTGATGAGGAAACTACAGCAGGAGAAGCTGTTGATAAACATGAAGAAGTCTTCATTCATGCAGACAGAGCTCATTTATTTGGGGTTTGTGATTTCGGTGAATGAATTGAAGATGGATCCAGAGAAGGTGGACGTGATCAAGAATTGGTCATCACCGAGAAATGTTTTCGAGGTGAGAAGTTTCCATGGTTTGACTAGTTTCTACAGAAAATTCATCAGAAATTTCAGTGGAATTAGAGCAGCGATGATGGATATAGTGAAGAAGCGGCACAAGATTTTTCATTGGACAACAGAGGCTGAGAAAAGTTTCAATTTGTTGAAGCGAAAGATCACCGAGCAACCAATTTTGGTGTTGCCTGATTTCCAGAAGACATTTCAGGTGAAATGTGATGCCAGTGGGTATGCTATAGGAGCGGTCTTGAGTCAGGATGACATGCCAGTTGCATATTTCAGCGAGAAGTTGGATGAAGCCAAGCTGAAATACTCCACGTATGATAAAGAGTTTTATGCCATCATACATGCATTGAAAAAATGGAGGCATTACTTGATACCCAAGGAATTTGTACTATACAGTGATAATCATGCATTGCAATTTGTGAGTCAACAAGAGAAGTTGAATCAGAAGCATGCAAAATGGGTAGAGTACATGCAGAATTTCACGTTCGTGATAAAACACATTTCAGGAACTGCTAACAAAGTGGCTGATGCTTTGAGCAGGAAATGTTTTTTGCTGCAGGAATTCAGAGTCAAAACATTGGGTTTTGAGAATCTGAAATACATGTATGCAGGTGATGCAGATTTCGGGGAAGCATATGAAGCAGCTGAGAATCCAGTTCTCAGGGATCGGAGCCCATGGATAGACTACATGATCCAGGAGGGATTGCTATTCAGAGGCAATCAACTATGTATTCCAATTTTCTCCATGAGGGAGAATTTGGTGAAAGAAAAGCATAGCAGTGGATTAGCAAGGCACTTTGGCCATGATAAGACATTCACAAAGTTGAGCGAATCATATTTTTGGCCGGTCATGCGAGAAAATGTCAAGAGGTTTGTTGACAGGTGCAGAATTTGTCAGCATTCAAAAGGGAGAAAACAAAATGCAAGTTTTTATCAGCCATTGCCCATACCGGAGAGGCCATGGGAGGCGATTAGCATGGATTTTGTATTGGGTTTTCTGAGGACGCAGAGAGGTGTCGATTCCATCTCTGTGGTGGTGGAAAGGTTTTAGAAAATGGAACATTTTATTCCATGCCAAAAGACCAGCGATGCGACCCACATCGCGAACTTGTTTTTCAAAGAGATTGTCAGACTTCATGGATTGCCAAGAAGTATTGTTTCGGACAGGGATACAAAATTCATAGGTCATTTTTGGAGGACGCCATGGAAGAAGCTGGGAACTAACTTGGCATTTAGCTCATCTTACCATCCGCAGATAGACAGACAAACAAAAGTGGTCAACCGGAGCTTGGGAGATTTATTGAGAAGCTTGGTGACAGAGCACCATGGCAGCTGGGACAACGTATTACCATAGGCAGAATGTGTGTACAATGAATCTGTGAACATGAGCACAGGAAAAAGTCCATTTCAGATTGTGTATGGGACACAACCGAGAGGAGTATCTGAACTCAGAGAGTCAGAACAGACTGCGACTAGCAGTGCTAGTGCAGAGGAATTCGCTGAGGCGATGAAGGAACTTCACAGTAAGGTGAAGCAGCGACTGCAAGATTCCAATCAAGAGTATAAGCATAGAGCGGATAAGCATCGGAGACAACTTCAGTTTGAAGTTGGCGATCTTGTTCTGGCACATCTGAGAAAGGAAAGGTTTCTGAGGGGAACATATAACAAATTGAAGATGAAAAAGATCGGGCCATGCAGAGTCCTGAGGAAATTTGGAGAAAATGCTTATGAGATTGAGTTTCCGGATGGCATCGAGATATCTCCGATATTTAATGTTTCGGATTTATACCCATACAACGCTGGAGAAGCAGAAACTGGAACCGAAGGACCAGTGATCCAGTGGCAGAAGCAATTACCAGTTGCAGAGAAACTGCAGATGGAGTACATACTGGACAAGCAAGTAGGAAAGAAGACCAGGCAGAAGCAATACTTCGAGTACCTGGTGAAATGGAAGAATCACCCAGTAGAGGACGCCAACTGGGAGAATGAAGTGATGATACAGAAGCATGGACAAACCGTGCAGGAGCTCATGGACAGGAGCCCATGAAAGTTTTCAAGCCGAGGAGTATGATGCAGGAGCATCGCTCTCTCATCAAGCGAGCCAGCGCATGGAGCAGAAAAGACAGCTGGATGAGCCAACACACATTTTGAAATACTTTAGAAATTGTTGCGTCGTCCCTTAATGAAGTCCTATTTAAAGAAGCGCACTTGTATTGTAAAGGGGACCTTGAGCCTTTAAGCTCTCGTCCTTAGTAGATAGGAAGGCATTTAATAGATTTAATGCTGGTAGGTAGATGTTTAATTGTAGATTTGATAGTTGTAGAATTCGAGAGGGAGAACTGATATAGACACCCTCCTTTGTACATTGTAGATTTTCATTCAGAAGCATTCAGAGAGAGAGAAGAGCAGAAGCAGAGGATTGTGTGAAGAACACCCATGTACAAAATTGAATTAATAGAAAGGAGCTTTGATTCAATCACATGGTTTGTGTTATTCTCTGTGTGTTTTGTATATGTACTCATGAATGTTTGTTTTCTGGTCATGCACTTGCTTTCATATGCTGTGAATGAGTTTCAATTGTTTCTCTAAGTAAGCCAGAGAATTCCTGCAAGGAGTGCAGTTGAATTTGTCCGCAAGGAGTGCGTGACTGCATGGTTTACTTCGAGGTAGCTTTTGTTCTCATATCTTCAAGAGTGCAGGTTTGGCATTGGAGCCGTGCAAGGCGTGCACAGGCTGGAAGAAGTCTCAGGGTTGCGATTCTGAGAAAAGGGATTTAGCCTGCTACTGCAGGTGGGTGTGCAGAGACGAGGAAGCTTCAACACTTAGTCATGTTCGAAGATCTGTCGCAAGGAGTGCGTGTAACAAGTCCTCATAAAGACTTGTGAAGCGAGGACAAGCTAAGGTGAAATGTGACGTACAGTTGAAATCTCCTGGAGAGATTTCACGAGAAGCCGAGGACCGTCAGATCTTGCAAAGCTGCAAGGAGGTTAAGGAACGAGCATTTAGAAGTTCGAAGCTCAGGAGGAGGTAGCACTGTTGATTGGGTTCATAGGAACCATTAGATCTACACGTGCCATCGCATATCGACATATCGCGAGTTGGAGCACCAAGTCGTGGGAACGGAAGTGGCGACATCGCGATCCGCGACATCCCGATAGAATCCTAACCGTTAATCGTGTTGACGCGTGTCAAAGAATCCCGAAGGATCGGGGTTCGGAGAATCGGGGTTCTCGATAGCAAAGAACTCTCGCAGGTTGGATTCGCGATCCACGAAATCCCGATGGTGACATGGCAGTGTGGGACCCCGGAAGCTAGTGGAGTACAGGTGGAATTGTATCGGAGGATCGACACATCGGGGTTCGGAGTTTGGAAACTCAGAAAGTTGACGTCGCAAGTAGCGATATCCCGATAGGGAAAACTCCAATAATAGAAGTTGGGTAAAGTCAACGATTGATCCATATCGGGGTTCGGGGATTCGTAAGGCATAAGGTACACGAGCATAGAATTCGCGATATCGCGAATTCCGATTTCCCGATTGTTAAGGGAGATCATTGGAGAGTGTTGTGAGTGAAGAATTCCCGACGAGGAATTAGAGGAGCATTGTCGCTCTTCGGGCCAAAGTCAGAAAAGGTCCTGGTGAACGCGATCGTTCTCCGAGGAGTGGGGAAGCTTGCTAGCAGTTAACATCTCTTCATCTTCTACTTCAACAATTGCATTTATGTGTAGACATTATCAATTTGTTTGAAGTTGGTACAAAAATGTCATAGTACATTATTAAACGAGATAAAATATATATGTTCACATGTCCTCATCTTCAACTTCAACCAATAGATCTATGTTTGTAGATAGTATATATGTGTTCACATATCCTCATCTTCAACTTCAATAGTTGGATTTATGTTTAGACATGAATAGTTTCTTGAAATTAGTACAAAAGTGACATGGTAGATCAAAGTAGAAGGTATCATCCATCTTGAAAAATAAACTTTTTTGTTGATTGGTCACCTCTATTTTGAATCATCCTTATGTTAAGGTAAATTTGTATGAATCAAGGGATATATGACCATCATGAAAAAATATTTTTTTGTTCAATGATCACATCCAACTATCTATGTGTTAAGTTAAATTAATATGGATTAATTAATATATTAAATGAAGGTGTGAATTTTATATTTAAATGGATACAATATATACAAATATTAATATATTTTTACCAAAACAAGTTCAATGTAAATATCACCTTTTGTATACTAATGTTTTTTAATATTATTTATTGTGCCAAAGGAATTCTAAAACAATAGTATGGGAGAGATGTCCATGTAACATAATACATTAAAATAATAGTAAAAAATCCACAAAATAATTAATTAACATTAAATTAATAATGAAATAATAAAAAATATTAAAATATATATAAATGAAAAAAGCATATAAACAACAAGTCTGCTCAATTAATCAATAAGCACAATAATCAAAACATTTATATAGTACCACCATCATATATCTATCTTAACCCTCTATCTATCAAGCACCTAGAGGGATAGATCCCGAGATAAGATGGATTTATGTTGATTACCAATTAACATTATAAATCTAATTACCTATTTTTAATATTATTTACTAATTCAAACAAGCTATTTATGTCTAAACATATGAAGTTGAAGATGAGGATATGTGAGCAAATATATGCTATCTACAAACATATATCTAATTGTTGAAGTTGAAGATAAGGACATGTGAACACATATATGCTATCTCATTTAATGATGTACTATGTCACTTTTGTACCAACTTGAGACAAATTGATAATGAATACACATAAATGCAATTATTGAAGTTGATGTTTACACATAAATGCAATTATTGGAGTTGGAGTTGAAGATGAGGACATGTTGACAAATATATGTCATTTCATTTTATATCAGTTTTGTACCAACTTCAAATGTCTAGAAATATAGATACAGTTTTTGAAGTTGAAGATAAAGAGATGTGAATGAGTATATATCACTTCATTTTATTAGCTTATGCCTATGTGTTGAACTTGGCATGTGACTCTCTCACTAAGCTTAGGATACATGATAATAATTGTACAAAACTAATGTTCATATTAATACAAAATAATTGTTATACACAATTATTTTCTCAAATTACCAACACAGATATCATGTGGAACTTCTAATTTTCTCAAATGATTGACACATAGAACATGCAAAACTTCTTTGTGAGGTTGTAAAGTCCAAAAAATATTTGTTTGTGAAGTTGATAAGGGTCTTTCAAAACATTGCATAATTAAATATATAATGATAATGTGTTAGTATTAAAAATTCTTAAATGAGATGATTGAATTTTTAAAGGTTGTAAAATTTAGAAAATCAAATTGATACAACTAATTAGATTTATAATATTAAGTGGTAATAAATAATACTAAAACTTTTGCATGCTTACAAAATTTTCTTTTCACATTTGTTTGGCTTCTATTACAAATGGAAAATTCGTACTTTTGCGTGCGTACAAAGTGAAAAGTAGAAATCGATATCCTTACTTTTCACTACATGATTTTCGTCCAAACTTATCACTAGCCTATGAACTCCAATGATATCTCGTGAATATGGTTTTGAATATGTAGAACTGGTTGTATTTAAATTCTTTTTAAGGGTGTATTTATTATTGTTTTGGTTATATCTTTATATGTAGGTTTGAGTATTTATAAAGTTTATTGGTTATATTTTTAAATTTATTGAAATGTTTTTAGTTGTGATAATAATGAAATATTTGTATTTTTTATAATATTAAGTGGTAATAAATAATACTAAAACTGCTTATTAGAGGTTATATATATATATATAT
>ML791024.1:232948-253193 GCA_009831015.1 Picea engelmannii | reverse complement strand
CCTTAGTTTCCTATTTTTTTTTTTTTTTGTAAGTAAGAAATATATGTATTAAGTGCCTTCCAAAAGCAAAGTTGAGTAACAAAATACAGATATGTTCATGCTGAGGGTGCAGGACTGCCCCAACAGAGGGGAAACCAGTCCAGCTAACCCGAGAGTCCCCATTGTTTGACAGATCTACTGTTTACCATCTAAGACATAAGATTTCACATCTAAAACTTCCCCATATGCTAAATAAAAAAAGTTAACAGATAAACTGCTGACCATCTAAGACTGGAGGACTGACAAGACTGACGAACTAGACACCTGGAGAAAAGTCTGGCCACTTGGCCTGGATCTCCCCTGGCCACGACTCCTCCTCCACGTACGTAGGTTGATCAGCTCAGATCTTTCCATCTTCCACATCGCCCGCAGTGTTGTCGGCCTTACACTCTCGTGCTACGTCCTTACCTGCACCCGTCGCTGCCCCCAGCTCCTCCATTGGAACAACCTCCCCCGAGCTTGAGGCGAGAGAGTCCTGCAAAGAGGAGAGAGTCTGAAGGAAGAGCTCCACTTTGGCATCTGTTTCTTGAAGGCGGTAATTGAGGTCCTCCAGTCCCTGGCGGATACCAAAAACTAGTTCGTTAAGGGCAACCAAACTATCCCGAATCTGCGCAGCGGTGAAGGAGTCAAGGGGATGAGGCCCAGCCCCCCGAGATGCATGGTGAGGGTGCTCATCGCCACCCATATAGCCCAGGGGGTCGAGGACGGATGTAGGGACAGAGGGATTCACCGGAGGGCGAAGACGGTGTCGCTGGGGAGAGCTTGGCGTCCCGGGCACCATTGCCATGCAGTTGAATTGCGAATTCGTCAGGGCATGAGAAGATGATGAGAAATGCCCAGACTGGAGACGGGGAGAGGAGCTAATGGAGGGAGAATCGGAAGGGGAGACTGAGGGTCGTCGAGTCTTCCAAGGCGAGCCTCTCCTCGGTCATCCCATTGGACGAGTCATGGTCCAACCAATGCGTCGAGGCGAGGTAGTCCAGAGCACACGGTGGGGACGATAGGTCAGAGAGTAAGCAGGGCCGAGCTCGAGCCAGAATGTTCGGGAAGGGTCACCCCATTGCAGTTGCAGAGAGAGCTCTGCGGGAAACCAACGGCGACAAATGACCAACATAGCAAGCCACACCATACCAAAATGCCAAACGGGAGGGAAGCCTGCGTTAATGCCCCTTCTCGTCATATTGAAGTCTAATTAATCGGTGAGGAGGGTGGCACGAGCTCTTCACGTGGCCCCGAGTCCTGGTGGCCGCTGCCAGCTCCCGCAGTTCGCCACGTTGAACGCACTAACACCCCATCCGGGGGTTAGTTTCCTAATTTTTATTATTCCCTTCTTTCCCCTTTTTATTAGAGCCAAAATGGCAGCTACGCTATTTAATCTTTTCCTTTTATTATTAATTTAATATCTTTTACACTTTCACAAGTTAAAAATTAAATTCTTCTTTACCCCCCCCTTTTTTCACATAATTTATTTAAGTTCTTACTCTCTTCATTTTACCAAAAAATTTATGAAGTCTACCATTATCACTTAAGTGGTTTTTTTTTTTTAAACTTTATTGTTTTATTTTTAGAGAGATAATTTCTTACGGATAGACAAAATTTTACCCCTAGCGAAGTTTTAGACTTAGGACTTAGATTCTGAAGTAGGCGACATTTTGATTAGGGGAGTCGTTTTAAAATTTCTTATGAGATATTAGTCTTAGGGCCATCTAGGTTCGTTCCTTTAATATCATCAGCGCGACGTGCCCTTCAGGACGCACTACGTGCTCCAAGGGTGCCACTCGCCTCTAGTGTTTCTTTTGCACGACGTTCCCTTCAGGATGCACCACGTGCTCCAAGGGTGCCACTTGCCTCTTTGTTTCTTTTGCGCGACGTTCCCTTCAGGATGCACCACGTGCTCCAAGGGTGCCACTCGCTTCTTGACTGATTGGTAGACATCAATAACCCCTGGAGTCAACACTCCGCCAGGTGAACTTGTGGGAGGCTAAGGGATTCTAAGGAATAAGGCCCCCGCCTTATTGCGCACCCCTTAGAATTATCATGAGCGACTGTCGCAGTCTACCCTCATGACATCGTGGATCCTCTCGAACTAGGTAATTGTTAACTTACAGTTCGAGCCACGACAAGAGTGCTAGTAGGCTGTGGAAGGGTTGCTGTCCACACCTCTCCCTCAATCTCTCTGGTAGTCGTGTGTGGCCCCTTTACTCCATATGTGAGTCTGGTCGGCAAGCTATCGTCAATCTGAATCATCAACAATCATGTCAGAACATGTCCACATCATATCATCTAATCAAATGTATTCAAATCACAGTAAAACAATCAAACCCCAATAACACACTCCTTGACTCGATCCAGAGTCCAAGGGGTTCCGTCGATGCCTCTGCATCCTCAAGGTCCAAAACCCTACACACTCAGTAAAACCGAGTCAATAGCACCTGTCTATGTCAAAGCAGTAAAACATCATGTCATCTATCATAATGCATCATAATCAAGGACACGAGTTTTAATATCATAGCAGTCCAGATCACTTGCGAGCAAGTGTCCTCAAAGAATAAGTTTTCTCAGTGTGCCAGAGCGGGATGTTACACCTTGTAACATAATGCATTGGTTTGTTTTAGTTATGTGTAAGCATCAATTCTTATATATATCTTGTAGGAACTATGTGGCATTTTTTTTAGTGTTTACATTTCACAAAAATCGAGTGTGGGAGATAATGTTTTTCAATTTTTATATGTGGTGTTTATATTTTTACTAAGGAAAACCTTGTGGAAAACTTTTTGAGTACTTCCCCATGATCCATGGATGGTAAATCGTGTAAACAATCAAACCTGATTATGGAGCCTAATCTTGAGAGGATCAAGAGAGTTGAATCTGTGACTTCCTCCAACTTCGAGGGAAAGATTCGCTAAAACCTTCAGTTGCCCACCTCCACTAAAAACTTTCACTAAAAAAGATAAGGGAGTAGTGGTTCTGCTAAAACCTTCACTAATCAGTGTTTTCCTTGTAGTGATACTTATCCTTTCAAAAAAAAAAAATTGATCCTACAATTTCCTCGCAATAGAGGTGTTGGACATTGGGTTCATCGCTTCCTGTGAGTTTCACAACTTGGGTTAACCCCATCTCGTGGATCCTAACTCTGGTGATTGTGGCAGAGATTAACGCCTGTGGGTTTTGGTCTAACAGAAATCGTAGTCCAACAAATGGTATAAGAGCGACAGGTCTCGAGTATGAAACTCGTTTGGCACGCGTTGGGGGTAGATTGTTGGACATTGGTTTCAACACTTCCCGTGAGTTTCGTGACATGAGTTAACCCCCTCTCATACATATTAACTCTAGCGATTGTGGCAGAGATTAACGCCTATGGATTTTGGTCTAATGGCAATTGTAGTCCAACAAGAAGTTCCAAATAATTGAATGAAAACTTATATAGTTGAACATATTGTTCAATGAATTTTTGGTTTAACCACATAAAAGCTTTTAAGTAATAGGTTTTTACGAGACACTTCACTTATCATTTAAAATTTATCATACAAATACTTAGTCTTTCAAAACAACAAATTTCTCTTGTAATTTTCTCAATATTAAGGTTAGAAACAATGGAATTGAGACTTCTATTCTTACATTTGGACATATTATTAAATCAAAAATATAATTGAAAAATATGTCCAAGTCTGAAAATATTCATTTAAAATATAATAGATTTATGTTTAAAATACTATTGGTACATTTAAATTCGGTACACAAGTGATATAGGCCATGTTCAAATGAAATACCATATAATTGTTCACATGTAATCATCTTTATTTTCAACAATTAGATTTATGTTTAAACATTAATAGTTTGTTTAATTAAATGAGATAGCACATATTTATTCACATTGTATTTATGTTCAATTTCAACAATTAAATTTATGTTTAAACATTAATAATTTATTTAAAATAAATAAAAAATAAGATAATACATCACAAAAAAAAAATAGTATGCATCATGAAAAATGAACTTTGTGTAGAATGGTTAAATATAACTCCAACCACCCATCATGAAAAATGATATTTTGTTCTCCAACGACCATTCATGGGTTAAGTGAAATTAATATAGTTAGATGGGTATATTAAATGAGATGTATGTTTTGGATTTATATAAAATAAAATATGTGTAGATTTTTTAACACAATCAATAATATAATTGTTAAAAGTTAAATTAATATAGTTAGATGGGTATATTAAATGAGATGTATGTTTTGGATTTATATAAAATAAAATATATGTAGATTTTTTAACACAATTAATAATACAATTGTTAAAATCAGAAAGTGACATCATATTTTAATTTTTAAAATTTTGAATAATATTAATGCTGAAGGTATGGTTGACAAGTTTTCTAAAACCATATTTTTGTTCATTTCACAATAAAACTATCTATATACAAATCAATAAAATCATCTGCACACAAATCAAATAATAAATTTTGAGTAGAAAATTTAGAGATGAGCGCAAATGTCCGACGAGACTCGATCTGTGGGCAGGCGCGTCAAACCCTCGTTCGTAGTGCGAAGAAAGGGTTGGGGATTGCACCCGGCCTGAGCCACACCAACCCTTAACATGGGATTTTTTTGTCCCCACAGATTTCGAACTTGTGACTTTAACATCACAGAGTGCCTTAACAACACACTCCGTCACCGACGGTCCTAAATATCAGGGACTTTATTTTTTATAAATTTAATTTTACTTATTAAATTATAAAGCTTTTATTTTATTATTTCTAATTTATTTATTAGTGAAACATATTGATATATTTTCATGCATTTAGGTAAACAATTTTTTTTATTAATGAAACATATTCATAAATTTTCATGCATTTAGGTAAGCAAAAAATTATTTTTAAAATTAAAAAATACCTGTTTAATTTTTCTATGTAGATAATTTATTATTATATATACTATTTAAATTTAATATTTAATATTTATAATTTTTTTCTAAAATTATTAAATTATTTTCAATACAACTTATAATTGAAATTTATATCTTTTAAAATAATGTAATATAAATTATAATAAATATAAAATGTGTTCAATCATCAATAAAGGAATTAAACTCTAAATTAACTTAACCTTAAATGTACCTTACTATATCATATTTTATTGTTATGAGAAAATTTCATAACAAGAACATCAATATGACAAAAAAACAAAAACAATAACATGTATATTTTGTATTCAATTTTGATTGCAGCTAAACTAAAGATAATACAAGGAAAAAATCAGTAGTCATGTTTTAGTTGCTACATAAAATTCAGAAATTTTAAGGAATTCACATGAATGTGATTAGAAAGTATATCTATCATACAAACTTGTCATGGCAAGCATTATCACATGTGTCAAGTGTTATCACATGTGTCAAGCATTATCACATGAGGTTGTTGGAGTTGTTTTCAAGGTCATACTTATTTGGAAAGCTTAGGGAATAAAACCTAAATATAGATCTTGAAAAAGACCAAACTGAGTTCAAACTCAGTTCACTCTTATAAGGTACCCACATTGTTTTTTCATTATTCTTAAGGGTTGTATAATAAAATCTATGTGTGCTTACAATGTGGAAAAAAGACTTTTAGTGTAGATTCTTGCAATCATCTATTTAGAAAAAAAAAAGGCAAATATAGGTGATAGGTAATATGATGAATAATTATCCTTAAGTTATAAATACATATTCTCTCTCTTTCAATATTCACAAAACATTGTCTCTATCTATGTGATGTAGGTGATATGATGAATAATTATCTGCAAGTTATAAATACATATTCTCTCTCTTTTAATATTCAAAAAACATCGTCTCTCTGTTTTCAATCATTTATATTTGAAAATAAATTAATAACCCATTGTTACAACATTTTGAATTATCTTTTCATGGAATTCATGACATATTGGTTTTTATTGTAAAATGGAAATGTTTTAAGTTTTGGTTTTAATGTGTAAATCTTTTGATCATATCGAAAAAAGCTAACTATTTTTAAAATATCCATGAGAGAGATCCAACAAAGATCCTATTGAATAATGTATGCAAAGATGTGAATGTTTTTCAATTAAAGTGCATCCCAACTTTTTAGGTTGTTAATAAAGCCTTGCAGCCAAAAACAATGAGTGTACACAAATTTTAATAAACACTGTTATCTTTAAACTATTATGTGCTTATTGTTGAACCGTAGCTGGAGGATAGAACTAAAGATATCCAACAACTAGGTGAAGATAAGCAAGATTTTAAAAATAGTTATATTGTGCAGTTGCTCAGGAAGGAAGTCGGTAGGGAGGTTGGACACTTGTTGAGAGTTGTACGGATGGAACATAAAAGTTGGGTAGGTTGACGTTCCAAAGAGAATGTCAAACTCCTCCAAATGAGTTGTACCTGAATTGTTTAATATGTTCCATCTTTAGTTTTCATTTCTTTTACAATGTTTGAAACATTTCTTTCATAATGATTTATTTGTTACTTCTGGTTATCTATCAAATATGATGCAATTCCAAATTAAGCTATAGTAAGTCTATAATTTCTAAATACTACATATAATACAAAAAAATCAAGAATATTATAAACTTGTTGATATTATTACATAAATAACATTACATTTATTATATATTAACTTTTATAACACTATTATTATATATTAAACTTTATAAACTTAATATATATTAAATTCTATAATATTATTATCATTTATATATATATAGAGGTTAAGAACATGTGTTTCCTCCTAAGAGGTCACAAGTTCAAAAAAAAATAGATTATTATTATTATTATTATAAAAATAAATATTAACATATATAAATATATTATTATATAAAAAACTATTATTCTTATAATAAATAAGATTTGATCTTTAATTTTTTTTTATGTTTGTAGTATTAAATATTATATATTTTAAATACAAATATATACATATTTATATATGGAAGAATAATATAAACTTTATAAATATAAAGTATATAAAAAAATAGAGGAAAAATATAAACTTAAAATATGTATTTAGAGACATGTATATAGGGAAGATAGATGGTGTTTTAGGGGCATTATGTAAGGTCTTCGCTTATGGATGGTAGTGGGTACACTGTTTAGGTGGGTAGAAATGGTTGAGGTAAAAGGTTGCAATGTGATGGTAGTGTGCACATTGTTTAGGTGGGTAGAAAGGGTTGAGGTAAAAGGTTGCAATGTCAAACATTGTTTCTTTGCTCAATGAACTGAGTGGTGAACCCGAGTTGTGAATAGTTCCATGTTTCTATGTTTCCCTTATACAAGTTGAGACACTTTGGGGGCATGAGCCAAAGATCATCCAAATAGTGAACCAACTAGGGGCATGAACCAAACACTCAATTTCAAATACATTCATTTTAATTACAATATTTGTATAATCTCAATTAACAACATTAATATGAAATGTCCCGCAAAGCTTTTATAATCTCAATTAACAACATTAATATGAAACCTTCTTAATGAAACCTCCTGTATTATGGACCAGAGTCCTTGGCGTTTCCCTTTCCATTCCCAACGCCTGGTCAGCTCATCATAATCATAGTGTAGAAATCATGTTTAAAAAATAACAAACCAAAAAGTGTGTACCTTATTTCTACAAATATAATTGTATTTTGCATATTTGCGTTCTACTTTAAACATGGTACCTATATTTTAAAGATCATTCAGTGATATATGGATGAAATGAGGGCTGGAATTTGGCCCAACCTATTTTGTGTGATAGTTGAAGAGTCGACGATCCTATCACAAATGGTAGAATGGGCCACAATATCGTGGAAGCAACGCAGGTGAGAACCACATAGTGTATTGGTTTTTAATGTAGTCATGTAAATACCAATACACTTCAATTTCTAAATATTGTGAAATTTATATTTCAATTTCTAAATATTGTGAAATTTATAAAAATGATCTCCCAATATTTATAATTATTAGAAATATATATTGGATTAGGTATGATAGATTTTTTCCCCAAATGATTAATCAAAGATTCCACAATTTATAGAGGATTAGTTTACAATGTATATATGATTGGATGATTAGTTGAATTTAAAAAGCATTTTGTGGCGAATCCACTCGAGCATGACTGAATGAAACCCAACCTTGAATTTCACTTAAAAAAATGAATAAACACGGTACATTTAACATGTTTTGCACGGCTAATGGAATGCACTAAGACACTTTTTACATCTTAAAGTAGGATTCAAATGTAAAAAATACTAAAACATTTCAATCTAATTACTTCATAAATTAATAGAACATGAACATTAGGCAAGTTTCAGAGGGCTTACAGACTGTAACATGACTATTTTAACATCTTTTAGCGGTAAAAAAAATGGTACTTTTTTTAGCTCAAATGCAGTGCTAATGGGACTTCACTCAGAAAGATCAATAAATCTAAATGCTTATCTTATCCAAGATTTTAGTAGTGACTGTCGAGTCCCGACCGAAGAGATTGCACCCTAACTGCAAAGGTTGTAGAGGATTGGGACTAAACCGGCAAAGGACTACTTTCCAAAACTTCATTCATAGAATTTCAAACATAACTCGTCCTTTTCAAAGAACAATTACCACACTATAGCCGATGTGTCAGGCATGGAGACATACGACATCAGAAGGTGCAAACAATGAAGAATTTAACGTATTACAGATCAAATTTTCACAATTCAAGAATAATGAAAGTGCATAATTTTCTTCATTCAAAGAGCTAGATATTCACAAAGATAATGAGCTAAGAGAGCTCAAGATTCTTAAGAAAAAACCTTGTGTGCAAATCAATACTAATACAGACCTAATGATTCAAAATATGAAATCTTTACACTCATCCAGTTAAAAATTATAAGAAGATCGAACCTAAATACTCAGAATTTCACTGAATCATCAAATGCCTCCACGCTGAGCTTCATTGACATGGTTTTCACCGGAATAAACGTCTATGCTGCTAAAATTAAAGTGTCAAAGATCAAGACTCTCTGCAAGGTATGTGCACTGCAGAACAAGGCCTAGACACTTTCAAACCATGGTTCTATTTTATGGTGTTTTTTATATTAATTTGACATATAGATCACTTAAATGAACATTGTTGTTGATTCTATTTTATCATTATAAGAAGAGATGAAAAAAATCGTTTGCACCTTGGAGGAGAATCTCTCTTTAAGTTTCATGGACATTCATGCTAACCTTTCAATATATTTAGTAGAAGATATTGAATTAGTTGGTTTCTAATGAATACATGAATATTTTTCTTAAAAACCATGCATTTGTAATGCAAAATACATATTCCAAAGCTTGAATAGAAGGATAATATATTTTTATAAAATCATTCTAATTTGAAAATTAGTACATAAATTCACAACATGTTTAATGTTAATGCACTACTTATATAAAACCAAAAACATGGTAGAAAACAAAATAGTTTTTTTTTTTTAAACACAAATGGAAACTTATCACAATACAAAGAATAATCATAAAATGATTATTTCACAATAAATACATTATATATGACCAAAATGTTTTATCGTCTTACTTTAAGTCAAAATATAATCATTATTTTCCAATAAATAGATTATACATGACCAAAATATTTTATAGTAGACTTTGTTTCATGCTTTACATGATTTGATAATATTAAATGTTGATAGGAAAATTGTTTATAGAAAAATACTAATAAGAGAGAAAAAATTAATCATTGGTATATAATTTTGATGCAACAAAATATAAGTGAACTTATATGAAAAAGAAAAAAAATGACATGAAGAAATTAAGATATTTTTAAAATAATATTTGAGGAAAACATTATTTTCTAAATTTTCTCTAAAAAATATTACAATAATATGAATTAAAAGAATGAATATTAGATCAATATCATGTAACTTCATGATTCCTAGAGTTTAAAAGACATGTTGATACATTACACTTTTACCTTCCAATATATGTTAAAAACATGTTGATACATTACACTTATACCCTCCAATATATTTTATCATGTAACTTAAAAATATTACACTAATATGAATTAAAAGAATGAATATTAGATCAATATCATGTAACTTCAAGATTAGATTAATATTAGTTCAGTTTCCTGTATTATACCTTCTTAAAATTTGTAAAATTTGTTTATTTTACTTTTATTACTTCAACATTTTCATTATCTCATTTAGAGAATACACTAGTTAATAATATAATTGTTAAAATAAAAAAGTTACATCAAATTTTAATTTTAAAATTTTAAATAATATTAATAATTAATGTAGGAAAACATCACAATCAATTTCAATTTTTTAAAATTTAAAAAAATAATTTTTTTTTATTTTTTATTTATTTTTACAACTTGAACAATAAATTTGGAGAATTTTTGTTATTCCTCACCAATTATGATATTCTAAAATACCACAATCAACGATACCAGCCATTTCTTGAATTTTGCAACCTCAAAAAGAAGTTCAAAGTTCAACACCATCTATATGTCGGCCCCTTTGAGAAAATCGGTTGTGTACAAGAACTGTTTTGTATTAATATGACCGTTGGGATTAAAATCTACACCATTACCATGACCGTTGGGGATTAAAATCTACACCATTACCAAGAGAGTGGAAGTCGAACCGAATATATCTACTTTTCATTTCTTTCAGAACAGAACACTATCTCACTATCATCAATCCATTTCATTTCATTGTATCTGCTCGTGCCTTGGAGATGGAATCCAGTAACAGTAATAATACAAATATTGTGAGATTGATGAGCGGCGATGGCAAAATATTTGAAGTGGAGGAGGTCGTGGCTTCGGAGTCTCAGATTGTAAAGAAGGTGATGGAGGACTTGGGTACTCATAGAACTATTCCTCTACCTCTGGTTTCTAGCAACATTTTGGAAAAGGTCATCCAATATTGCAGACACCATGTGCTCCATGCCCCTCATGATTTTAGCAGTAGGTGGGATTCGGAGTTCCTTAAAAGTCTGGATGATCATGAAACCTTTTTGAAACTTGTACTGGCAGCCCACTACCTGTGTATAAAAAATCTTCTGGACTTGACATGTCAAGCTCTCGCTGACATGATCAGAGGTAAAACCACTCAACAGATTCGTCGGATTCTTAATATTCAAGATGAAGCTGGTTCTACTTCTCAACAGTAGGTGGGGGTGGCCAACATGCCTGAAAATCAGTAGATGTAAAATACTATGTTTCTCAGGGATGTTGAATTCAATGATTTAGGCTTTGTAATGAATGAAGTAAGTGATTGGTCTTTGTTTTCTCAAATTTGGTTCATAACTCAATTTTGAGGATTTTAAGATAATTAAGATTGAAATTTAAATTTGGTTCATAATTCTATGATAATTAAGATTGGAATTTAATTTTGGTTCATAATTCAATTTCGAGGATTTTATGATCATCAAGATGGGAATTTGTGTTGTTGATTGAGCTATTGTTGGGTGGATTTTATGATAATTAAGATTGGAATTTGTATGGTTGATTAAGTGGTAAAATTCTGGAATTTGTGTTGTTGATTGAGCTATTGTTGGGTGGATTTTATGATATTTAAGATTGGAATTTGTATGGTTGATTAGGTGGTAAAATTCCGTGGTAAAATTCCGGAATTTTTTCATCACTCTAAGGTGTTTTTATTATTTAAAGCTAAAATCCTCAAGATCATATATTTCATAAGTGGTCATTCATTAATTTTGAATCTCAAAATCTAATAAAATATTAAAAATACTTTCGAATTTGTACAGGATAACATCATGATAATATCTAAAGTGTAAATTGTAATCATTTTTTAAACGAATTGAAACCAAAGTTAAAAAAGAAACCAAGCTATAAAAGAATTGAATAAAATTTCCATTATTTAATGATAAGTAGAATTTTTGTTAGATTGTTTTAGAGTCAAGTGCCATTATAAAGTAGAATTTTTTTAGATTGTTTTTGGGCCAAGTGCCATTAGTGACATTTACATTATAGCTTTCAACTAAAATCTGGTGAAAATATTGACATGCATGGCATCTCTAAGAGGCTAAGAAATGCCTACTAACAACCAAATGGCATTGCATTCTAAAGTAAAGGCACCCACAGACCCATTGCAGCACCAAACTCGAGGTTGTATGGTTGAGTTCTATCATGATAAAATGAAAACACAGGTGCAATCTACAGCCAACAGAAGCGCAGCAGCAATCCTACCAAGCAACCCTACTTTCTCATGCTTGTGTCATTATTGGGACATATGCATTAGAGAATGCAAATAGGTGTTCATAAAAAGAAATTGAAATAACTTTTATCTACGAGGAATACATTAAAGATGAGAAATTTAAGCAGATATTTTCAATAATATTGTTAAAAGACTAATATTTAAAAGAGAAAAAATATGATTACCTTTTTTCTATTTGATTACCTTTTTCGATATGGATTACTCTACAATTAAGAAAAAAATTAAGGAAAGTTATGTGCACTTAAAGGAATGAGTAAAAGTTATAAGAGGGAATATTACCTTCAAATTTGAATGTCATTTTAGGTTATAATTCCATGGGATGATTATTCCATTAACATGAAGTTCAATAAATACACAAAGATGTAATAGTTGGTCTTCTCCAACATATGACTCTTCATATGTACATTATTGTTACAAGTAACACAATCACAAGGGATTATGTATCCAACATTCCTCCCTTAATTTGAAGGGGTGTGTGTGAGTCCAAGTATCATTCTGAACTTCTCAATTTTTTTTCTTAGAAGGGTTTTGGTGAAGATGTCTGTAATTTCCTCATTTGTGAAACAATGTCTTAAGTGAATAGTCTTGGCCTCTACATGATATTGAATGAAGTGATACTTTGTTTTGATGTGCATGGTTCGATTATGGAATATGAGATTCTTGGTCAACTTGATTGCATAAGTATATTGTCAACTAGAAGAGGAGTACAATTCACTTGTTTCTCTTGAGCCACAAAATCCCTTTTGTCGCTTGTGCAACTGCCACATATTTTGCTTCTTTTGTTGTGGAATCTACTGGAACTGATTGTTTGTGATCTCCAAGAGATAACTGCTCCAAGAGATAACTGCTGATCCAAGACTCATGAGATAGCTTGAAGTTGATACTCCATTTTCCTTATCCCCATTAAATTCTGAATCAGAATATCCGATCACATTGAAGTCATCCACCTTGGAGTAAGTGAGTCTAAAATCTTGAATTCCTTTCAAGTAATTCAAAACTCTTTGCAGCAGACCAAAGTCCTTCCCAAGGATTTTGTATGAACTTGGAAAGACTCTGAACAACAAAAGAAATGTGTGGTCTAGTGGTAGTAAGATAGATATAATACTTTCCACAAGTTGTCTATACTTGGTTACATCCTCAAATTCATTCCCTTCTTCTAATGTGAGTTTCAAATTTTGTTCCAATGGAATAGAAACATGATTGCACTCAGTCATGTCAAACTTGTTCAACAATTCTCCAATGTACTTCTTCTAGGAGATGAATATGTACTTTGTATCACTTCAATTCCCAACTAGTAGTGAAGATGTCGCAAATCTATCATCTCAAACCCTTTCTTAAACTTTTTATTTATGGATGCAATATAGTTCTCATTGTTCGCTATTATGAATAGATCATATACATATACTACAAGATACACAATAGTTTTTCCAACTAATTTCTTGACAAACAAAGTTTCATTGTCAAGATTTAAATGCTTGAAATTTAATTTCAAAAGATGTTCGGTTAACTTTTCATACCATGCTCATGGTGCTTGTTTCAAGCCATACAAGGATTTGATGGGCTTTCATACCTTATGTTCTTTTCCCTTCACAACAAATTGATCCAGGTGGATATCGGTGGCCACCCAACTATTCCACTGGCTTGAAAAACAATTTTCCACCTTTAGTTTTTTGACAGTTTTTTGGGTTCCAAATTTCCGGGGCCATTTTGAGGCCTTAAACAACTTTTTTTGGGGATTTGGGGCCCAAGTAATTGTCGAAGGCACTAACCTGGGTCAGTCGAAAATCGTTCTTATCGGTTAGAAATTTCCAATGGGATATCGTGCACCTAAAACAAAGATCATATGCAAAAGTTATGACCCTGGGAAATTGATGTACTAACTTACCCAAATGGGGCCCACGACTTTTGGCGCTTCATCTCCTAGGGTTAGGTCTTTGGATGTCTATGGTTTTTGACATTCATGTTTATTGTAAAAATGCCTTCAGAGCCTCATTGTAATCATGTTCTTGCGAATGAATGCAGTCGTCACATCTCTTCTCATAGATAAGCCACCACCATTCCAACAAGCTTGTTTTCCGCTGCATTTTACAGTTTCAGCTTATTTCCTTATTGAATAGAAAATAAGTTTTACTGTATCTTTGTTATTCTATATTAAACATCTTTTAATAATCCATAGTCATTTCGTTTTGCTCATAAAATATGGATAAGTGGTATCAGAGTGGTCTGCTCCTTATCATCTTAATGCATGTCCCCAACGAGGTCAGGGTACAAATAATTGGGTCTTGAGTTTGTTTCTCTTGAGGAAAAAAGATATCGCACGCCCAAGTGACCTCTCATAGCAGGAGAAAAGAAATATGATGGGACAAGAGATCCTTTCAAAATGTTGCTTGAGGAAGCCCTCATGCAACAAAGGAAGAAGATAATGGATAGTTTTGCGCAAATCCTTCAACGACTACCAACACGCGACACATCTTCCTTGAGCGGAGGCGTTGCCCCCTTCAAGGTACAAATCAACTTCAATATTCATGTATTTGAAGGTCAAATAGAAGAAGATGTTGTAGACAAGTGGTTGAATATACTAGAAGAGTATTTTTTTGTCCATAACTTTTTGAATAGAGAAAATATTACTTTTGCGCTCCTCAAAGTCGTTCCTCATGTCAAAGATTGGTGGGAAATTTTCTGTGAGAAAAATGAAACAGAGGAACCCTCATTATTTACAGTTGCAGCCACTTGGGAATCGTTCAGAGATGCTATTAAGGAACAATACTACCCTGTCGGAAGTTATGACGACTTGTATACCAAATGGACCACACTGCGGAAAGAAAGAGACCAAGCAGTGTCAAAGTTCATAAATATCTTCCATACCTTACGCACCAAGCTGGGTATCAAAGATTCAGAGAGACATCTAGTGCTCAAGTATCATTGTGCTCTGTATAGATACATCTAGACTGAAATGGAATTTTTGGACATCTCGTCCTTGGGCGCAGCCTACCGATATGTCATCAAAACCAAGCAGAAGATCAAATGAAAGACGCGAAAATTTGGGCCTGGGAACCCCTCACAGTAAAAGACAGGAAAGGGTGGCCCCAACCCACTGAACAAAGGACAGAGAAAACATGGACAATATCAGGACAACCAGTCCAAGCCGCAAGAAAATAAGTACACTGGAAATACAAAGAAAGATATCGGGAAGTGGTGCGACTTCCATAAGAGCCATTGGCATAACATTGTTGATTGCCGCTCAAAGCAGTCGTTGGTGGTCGAAGTAAAAGCCTCTGAATCATATGCGAGTTCTGACTCTGATTCAGAACCAGAAAGGGGAAGACGAATCATTGACGTGGAATCCAGTGTCACTATTGCTACCACCAAGCTCCAACCTGGTGAACCAGATGAGCCAGAAGAAGGTGAGCACCTCTTCCATTCATAGATGTGGGTAAAAGGCACCCTGATGCACTTCATCGTTGATAGTGGTATGGAGTCTTTTTTTTATAGCATGATATGGACACCTATTTTTGGCATAAACTGCACATAGAATTGCATCAACCCAAAACATCAATTTAACATTCTTGAAAAACATCATGTAACGAACCATATTTAGGAGTGTCATGTTCATTCGTTCAACTACACTGTTTTGTTGAGGATTGTATGGAATAGTTGTTTGATGTTTTATCCCATGTTGGACAAGATAAATTTCAAATTCATTAGATGTATATTCTCTTCCATTATCAGTGCGAAGAGAGTCAATACAAGATTGAGCCTCATTTTGAATCCATACATGAAAATTTTTAAATGTTTCAAAAGCTTGTGATTTATCTTTCAACAAGTACACCCAACACATCCTGGTGTAATCATAAATAAAAGACATTATATATTAATTTTCATTTGTATAAGGCATAGGCATAGGGCCACACAGATAAGAATGAACCAGTTCAACTTTTCTACATGCTCTAGAAGTATAATCATTGAATGGTTCTTTTCTATGCTTTCCAATTATACAAGCATCACATTGTTTCTGTTTTGTAGGAATAGTGGCCAAACCAGAAACACCATTCTTTCTCAATAAATGAAGACTCTCATAATTTAGATGAACAAATATAGCATGCCACAAAAGACTATATGACAATATTCCTTCACCGATAGGTATGAAACATTGTGTGTATGGGAGGACGTCCCATTCAACTTCAACAATCTTCCATCTTCCATTCTGGTCACAACAAGCATGTTATCAGAATCCTTTCCTATTTCAACTTTTCCATTGATCATGTGAACAAAGTGGCCTTGTTGTCTGATGTGCACAAGGGACAACAATCTCCTTTTCATCTTAGGAAGATAGAGTACATTATGCATAAGAAAATCCAGGAATCCAGGAAAGTCGAGTCTAATGGTGCCCATTCCTGAGGGTTTGAGGTTGGACTTGTCTGCAAAATACACTATGCAATCTACATTGTCCTTAAGTCTTAAAAAATGTCTCTTAGGAATGTCATATGAGAGGTTGTGCCTATGTTGAGAATCCATGCATATTTCCAAGGACTATATACAATGTTAAATAAATCTTTTGTTACTCCTATATTGCAGTGAACAACAATGTAATGGGAAGATTCAAGTGGATTACCTTTTGTTGGTTATGAAGGTTTACCTTTGTCCTCTTTCTTATTTTTTCTATCTTCTTTGATCTTGTCCCATGGAACTATGCAATCATCTGCTTCATGTGACCCTTTCTTTTTGGAACGGGTACAATGAAGATTGGATCTATCACTGATCCAAAAATGATATTTTAAATACTTGGTTAAGTATTTTGCATGAATTGATTTACCATTTAGAAGTTGAAGAAAAGAAGAAGATTTAATGAAATAATATTGCAACCATCATAAAGAATGCAGAATAGAAAAATGAACATTAAGAACAACAAACCATAATGCCAAAGATTATTAACAGAGTTCGACAAAGTTTCCTACGTCTCTGGGCCTTTGTCTCAGTGGGGGAGGATTTCTTATTAATCTTCAATGCTTCAAAATTACATCAAAAGTAAATCAATTGGATTAAAAACTAGTCTAGTTGTGTTCTGATTGACCTCAAGAATCCAACACAACTAACGATACTAAAAAAGGCTGAGCGTAGCTCTCGAAAATGGCCTCCAAAGTTCCCTAGCTTGTTAGCTTCCCCTGCATAACAATGGCTTACTCTCCAAAAATTGGCATAATTCTGCTAATTTGAACCTCCTATGGTTGTCAAAAAGGATTGGTTTATATATAATTTTGGTTGGGGGTCATATCCTAACTTCCTCCAAAAATCTGGCTTCAAATCAAACTCCAGATCCTCATTTTTTGGGCCTAAATCCATTAAAATCGGGCTAATAAACCATAAAATTCCAAATACTATAGGTTAAAAACCCATCTTTGGAAAAAATACGGGTTGCACCCCTTTTCCTTGGGCTCTTGGTTACATGGATGATCCTATGTGACCGAGCTAGGCACTAAATTATTAATCCCTTGGTCCTTGGTTCCTAGTTGACCACCTTGGTTAGTAGGCTATCCCTGTCAATCTGGCGCTTAACCCCCCAAATTTAGCACTATCCAAACTTAAATATATATTATGCCATATGTTTAAACAAGAACTATGGTAGCCTAGGTGGTTAGCACATTGGTTGGAAATCATTGCTCATCCGGGAGGTTGATCCCGACGAAGGTGGAAACAATTTTTGACCCAGGCTCGTATTGGCCTGATCCATGGTGCCACGTGGCACCCCTGTGATTGGGCTACGTGTCAACTCATGATTGGACAATACGGCTGATTCATCTGCATAGTCACCCTGCCAACTCGCCTACACAGACAACATCGTACACCACGTGTCATGCCAAGATCCCGCCACCTATCGCGACATCATTGCCACACATCAACCCGTCAGTGGGCCACGCCATCATATGGACTACCATGTCAACGTCTATATAGTCCAGTCACCTGCCACATCAACACCTGAAAATACCAAAAATGCATGCCACATGTCAGCCTCTGGTGCTTCCATGTCATCTTGCTGATGTCATCATGATGTCATGCTGACATCATCTTCCACATCATGCTGACATACTCTTGACGTTAACAGTATAGACTATTGAATTTAACTTTGACTTTTTTTCATGTTTGGGAAAATTTTTAGATCGCGATAACTTCGCCATACAGTGTCCATTTTTGAAAAAGAACATATTGACAGAATCAACACGGCGAGCACTACACGATGGCTCTAGTTTCGTCGGAATCTGAGAACTTTGAATTTTTGGCCTTCTTGGATCCATTTTGGATCAATCACCTTAGTTGTGTCTTCGCTCCCTGCCTATGAATTTTTTCTTCCATGTCCACATCCTCTTCTGCTACTTTCTCCTCTGGAAGAATCATGTGGCTTACTCTTGTATTTGTGAGCAAGGAAAACATCCTCACCAAATGGAGGAGTTGACTTCTTTCCAAAGTCTTTCTCATGATCTACAACTTTCTTCAATAGATTTTCAAATGTCATGGATTTCATCTGATCACTTTCTTGTAGATATTGAATGTAGTGAGAATATGTACAGTATAGGGCCTTAATGGAGTACATGAGAGGGAGATAAATCTTTAGTCCGATGGCTTCAATTTCATGCATTATGGATGTGATTTCTGAAGCCAAAGCCATAGGGTCATCATTCTTCAATTCTAGGTTGAAGAGCTTCAAAATTACTTGTATGAGTTCAAGCTCATAATGTGTGTCACATAATTCATTCAATCTCTTCAAGTCACTAGGAAATTACTAATGGAAGCAATATGAAGGCTCACCTCCTCACTTACTATCATGGATATTACTGCATATGCCTTCTAGTCTTTGTCTTCCCATATTTCACGTTCTTTGTCTATGGTCAAAATGACTATTTTTCTACGAGGTATGGTACTCTTCATATTTAATACTGAGGCTTCTTGTTTAGATTTCGCTTCTTCTTCAGTGATTTTACTACTATGAGGGACTAATGATGCTTTGCAAATACATTTCCATAGGTCTTTAAATATCAGTGTGCTCTTGATCTTCTTGTACCATTCTCTATCATTCTCCTTGTTGGTCATCACCATGCCCACAATGGATATGAGAGAATGCATTGTCTTGTAGAACCACTTCTTCAATCAACAAACTTTAAACATAGAATGAATACAATATATATATATATATATATATATATATATATATATATATTCCCTATTTCGCTCATAATGAGTACATAAACAAGCCCTCTTTAGATGCTCAAATTATCGCATAAAATATATTTGTGGCCTACAATGAAAGCATATTATAATGGCTCAGACACAACAAAAAAAGACTTAAAATGGGTTTCCTCAAACCCACGATTGTGAACATAGGCATGGAGACACCATTCATCTTCTCAACAAACCTACATGACTAGCATTGTTCATGGTTGAGAGCACATTATCCAAAGAAAGGGCGTGAGTTTCTCCAGTTTTAGAATATAGGGTTTACCATAACCAACAACAACTTGTAAGAAAATACGAGAGTGTAAGGGGTGAGTAGAGCTAAGAAAATGTAGTTCGATGGGAATGAGGAGGTTGAGGGATGAGTAGATGTGCAACGAAGGTGTGAGGGTGATTGCAAGAGGAAACTAGTACCAAGGTCGACGGGGCGTTTTGGTTACCAGTTCACATTTGGTGTAGTGGATGGAGTAAACTAATATGAGTCTCCTCTTGAGGTCGTGTGAATTCAGGGTGAAGACCAACCATGTGATACCAATAGTGTTGGTAGTGATGTTATAAAATACACTAATGTGTATGGGTCGGGTGAGATTTAGTTCAGTCAAAGTTGGATTGTTGGTTGGAGAATTTAGGCAATGAGTTGACCTCTTACACTGTTGGTTATGGTTTTTTTGCAACAATAAATGGTGCAAGTATGAGGTGCAAGAATGGATAGACTGTTGAGAGGTAAGGTAGCGTGAGAGGTAGAGTATTCGAGGTAAAAAATTGAGA
>ML791024.1:211518-225163 GCA_009831015.1 Picea engelmannii | reverse complement strand
AAAAAATCAAGAATATTATAAACTTGTTGATATTATTACATAAATAACATTACATTTATTATATATTAACTTTTATAACACTATTATTATATATTAAACTTTATAAACTTAATATATATTAAATTCTATAATATTATTATCATTTATATATATATAGAGGTTAAGAACATGTGTTTCCTCCTAAGAGGTCACAAGTTCAAAAAAAAATAGATTATTATTATTATTATTATAAAAATAAATATTAACATATATAAATATATTATTATATAAAAAACTATTATTCTTATAATAAATAAGATTTGATCTTTAATTTTTTTTTATGTTTGTAGTATTAAATATTATATATTTTAAATACAAATATATACATATTTATATATGGAAGAATAATATAAACTTTATAAATATAAAGTATATAAAAAAATAGAGGAAAAATATAAACTTAAAATATGTATTTAGAGACATGTATATAGGGAAGATAGATGGTGTTTTAGGGGCATTATGTAAGGTCTTCGCTTATGGATGGTAGTGGGTACACTGTTTAGGTGGGTAGAAATGGTTGAGGTAAAAGGTTGCAATGTGATGGTAGTGTGCACATTGTTTAGGTGGGTAGAAAGGGTTGAGGTAAAAGGTTGCAATGTCAAACATTGTTTCTTTGCTCAATGAACTGAGTGGTGAACCCGAGTTGTGAATAGTTCCATGTTTCTATGTTTCCCTTATACAAGTTGAGACACTTTGGGGGCATGAGCCAAAGATCATCCAAATAGTGAACCAACTAGGGGCATGAACCAAACACTCAATTTCAAATACATTCATTTTAATTACAATATTTGTATAATCTCAATTAACAACATTAATATGAAATGTCCCGCAAAGCTTTTATAATCTCAATTAACAACATTAATATGAAACCTTCTTAATGAAACCTCCTGTATTATGGACCAGAGTCCTTGGCGTTTCCCTTTCCATTCCCAACGCCTGGTCAGCTCATCATAATCATAGTGTAGAAATCATGTTTAAAAAATAACAAACCAAAAAGTGTGTACCTTATTTCTACAAATATAATTGTATTTTGCATATTTGCGTTCTACTTTAAACATGGTACCTATATTTTAAAGATCATTCAGTGATATATGGATGAAATGAGGGCTGGAATTTGGCCCAACCTATTTTGTGTGATAGTTGAAGAGTCGACGATCCTATCACAAATGGTAGAATGGGCCACAATATCGTGGAAGCAACGCAGGTGAGAACCACATAGTGTATTGGTTTTTAATGTAGTCATGTAAATACCAATACACTTCAATTTCTAAATATTGTGAAATTTATATTTCAATTTCTAAATATTGTGAAATTTATAAAAATGATCTCCCAATATTTATAATTATTAGAAATATATATTGGATTAGGTATGATAGATTTTTTCCCCAAATGATTAATCAAAGATTCCACAATTTATAGAGGATTAGTTTACAATGTATATATGATTGGATGATTAGTTGAATTTAAAAAGCATTTTGTGGCGAATCCACTCGAGCATGACTGAATGAAACCCAACCTTGAATTTCACTTAAAAAAATGAATAAACACGGTACATTTAACATGTTTTGCACGGCTAATGGAATGCACTAAGACACTTTTTACATCTTAAAGTAGGATTCAAATGTAAAAAATACTAAAACATTTCAATCTAATTACTTCATAAATTAATAGAACATGAACATTAGGCAAGTTTCAGAGGGCTTACAGACTGTAACATGACTATTTTAACATCTTTTAGCGGTAAAAAAAATGGTACTTTTTTTAGCTCAAATGCAGTGCTAATGGGACTTCACTCAGAAAGATCAATAAATCTAAATGCTTATCTTATCCAAGATTTTAGTAGTGACTGTCGAGTCCCGACCGAAGAGATTGCACCCTAACTGCAAAGGTTGTAGAGGATTGGGACTAAACCGGCAAAGGACTACTTTCCAAAACTTCATTCATAGAATTTCAAACATAACTCGTCCTTTTCAAAGAACAATTACCACACTATAGCCGATGTGTCAGGCATGGAGACATACGACATCAGAAGGTGCAAACAATGAAGAATTTAACGTATTACAGATCAAATTTTCACAATTCAAGAATAATGAAAGTGCATAATTTTCTTCATTCAAAGAGCTAGATATTCACAAAGATAATGAGCTAAGAGAGCTCAAGATTCTTAAGAAAAAACCTTGTGTGCAAATCAATACTAATACAGACCTAATGATTCAAAATATGAAATCTTTACACTCATCCAGTTAAAAATTATAAGAAGATCGAACCTAAATACTCAGAATTTCACTGAATCATCAAATGCCTCCACGCTGAGCTTCATTGACATGGTTTTCACCGGAATAAACGTCTATGCTGCTAAAATTAAAGTGTCAAAGATCAAGACTCTCTGCAAGGTATGTGCACTGCAGAACAAGGCCTAGACACTTTCAAACCATGGTTCTATTTTATGGTGTTTTTTATATTAATTTGACATATAGATCACTTAAATGAACATTGTTGTTGATTCTATTTTATCATTATAAGAAGAGATGAAAAAAATCGTTTGCACCTTGGAGGAGAATCTCTCTTTAAGTTTCATGGACATTCATGCTAACCTTTCAATATATTTAGTAGAAGATATTGAATTAGTTGGTTTCTAATGAATACATGAATATTTTTCTTAAAAACCATGCATTTGTAATGCAAAATACATATTCCAAAGCTTGAATAGAAGGATAATATATTTTTATAAAATCATTCTAATTTGAAAATTAGTACATAAATTCACAACATGTTTAATGTTAATGCACTACTTATATAAAACCAAAAACATGGTAGAAAACAAAATAGTTTTTTTTTTTTAAACACAAATGGAAACTTATCACAATACAAAGAATAATCATAAAATGATTATTTCACAATAAATACATTATATATGACCAAAATGTTTTATCGTCTTACTTTAAGTCAAAATATAATCATTATTTTCCAATAAATAGATTATACATGACCAAAATATTTTATAGTAGACTTTGTTTCATGCTTTACATGATTTGATAATATTAAATGTTGATAGGAAAATTGTTTATAGAAAAATACTAATAAGAGAGAAAAAATTAATCATTGGTATATAATTTTGATGCAACAAAATATAAGTGAACTTATATGAAAAAGAAAAAAAATGACATGAAGAAATTAAGATATTTTTAAAATAATATTTGAGGAAAACATTATTTTCTAAATTTTCTCTAAAAAATATTACAATAATATGAATTAAAAGAATGAATATTAGATCAATATCATGTAACTTCATGATTCCTAGAGTTTAAAAGACATGTTGATACATTACACTTTTACCTTCCAATATATGTTAAAAACATGTTGATACATTACACTTATACCCTCCAATATATTTTATCATGTAACTTAAAAATATTACACTAATATGAATTAAAAGAATGAATATTAGATCAATATCATGTAACTTCAAGATTAGATTAATATTAGTTCAGTTTCCTGTATTATACCTTCTTAAAATTTGTAAAATTTGTTTATTTTACTTTTATTACTTCAACATTTTCATTATCTCATTTAGAGAATACACTAGTTAATAATATAATTGTTAAAATAAAAAAGTTACATCAAATTTTAATTTTAAAATTTTAAATAATATTAATAATTAATGTAGGAAAACATCACAATCAATTTCAATTTTTTAAAATTTAAAAAAATAATTTTTTTTTATTTTTTATTTATTTTTACAACTTGAACAATAAATTTGGAGAATTTTTGTTATTCCTCACCAATTATGATATTCTAAAATACCACAATCAACGATACCAGCCATTTCTTGAATTTTGCAACCTCAAAAAGAAGTTCAAAGTTCAACACCATCTATATGTCGGCCCCTTTGAGAAAATCGGTTGTGTACAAGAACTGTTTTGTATTAATATGACCGTTGGGATTAAAATCTACACCATTACCATGACCGTTGGGGATTAAAATCTACACCATTACCAAGAGAGTGGAAGTCGAACCGAATATATCTACTTTTCATTTCTTTCAGAACAGAACACTATCTCACTATCATCAATCCATTTCATTTCATTGTATCTGCTCGTGCCTTGGAGATGGAATCCAGTAACAGTAATAATACAAATATTGTGAGATTGATGAGCGGCGATGGCAAAATATTTGAAGTGGAGGAGGTCGTGGCTTCGGAGTCTCAGATTGTAAAGAAGGTGATGGAGGACTTGGGTACTCATAGAACTATTCCTCTACCTCTGGTTTCTAGCAACATTTTGGAAAAGGTCATCCAATATTGCAGACACCATGTGCTCCATGCCCCTCATGATTTTAGCAGTAGGTGGGATTCGGAGTTCCTTAAAAGTCTGGATGATCATGAAACCTTTTTGAAACTTGTACTGGCAGCCCACTACCTGTGTATAAAAAATCTTCTGGACTTGACATGTCAAGCTCTCGCTGACATGATCAGAGGTAAAACCACTCAACAGATTCGTCGGATTCTTAATATTCAAGATGAAGCTGGTTCTACTTCTCAACAGTAGGTGGGGGTGGCCAACATGCCTGAAAATCAGTAGATGTAAAATACTATGTTTCTCAGGGATGTTGAATTCAATGATTTAGGCTTTGTAATGAATGAAGTAAGTGATTGGTCTTTGTTTTCTCAAATTTGGTTCATAACTCAATTTTGAGGATTTTAAGATAATTAAGATTGAAATTTAAATTTGGTTCATAATTCTATGATAATTAAGATTGGAATTTAATTTTGGTTCATAATTCAATTTCGAGGATTTTATGATCATCAAGATGGGAATTTGTGTTGTTGATTGAGCTATTGTTGGGTGGATTTTATGATAATTAAGATTGGAATTTGTATGGTTGATTAAGTGGTAAAATTCTGGAATTTGTGTTGTTGATTGAGCTATTGTTGGGTGGATTTTATGATATTTAAGATTGGAATTTGTATGGTTGATTAGGTGGTAAAATTCCGTGGTAAAATTCCGGAATTTTTTCATCACTCTAAGGTGTTTTTATTATTTAAAGCTAAAATCCTCAAGATCATATATTTCATAAGTGGTCATTCATTAATTTTGAATCTCAAAATCTAATAAAATATTAAAAATACTTTCGAATTTGTACAGGATAACATCATGATAATATCTAAAGTGTAAATTGTAATCATTTTTTAAACGAATTGAAACCAAAGTTAAAAAAGAAACCAAGCTATAAAAGAATTGAATAAAATTTCCATTATTTAATGATAAGTAGAATTTTTGTTAGATTGTTTTAGAGTCAAGTGCCATTATAAAGTAGAATTTTTTTAGATTGTTTTTGGGCCAAGTGCCATTAGTGACATTTACATTATAGCTTTCAACTAAAATCTGGTGAAAATATTGACATGCATGGCATCTCTAAGAGGCTAAGAAATGCCTACTAACAACCAAATGGCATTGCATTCTAAAGTAAAGGCACCCACAGACCCATTGCAGCACCAAACTCGAGGTTGTATGGTTGAGTTCTATCATGATAAAATGAAAACACAGGTGCAATCTACAGCCAACAGAAGCGCAGCAGCAATCCTACCAAGCAACCCTACTTTCTCATGCTTGTGTCATTATTGGGACATATGCATTAGAGAATGCAAATAGGTGTTCATAAAAAGAAATTGAAATAACTTTTATCTACGAGGAATACATTAAAGATGAGAAATTTAAGCAGATATTTTCAATAATATTGTTAAAAGACTAATATTTAAAAGAGAAAAAATATGATTACCTTTTTTCTATTTGATTACCTTTTTCGATATGGATTACTCTACAATTAAGAAAAAAATTAAGGAAAGTTATGTGCACTTAAAGGAATGAGTAAAAGTTATAAGAGGGAATATTACCTTCAAATTTGAATGTCATTTTAGGTTATAATTCCATGGGATGATTATTCCATTAACATGAAGTTCAATAAATACACAAAGATGTAATAGTTGGTCTTCTCCAACATATGACTCTTCATATGTACATTATTGTTACAAGTAACACAATCACAAGGGATTATGTATCCAACATTCCTCCCTTAATTTGAAGGGGTGTGTGTGAGTCCAAGTATCATTCTGAACTTCTCAATTTTTTTTCTTAGAAGGGTTTTGGTGAAGATGTCTGTAATTTCCTCATTTGTGAAACAATGTCTTAAGTGAATAGTCTTGGCCTCTACATGATATTGAATGAAGTGATACTTTGTTTTGATGTGCATGGTTCGATTATGGAATATGAGATTCTTGGTCAACTTGATTGCATAAGTATATTGTCAACTAGAAGAGGAGTACAATTCACTTGTTTCTCTTGAGCCACAAAATCCCTTTTGTCGCTTGTGCAACTGCCACATATTTTGCTTCTTTTGTTGTGGAATCTACTGGAACTGATTGTTTGTGATCTCCAAGAGATAACTGCTCCAAGAGATAACTGCTGATCCAAGACTCATGAGATAGCTTGAAGTTGATACTCCATTTTCCTTATCCCCATTAAATTCTGAATCAGAATATCCGATCACATTGAAGTCATCCACCTTGGAGTAAGTGAGTCTAAAATCTTGAATTCCTTTCAAGTAATTCAAAACTCTTTGCAGCAGACCAAAGTCCTTCCCAAGGATTTTGTATGAACTTGGAAAGACTCTGAACAACAAAAGAAATGTGTGGTCTAGTGGTAGTAAGATAGATATAATACTTTCCACAAGTTGTCTATACTTGGTTACATCCTCAAATTCATTCCCTTCTTCTAATGTGAGTTTCAAATTTTGTTCCAATGGAATAGAAACATGATTGCACTCAGTCATGTCAAACTTGTTCAACAATTCTCCAATGTACTTCTTCTAGGAGATGAATATGTACTTTGTATCACTTCAATTCCCAACTAGTAGTGAAGATGTCGCAAATCTATCATCTCAAACCCTTTCTTAAACTTTTTATTTATGGATGCAATATAGTTCTCATTGTTCGCTATTATGAATAGATCATATACATATACTACAAGATACACAATAGTTTTTCCAACTAATTTCTTGACAAACAAAGTTTCATTGTCAAGATTTAAATGCTTGAAATTTAATTTCAAAAGATGTTCGGTTAACTTTTCATACCATGCTCATGGTGCTTGTTTCAAGCCATACAAGGATTTGATGGGCTTTCATACCTTATGTTCTTTTCCCTTCACAACAAATTGATCCAGGTGGATATCGGTGGCCACCCAACTATTCCACTGGCTTGAAAAACAATTTTCCACCTTTAGTTTTTTGACAGTTTTTTGGGTTCCAAATTTCCGGGGCCATTTTGAGGCCTTAAACAACTTTTTTTGGGGATTTGGGGCCCAAGTAATTGTCGAAGGCACTAACCTGGGTCAGTCGAAAATCGTTCTTATCGGTTAGAAATTTCCAATGGGATATCGTGCACCTAAAACAAAGATCATATGCAAAAGTTATGACCCTGGGAAATTGATGTACTAACTTACCCAAATGGGGCCCACGACTTTTGGCGCTTCATCTCCTAGGGTTAGGTCTTTGGATGTCTATGGTTTTTGACATTCATGTTTATTGTAAAAATGCCTTCAGAGCCTCATTGTAATCATGTTCTTGCGAATGAATGCAGTCGTCACATCTCTTCTCATAGATAAGCCACCACCATTCCAACAAGCTTGTTTTCCGCTGCATTTTACAGTTTCAGCTTATTTCCTTATTGAATAGAAAATAAGTTTTACTGTATCTTTGTTATTCTATATTAAACATCTTTTAATAATCCATAGTCATTTCGTTTTGCTCATAAAATATGGATAAGTGGTATCAGAGTGGTCTGCTCCTTATCATCTTAATGCATGTCCCCAACGAGGTCAGGGTACAAATAATTGGGTCTTGAGTTTGTTTCTCTTGAGGAAAAAAGATATCGCACGCCCAAGTGACCTCTCATAGCAGGAGAAAAGAAATATGATGGGACAAGAGATCCTTTCAAAATGTTGCTTGAGGAAGCCCTCATGCAACAAAGGAAGAAGATAATGGATAGTTTTGCGCAAATCCTTCAACGACTACCAACACGCGACACATCTTCCTTGAGCGGAGGCGTTGCCCCCTTCAAGGTACAAATCAACTTCAATATTCATGTATTTGAAGGTCAAATAGAAGAAGATGTTGTAGACAAGTGGTTGAATATACTAGAAGAGTATTTTTTTGTCCATAACTTTTTGAATAGAGAAAATATTACTTTTGCGCTCCTCAAAGTCGTTCCTCATGTCAAAGATTGGTGGGAAATTTTCTGTGAGAAAAATGAAACAGAGGAACCCTCATTATTTACAGTTGCAGCCACTTGGGAATCGTTCAGAGATGCTATTAAGGAACAATACTACCCTGTCGGAAGTTATGACGACTTGTATACCAAATGGACCACACTGCGGAAAGAAAGAGACCAAGCAGTGTCAAAGTTCATAAATATCTTCCATACCTTACGCACCAAGCTGGGTATCAAAGATTCAGAGAGACATCTAGTGCTCAAGTATCATTGTGCTCTGTATAGATACATCTAGACTGAAATGGAATTTTTGGACATCTCGTCCTTGGGCGCAGCCTACCGATATGTCATCAAAACCAAGCAGAAGATCAAATGAAAGACGCGAAAATTTGGGCCTGGGAACCCCTCACAGTAAAAGACAGGAAAGGGTGGCCCCAACCCACTGAACAAAGGACAGAGAAAACATGGACAATATCAGGACAACCAGTCCAAGCCGCAAGAAAATAAGTACACTGGAAATACAAAGAAAGATATCGGGAAGTGGTGCGACTTCCATAAGAGCCATTGGCATAACATTGTTGATTGCCGCTCAAAGCAGTCGTTGGTGGTCGAAGTAAAAGCCTCTGAATCATATGCGAGTTCTGACTCTGATTCAGAACCAGAAAGGGGAAGACGAATCATTGACGTGGAATCCAGTGTCACTATTGCTACCACCAAGCTCCAACCTGGTGAACCAGATGAGCCAGAAGAAGGTGAGCACCTCTTCCATTCATAGATGTGGGTAAAAGGCACCCTGATGCACTTCATCGTTGATAGTGGTATGGAGTCTTTTTTTTATAGCATGATATGGACACCTATTTTTGGCATAAACTGCACATAGAATTGCATCAACCCAAAACATCAATTTAACATTCTTGAAAAACATCATGTAACGAACCATATTTAGGAGTGTCATGTTCATTCGTTCAACTACACTGTTTTGTTGAGGATTGTATGGAATAGTTGTTTGATGTTTTATCCCATGTTGGACAAGATAAATTTCAAATTCATTAGATGTATATTCTCTTCCATTATCAGTGCGAAGAGAGTCAATACAAGATTGAGCCTCATTTTGAATCCATACATGAAAATTTTTAAATGTTTCAAAAGCTTGTGATTTATCTTTCAACAAGTACACCCAACACATCCTGGTGTAATCATAAATAAAAGACATTATATATTAATTTTCATTTGTATAAGGCATAGGCATAGGGCCACACAGATAAGAATGAACCAGTTCAACTTTTCTACATGCTCTAGAAGTATAATCATTGAATGGTTCTTTTCTATGCTTTCCAATTATACAAGCATCACATTGTTTCTGTTTTGTAGGAATAGTGGCCAAACCAGAAACACCATTCTTTCTCAATAAATGAAGACTCTCATAATTTAGATGAACAAATATAGCATGCCACAAAAGACTATATGACAATATTCCTTCACCGATAGGTATGAAACATTGTGTGTATGGGAGGACGTCCCATTCAACTTCAACAATCTTCCATCTTCCATTCTGGTCACAACAAGCATGTTATCAGAATCCTTTCCTATTTCAACTTTTCCATTGATCATGTGAACAAAGTGGCCTTGTTGTCTGATGTGCACAAGGGACAACAATCTCCTTTTCATCTTAGGAAGATAGAGTACATTATGCATAAGAAAATCCAGGAATCCAGGAAAGTCGAGTCTAATGGTGCCCATTCCTGAGGGTTTGAGGTTGGACTTGTCTGCAAAATACACTATGCAATCTACATTGTCCTTAAGTCTTAAAAAATGTCTCTTAGGAATGTCATATGAGAGGTTGTGCCTATGTTGAGAATCCATGCATATTTCCAAGGACTATATACAATGTTAAATAAATCTTTTGTTACTCCTATATTGCAGTGAACAACAATGTAATGGGAAGATTCAAGTGGATTACCTTTTGTTGGTTATGAAGGTTTACCTTTGTCCTCTTTCTTATTTTTTCTATCTTCTTTGATCTTGTCCCATGGAACTATGCAATCATCTGCTTCATGTGACCCTTTCTTTTTGGAACGGGTACAATGAAGATTGGATCTATCACTGATCCAAAAATGATATTTTAAATACTTGGTTAAGTATTTTGCATGAATTGATTTACCATTTAGAAGTTGAAGAAAAGAAGAAGATTTAATGAAATAATATTGCAACCATCATAAAGAATGCAGAATAGAAAAATGAACATTAAGAACAACAAACCATAATGCCAAAGATTATTAACAGAGTTCGACAAAGTTTCCTACGTCTCTGGGCCTTTGTCTCAGTGGGGGAGGATTTCTTATTAATCTTCAATGCTTCAAAATTACATCAAAAGTAAATCAATTGGATTAAAAACTAGTCTAGTTGTGTTCTGATTGACCTCAAGAATCCAACACAACTAACGATACTAAAAAAGGCTGAGCGTAGCTCTCGAAAATGGCCTCCAAAGTTCCCTAGCTTGTTAGCTTCCCCTGCATAACAATGGCTTACTCTCCAAAAATTGGCATAATTCTGCTAATTTGAACCTCCTATGGTTGTCAAAAAGGATTGGTTTATATATAATTTTGGTTGGGGGTCATATCCTAACTTCCTCCAAAAATCTGGCTTCAAATCAAACTCCAGATCCTCATTTTTTGGGCCTAAATCCATTAAAATCGGGCTAATAAACCATAAAATTCCAAATACTATAGGTTAAAAACCCATCTTTGGAAAAAATACGGGTTGCACCCCTTTTCCTTGGGCTCTTGGTTACATGGATGATCCTATGTGACCGAGCTAGGCACTAAATTATTAATCCCTTGGTCCTTGGTTCCTAGTTGACCACCTTGGTTAGTAGGCTATCCCTGTCAATCTGGCGCTTAACCCCCCAAATTTAGCACTATCCAAACTTAAATATATATTATGCCATATGTTTAAACAAGAACTATGGTAGCCTAGGTGGTTAGCACATTGGTTGGAAATCATTGCTCATCCGGGAGGTTGATCCCGACGAAGGTGGAAACAATTTTTGACCCAGGCTCGTATTGGCCTGATCCATGGTGCCACGTGGCACCCCTGTGATTGGGCTACGTGTCAACTCATGATTGGACAATACGGCTGATTCATCTGCATAGTCACCCTGCCAACTCGCCTACACAGACAACATCGTACACCACGTGTCATGCCAAGATCCCGCCACCTATCGCGACATCATTGCCACACATCAACCCGTCAGTGGGCCACGCCATCATATGGACTACCATGTCAACGTCTATATAGTCCAGTCACCTGCCACATCAACACCTGAAAATACCAAAAATGCATGCCACATGTCAGCCTCTGGTGCTTCCATGTCATCTTGCTGATGTCATCATGATGTCATGCTGACATCATCTTCCACATCATGCTGACATACTCTTGACGTTAACAGTATAGACTATTGAATTTAACTTTGACTTTTTTTCATGTTTGGGAAAATTTTTAGATCGCGATAACTTCGCCATACAGTGTCCATTTTTGAAAAAGAACATATTGACAGAATCAACACGGCGAGCACTACACGATGGCTCTAGTTTCGTCGGAATCTGAGAACTTTGAATTTTTGGCCTTCTTGGATCCATTTTGGATCAATCACCTTAGTTGTGTCTTCGCTCCCTGCCTATGAATTTTTTCTTCCATGTCCACATCCTCTTCTGCTACTTTCTCCTCTGGAAGAATCATGTGGCTTACTCTTGTATTTGTGAGCAAGGAAAACATCCTCACCAAATGGAGGAGTTGACTTCTTTCCAAAGTCTTTCTCATGATCTACAACTTTCTTCAATAGATTTTCAAATGTCATGGATTTCATCTGATCACTTTCTTGTAGATATTGAATGTAGTGAGAATATGTACAGTATAGGGCCTTAATGGAGTACATGAGAGGGAGATAAATCTTTAGTCCGATGGCTTCAATTTCATGCATTATGGATGTGATTTCTGAAGCCAAAGCCATAGGGTCATCATTCTTCAATTCTAGGTTGAAGAGCTTCAAAATTACTTGTATGAGTTCAAGCTCATAATGTGTGTCACATAATTCATTCAATCTCTTCAAGTCACTAGGAAATTACTAATGGAAGCAATATGAAGGCTCACCTCCTCACTTACTATCATGGATATTACTGCATATGCCTTCTAGTCTTTGTCTTCCCATATTTCACGTTCTTTGTCTATGGTCAAAATGACTATTTTTCTACGAGGTATGGTACTCTTCATATTTAATACTGAGGCTTCTTGTTTAGATTTCGCTTCTTCTTCAGTGATTTTACTACTATGAGGGACTAATGATGCTTTGCAAATACATTTCCATAGGTCTTTAAATATCAGTGTGCTCTTGATCTTCTTGTACCATTCTCTATCATTCTCCTTGTTGGTCATCACCATGCCCACAATGGATATGAGAGAATGCATTGTCTTGTAGAACCACTTCTTCAATCAACAAACTTTAAACATAGAATGAATACAATATATATATATATATATATATATATATATATATATATATTCCCTATTTCGCTCATAATGAGTACATAAACAAGCCCTCTTTAGATGCTCAAATTATCGCATAAAATATATTTGTGGCCTACAATGAAAGCATATTATAATGGCTCAGACACAACAAAAAAAGACTTAAAATGGGTTTCCTCAAACCCACGATTGTGAACATAGGCATGGAGACACCATTCATCTTCTCAACAAACCTACATGACTAGCATTGTTCATGGTTGAGAGCACATTATCCAAAGAAAGGGCGTGAGTTTCTCCAGTTTTAGAATATAGGGTTTACCATAACCAACAACAACTTGTAAGAAAATACGAGAGTGTAAGGGGTGAGTAGAGCTAAGAAAATGTAGTTCGATGGGAATGAGGAGGTTGAGGGATGAGTAGATGTGCAACGAAGGTGTGAGGGTGATTGCAAGAGGAAACTAGTACCAAGGTCGACGGGGCGTTTTGGTTACCAGTTCACATTTGGTGTAGTGGATGGAGTAAACTAATATGAGTCTCCTCTTGAGGTCGTGTGAATTCAGGGTGAAGACCAACCATGTGATACCAATAGTGTTGGTAGTGATGTTATAAAATACACTAATGTGTATGGGTCGGGTGAGATTTAGTTCAGTCAAAGTTGGATTGTTGGTTGGAGAATTTAGGCAATGAGTTGACCTCTTACACTGTTGGTTATGGTTTTTTTGCAACAATAAATGGTGCAAGTATGAGGTGCAAGAATGGATAGACTGTTGAGAGGTAAGGTAGCGTGAGAGGTAGAGTATTCGAGGTAAAAAATTGAGA
>ML791024.1:167471-211478 GCA_009831015.1 Picea engelmannii | reverse complement strand
GAGAGAGAGAGAGAGAGAGAGAGAGAGAGAGAGAGAGAGAAGCATAGTCCTCTTTTAATTTATTTTTTTGATATTTACCACCTTCACCTTTAGACGTTGTATAGAGGGAGCTTGAAGAAGGCAAAAGACCCAAGTGATGTGTTAAAGGTATAAAATTTCATTAATAAAATTAGGAAAAACTATTAAGTTTAGGAGAGATTGAAGGAATCACGAGAAAAGTACAAGGTTAAGCATGACCAAAAAAGGATAGAGAAGACATTCAAGGTAGGAGATTGTGTCTAGTTGAACCTAAATAAATAAATTCCGTAGGGACTAAGAAAGAAAATCCAATTATTGAGATACGCATTATCAAATGTTAGAATAGATATGAAACAATGCTTACATACATAATCTACATCCATACATATGCATTTATTTATTTTTGAATGTAAAAAATCTAAAAATGTATGAGCCATCCATGCTCAATAAAGAATCAGGGGTGAAATACCCTAGCTTTGATCCCCAATATAGTATTGTGTATGTATAGGATGAATGGATAAAATAGGAACTATGTAATATGTATAATTGCACATTGAATGATAAAAATAAATAAATCATGGGATGGAGAAGAGAAGGACAAAAGAAAGGGTGCTATGACTCCACAAGAGGGGAAAAACAAGGGGGATTAAGTAGGCTAAACAAAATAACCTTAGTAAGTGCTTAACCCAAATTCCTTGCAACCTTAACTATGTTCCTTGATTATTAATTAATTATTGTTTTATTAAGCCTTGTTGGGTGGGATGGGGGGGGGGGTGGAGGTTAGTGCATGGAGGACGTATGTGGGTCTCCGTAAAGATAAATGAGCCCTTCATGCCATGGAAACTTAATCTATACATTTTTTCCATGCAAACTTAAGCTATACATTTTTTCCATGCAAGAAAACTATCATTTTATTGAAGGTTTTGAGGGGGAGTTCAAATGTTCACGGGTTCCATTTGAATTAAAAAAGACTCTGAACTATCATGATTTTAAATTCCCCTAAAAATTTCCATTTGATTTAGATAAATTAGGAGAGTTATCCTTGAGACAACTACCATGAGCATACTACAACTGAATTAAGGAAAGCTACAATCATGAATTATGTGAGAATTGTGTTTTTATGGATGATAATCACTATCATTGAGAAACTTTCTATAATGGATAGTCCTTGGATTCCTATAAGTGATTTTTTGGCCAACATGTGCTAGAGCCTTGTAGGGGAGTGGGATAACTCGAGGGATTGTTGAGGAAAGAAGGGGATCCCATTCCTTGGCTTGTGCAGGATGATGGGGAAGAGGGATGTGGATTGGGATTGTTGTAAGTGTAAATATTGATTGTGAACCAAGGAATTGGGGTGTGAGAAGAGAATTAGAGCCAACCATAGGAAGAATTTTCCCTTTTGTATTCGTAGAATTAGCTTGGGGGTGGCATATGTTGTAGAGAGAACTAGTTTATAAGGGAGCCTAGAGAGAACTAGTTTATCCTTCTACAACTAGTTGATGGACTATTTCCAGATGGATAAGTTTTCATTAATACACATGTGAATTGTGTTGAATTATTATGGTTTATGTCATGGATTTAATTAATTTCTAGTTGTTCAATTCAGATTGCTTGTATTCGATTACATTTGCAAAATTATGGTCTCATTTATAATTGGATGGTTTCATTATGTTGCATAAATATGTACTATCATTCCTACATATGGTAATTAGTTAATAACAAAATAATGAGATATGGTATTAGAGAAAAAAATTGTGTGAATTTGGTTGGTTAAAAGAGTAATCCATAACCTAAAAGTGAACATAGGGTATTGAGTATGTTATAGAATGGTATCAGAGCTACTAGTTGCAGTTATGGGGTTGTATGGGCCAAAAGTCAGTTGTCAATGAAGAAATTGCATTTTTTTGTCAATTTTTTAACAAAATGCCTAAAGAAGAATATTTGGGAAAGTATTCTTGAAGCGAACAATTGTTGGAATGATGGCTTAAATTCCAAAATTGAATTCTTGTTGGAGTTGAGGAAATGGGGAAAATCTCCCCCCTTCTTAAATAACTTAATGGTGAAATAAAAATCCTCTTTTATGGTTGGTACCACAAATAGGGACTATCCTTGAAGACCTACCTACCATGATCCAATGACAAATCAATTGCAAGAATAAGTTTATGTTACCATTGAGGGAGTTAGCCTCCTCATAAAACTTGAGGAGGGAAATGTACCTCAAAAGGAGATGAGTATGAGATGTAATAGGATGAGTAAACATATCCCTGTCCATCTTTTGGGACTTCCATATATGCACAAAGGTATATGGGTTGACCTGTTGTTATGTGGTCATACTTGATTCACATATAAATCTCATTAGGAAAATTGTTGGCTTAACTAGGGGTTATAGACCTAGGGTTCGATAGGATTTACCAAAAAAAACCCATAGGTGTTGGCATATTCAATATTCAATGACTGAAGGTCTCACCTGAGAAACCATGAGAATAACGAAGACCATCAGTCTTATGTAGGGTGTGAAAGAATAAAACATGCAGGAAACCTTCATCAACTAAACATTCAGTCATTCATAACTACCACAAGCTACTGTGTAGAATAATCTAAAAAAGAATACATTCAAGTCATAACTCATCAGATGTAGAGATAAATGTACTTCAGACTTTATTCATTAAGCCCAAAGGAATTTAAATACACTCTCTTACTCAAAGGCCAAATCTTGCTCAACATGCATTAACAATAAAAACAGAGATGTGCTAGGCACTCATATCTACTTTCTATCTCTGGTATTTACACATAATATCTCTAAAAAAACCAATAACTGATATAGAATGGAATTGAAGCTCTAACTCATCTACCACTTACACATTATTACTACCCTTTTCTTTACACACTCTACTAGTGAAAGACAACCTACCTTTACATATCCACATGCATACTCTCATCTCTTCCACGAAGCATGGAAATCATATCAAACTTGCAATCTCATCCATTAGCTCGACCATAACTAGTCGGGTTGTTACAAAAATAGTTACAATGATTCCTAAATATATATTTGGATCTGGCCTAAATGTGGTTTCTTTAAATCCTTGTGCATGGTACAAAATGGGTTGGTGCATGTAGTAAATGCTTGGTTGGTGCATATGCTAAAAATTGGCGTCATGCAATGCATATTCTCAAGCATGCACATAGTGTTGACTTGTGGCATGCACACAACCTCTGGTAAACCTTAGGTGCCAGCATGCCCCCAACACTATTAGTTGGTTCATCCTTGAGCCAATGATGCCACTTGGTCGATCTCTCTTAGATGAATTTGTTAGATCCACTGGTTGGACTTAGTGGGATGTGTTCAACAGTTCCTATTAAGGTGGATTCTGTTGATCTTGGTTGATGTTTTTGTCATGTGTAGGCCTTGGAATTTCTCAACAATCCCTTGGCTCTTAAATTTGAATGAGGCTCTCCATATTAGATATCTTGACCTCTCACTCATCGATCTCTTTCTGGACTATTTGAGGATAGATTTATTTCAACATATTAACAAGAACCACCTCCAACATCCAGACCAATTCCTTCCTACTGGACTTGGAAATATTTCCCTAGTGATCTCTAGGTATCTGGTTAGGGTGATCTTCCCATCATGCATAGCCTTCATCTTCTTTGTGTCTCTCTCGGGTTTGTCGATAACATTGAAGATGAGGAGAGTTGCATACAATAGGGGGGTGGGCCATAAAGTCAAGGGCCATAAATTCAAACTATCTGATTCAGAAAGGAGGTTGATCCATGGTGGCAAGATCACAAGAATTTGGACCTAGGGCTTCGGGGTACTCACCACATAAGCTTCGAAATGAATTTTAGGGAATTGTTTGGTGGATCGGCTGCTGCAGTTAGTGAAATGTAGTCTAGGTCCCATACCTAGGAGATAGAATTAAACATGTAGTTCTCGTGGGGGTTTAATTGTTGTTCCTTGGGATTCCTTTGTGGCTGGGAGCTAAGCATATACTTCTCATCTATTGGAAGTAGGAATCCTTCTAGGGAACTCGCGATTGAAGAAAAATTTGTGACACCAACTGGCCATATATTCAAATTGTTTCCTTATCATTGGTATGGACCTGATCTAGGTGGATATCGGTGGCCACCCACCTTTTTCAACTGGCCCAAAATGGTTTTCTGGCAATTTTGGCAATTTACTATTTTTAGCAGTTTTTAACTTCCGGGGCCAATTTGAGGGCCCAAATGATGATTTTTTGATATTGAGGTTATCAATGATAGCCTATGGAATAATTGAGGTCCAAAAATGAATCTCCTCGACAATTCCTTTCTAACGGGCTATCATATGCCTAAAACAGAGTTCGTATGCAAAAGTTACGACCCTAGGAAGTTAATGCACTAACTTACCCAAACGGGGCCCAAATGACTTTTGGCGCTTCATCTCCTAGGGTTAGGTTTTTGGATGTCTAGAGTTTTTTTCATTCCTATTTATTGCAAAAAGTCCTTCAGAGCCTCTTGTAACCATCTTCTTGCGAATTCGAGTAGCCGTCACATCTCTTCTTAGAGATAAGCTACCACCATACTAGTGAGTCTTTCACTCTGTATTTTTACAGTCTCTGTACATTTCTTTCATTAATAGAAATCATGTATTACTGTATATCTTTGTTTATGTTTTCATATCTGATACATTTCTTTTATATTATTGAATATCTGTGATATCTCTGTGCATTTATTTATTATATCTCCGCTCTCATTTCGTGCCGAAAATAATCCAGATCAGTGGTATCAGAGCAGGCTTCTCTTGATCATTTTTTAGTGCATGTCCCTGACAAGGTCCGAGTATAGCAAGTTAGGTCTCAAGCTTGTCTCTCTTGAAGACAATCGCTCTCGCACACCCAAGAAACCCTCAATGGTGGAAAAAAAGAAAAATGATGGAGCAGACGATCCTATCAGTCTGTTGCTTGACCAAGCTCTCACGCAACAGAGGGACAAAATGATGGAGAATTTTTCCCACATCCTTCAACACCTGTCAGTAGAAACAGGCGCATCTTCATCAAGCGACCACTTTGGAAGCACCTCACCTTTCAAGGTACAAGTTAATTTTGATATTCATGTATTTGAAGGACAGATAGATGCAGAAGCCCTAGAAAAATGGTTAAACCTGCTAGAAGGTTATTTCTCTATTCACAATTTTTTCGACAGAGAAAAGATCACCTTCACACTCCTTAAAGCTCTCCTCCATGTCAAACATTGGTGGAAAACTTACTGGGAGCATAGTTCCACAAAGGAGTCTTGAATATATGGGGTCGAGCCGACTTGGTATTTTTTTGTGGATGCGGTAAAGGAACAGTATTACCCTGTTCGCAACTATGAGGACCAGTACATGAGATGGACCACACTGTAGAAAGAGAGGGGCCAAGAAGTTCCGGAGTTCACCAATACCTTCCATACCTTGTGCACCAATCTGGGTATCAAAGACTCCGAAGGACATTTGGTTCTGAAATACTATGGGGCTCTACACAGATACATCCAGACTGAAATGGATTTTCTGGATGTCTCATCACTCGGTGCTACTTATCGATATGTTGTTAAAATCGAGCAGAAATTTAAGCACCATAACAAATGGGAGTTTGGGTCTACAAATCCACAACAACCAAAGTATGACAAAGACGACCCTAACAAACAGTCTCTTGAAAACCAGTCCAAGCCACAGGAAAAGGAGGGTCATGAGAAGACAAAGAAGGACACCGAAAAATGGTGTGATTTCCACAAAATACCCTAGAACAACACCGATGAATGTCGCTCAAAATAGTCATTGGTGGTCGAGATCAAAGACAAGGAGCCGAACCCTGATTCAGAATCTGATTCTTAAAATACTGGTAAAGGATAGATCATTGACGTAGACCCTACTACTATTGTTGCGACCACAGAAATTCAACGAGAAGAACCAACATATCTTGACGAGGGGGAGTGTATTTTTCATTCATAGATGTGGGTGAAGGAGACCCCATTGCATTTTATTGTTGATAGCGGAAGCCATAAGAACCTCACCTTAGTAGAGGTCGTCAAACAGTTGGGATTTTCGACAACACCATACCTGCAACCATACAACATCGGGTGGCTTCTCCAAGGACAAGATTTCTATGTCAGCCAACAATGTTGATTATCATACGACATCCAACCCTTTGAGGATGAGGTATTATGTGATGTTTCCCCATTGGATGTCTGTGATGTGATCTTGGGACAACCATATATGTGGAGACACCATGATGTTTATGAGTCTCGACCCAGTAGTGTCATTGTTACTTTGGGTGGTCATCTCTACAGAATACTAGAGGTAGTTCCGACTACTGTTCCACCTAAAAAGTGCCGCAATATAGTATCTCATACTGCAAAATTCAGCTTCTTCACAATCTATTCAAAAGGAGAAAAAAAGGACACTACAACCACTACAGCCTTGCCCCAAACACCCTCTATCCAATCGAAGCAAGTCGACAAGGTTGCAGCAAAGTGAAAATATTCCTTCTGCACACCATCCTCTCATGTATCTCAACTTGTTGAACAATCTGAGCCTTAACAGGTTCATGACAAACATCCAGAAACTGAGCAGCGCAACATCTCCAGCAAGGAAAGCGGCTCACTAAGATGCAGATTCAACAAACACTTTTCTCTCTTCCCCGGGAACTCAATGCAATGGAGAACATTAATTCCTAAGGAGGGAGGATTGATCTAGGTGGATATCGGTGGCCACCCACCTTTTTCAACTGGCCCAAAACAGTTTTCTGGCAATTTTGGCAATTTACTATTTTTAGCAGTTTTTAACTTCCGGGGCCAATTTGAGGGCCCAAATGATGATTTTTCAAGATCTAGGTTCTCAATGATAGCCTACGAAAAAATTTGGTCCCCAAAATGAATCTCCTCGAAGATACCTTTCTAACGACTATCATACACCTAAAACAAAGATCGTATGCAAATGTTACGAGCCCGGGAAGTTAATGCACTAACTTACCCAAACGGGGCCCACGTGACTTTTGGTGCTTCATCTCCTAGGGTTAGGTTTTTGGATGTATAGACTTTTTTCATTCCTGTTTATTGTAAAAAGGCCTTCAGAGCCTCATTGTAATCATCTTCTTGCGAATGCGAGTAGCCGTCACATCTCTTCTAAGAGATAAGCTACCACCATTCTAGCGAGTCTTTCACTCTGTATTTTTACAGTCTCTATACATTTCTTTCAATAATAGAAATCATGTATTACTGTATATCTATGTTTATGGTTGCATCTCTGATACATTTCTGTTATATTATTGAATATCTACGATATCTATGTGCATTTATTTATTATATCTCCACTCTCATTTCATGCTGAAAATAATACGGATCAGTGGTATAAGAGCAGGCTACTCTTGATGATTTTCCAGTGCATGTCCCCGACGAGGTCCGAGTATAGAAAGTTGGGTCTCAAGCTTGTCTCTCTTCAAGACAATTGCTCTCGCACACCCAAGAAACCCTCAATGGCAGAATAAAATAAAAATGACGAAGTAGACGATCCTATCAGTTTGTTGCTTGAGCAAGCTCTCACGCGACAGAGGGACAAAATGATGGAGAATTTTTCCCACATCCTTCAATGCCTGCCAATAGCAACAGGCACATATTCATCAAGCGGCCACTTTGGAAGCACCTTGCCTTTCAAGGTACAAGTTAATTTTGATATTCCTGTATTTGAAGGATAGATAGATGCAGAAGCCATAGACAAATGGTTAAACCTGCTAGAAGGTCATTTCTCTGTTCACAATTTTTCCGATAGAGAAAAGATCACGTTCACACTCCTTAAATCTCCCCCCCATGTCAAACATTGGTGGGAAAATTACTGGGAGCAAAGTTCCACTTGGGGTTTTTTTGTGGATGCAGTAAAGGAATAGTATTACCATGTTGGCAACTATGAGGACTAGTACATGAGATGGACCTCATTACGACAAGAGAGGGGCCAAGCAGTTCCAGAGTTCACCGATACCTTCCATACCTTGCTTACCAAGATGGGTATCAAAGACTTTGAATGACATTTGGTTCTGAAATACCATGGGGCTCTACACAGATACATCCATAATGAAATGGATTTTTTGGACGTCTCATCACTTAGTGCCGCATATCGATATGTTGTTAAAATCTAGCAGAAATTTAAGCACTAGAAAAAATGGGAGTTCGGGTCTACAAATCCACAACAACCAAAGTATGACAAAGACGAACCTAACAAACAGTCTCCCAAAAACTAGTGCAAGCCACAGGAAAAGAAGGGTCACGGGAAGACAAAGAAGGACACTAGAAAATGGTGTGATTTACACAAAATCCCCTAGCACAACACCGATGAATGTCTCTCAATAGAGTCATTAGTGGCTGAGATCAAAGACAAGGAGTCGAACCCTGATTCAGAATCTGATTATGAGAATACTGGTAAAGGATAGATAATTGATGCAGACCCTACTACTATTGTCACGACCGCAACAATTCAACCAAAAGAACCAACAGATCCTGAAGAGGGGGGGCGTCTTTTTCATTCACAGATGTGGGTGAAGGGGACCCTGCTGCATTTTATTGTTGATAGAAAAATCCATAATAACCTCATCTCAGCAGAGGTCGTCAAATAGATGGGATTGTTGACAACACCACATCTGCAACCATACAACATCGGGTGGCTTTGCCAAGGATGATATCTCTGTGTCAGCCAACAATGTCGATTATCATACGACATCCAACCCTTCAAGGATGAGGTATTATGTGATGTTTCCCCACTGGATGTCTGTGATGTTCTCTTGGGCCAACCATATATGTGGAGACGCCATGTTGTTTATGAGTCTCGACCCCATAGTGTCATTGTTACTTTGGGGGGTCATCTCTATAGAATACCAGAATTAGTTCCAACTACTGTCCCACCTAAAAAGTGTTGCAAGGTAGTATCTCATACTGCAAAATTTAGCTTCTTCACAATCTATTCAAAAGGGGAACAAAAGGACACTACAACCACTACAGCCTTGCCCTAAGCACATTATATCCAATAGAAGTAGGTCGACAAGGCTGCAACAAAGCACAAATATTCCTTCTGCACACCATCCTCTCATGTATCTCAACTTGTTGAATATCCTTAGGCTCAACATGTTCATGACAAACTTCTACAAACTGAGCAGTGCGACGTCTCCAGCAAGGCAAGCAGGTCACCAAGATGTAGATTCAACAAACGCTTTTCCCTCTCCCCCGGGAACTCAACCCAATGGATACCATTGCTTCCTAAGGAGGGAGGATTGATCTATGTAGATATCGGTGGCCACCCACCTTTTCTAACTGGCCCAAAACAGTTTTCTGGCAATTTTGGCAATTTACTATTTTTAGCAGTTTTTAACTTTCGGGGCCAATTTGAGGGCCCAAATGATGGTTTTTCGAGATCAAGGTTATAAATGATAACCAATGATGTTATTTACACCCAAAAATTAATCTCCTCGATGATACCTTTCCAATGAGCTATCATACGCCTAAAACATAGATCGTATGCAAAAGTTACGACCTCGGGAAGTTAATGCACTAACTTACCCAAACGGGGCCCACATGACTTTTGGCACTTCATCTCCTAGGGTTAGATTTTTGGATGTATAGAGTTTTTGAAATTGTTTTTTATTGTAAAAAGGCCTTCATAGCCTCATTATAATCATCTTCTTGCGAATGCGAGTAGTCGTCACATCTCTTCTCAGGGATAAGCTACCACCATTCTAGCGAGTCTTTCACTCTGTATTTTTACAGTCTATGTACATTTATTTCATTAATAGAAATAGTGTATTATTGTATATCTGTGTTTATGGTTGCATCTCTGATACATTTCTATTATATTATTGAATATCTGTGATATCTCTGTGCATTTCTTTATTATATCTCTGCTCTCATTTTGTGCCGAAAATAATCTGGATCAGTGGTATCAGAGCAGATTGCTCTTGATCGTTTTTCAGTGCATGTACCCGACGAGGTCTGAGTATAGCAAGTTGGGTCTCGAGCTTGTCTCTCTTCAAGACAATCACTCTCTCACACCCAAGAAACCCTCTATGGCAGAAGAAAATAAATTTGACGGAGCATACGATCCTATCAGTATGTTGCTTGAGCAATCTCTCACGCGACAGAGGGACGTAATGATGGAGAATTTTTCCTACATCCTTCAACGCCTGCCAATAGAAACATGCACATATTCATCAAGCAGCCACTTTGGAAGCACCTCACCTTTTAAGGTAGAATTTAATTTTGATATTCCTGTATTTGAAGGACAGATAGATGCAAAAGCCCTAGACAAATGGTTAAAGCTGCTAAAAGGTTATTTATCTGTTCACAATTTTTTCGACAGAGAAAAGATCACCTTCTCAATCCCTAAATCTCTCCCCCATGTCAAACATTGGTGGGAAACTTACTGGGAGCAAAGTTCCACAGAGGATTCTAGAATATATGGGGCCGACCCAACTTGGGATTTTTTTGTGGATGCGGTAAAGGAACAGTATTACCCTGTTGGAAACTATGAGGACCAGTACATGAGATGGACCACATTGTGGCAAGAGAGGGGCCAATCAGTTTCAAAGTTCACCAATACCTTCCATACCTTGCGCACCAAGATGGGTATCAAAGACTCCGAACGACATTTGGTTCTGAAATACCGTGGGGCTCTACACTGATACATCCAGACTGAAATGGATTTTGTGGACGTCTCATCACTCGGTGCTGCTTATCGATATGTTGTTAAAATCGAGAATAAATTTAAGCACCAGAACAAACAGGATTTCAGGTCAGCAAATCCGCAAAAACCAAAGTATGAAAAAGACGACCCTAACAAACAGTCTTCTGAAAACCAGTCCAAGCCACAGGAAAAGTAGGGTTACAAGAAGACAAAGAAGGACACCGAAAAATGGTGCGATTTCTACAAAATCCCCTGGCACAACACCGATGAATGTCTCTCAAAAAATTCATTGGTGGCCGAGATCAAAGACAAGGAGCCGAACCCTGATTCATAATTTGATTATGAAAATACTGGTAAAGGACAGATCATTGACGCATACCCTATTGCTATTGTCGTGACCACAACAATTCAACCAGAAGAACCAAAAGATCTTGAAGAGGGGGAGCTCCTTTTTCATTCACAGATGTGGGTGAAGGGGACCTTGCTGCATTTTATTGTTGATAGCGGAAGCCAGAAGAAACTCATCTCGACAGAGGTCTTCAAACAATTGAGATTGTCAACAACACCACACTCGCAACCATACAACATCAGGTGGCTTCACTGAGGACAATATATTCATGTCAGCCAACAATGTCGATTATAATACAACATCCAACCCTTCAAGGATGAGGTATTATGTGATTTTTCCCGACTAGATGTCTGTGATGTGCTCTTGGGCCAACCATATATGTGGAGACACCATGTTGTTTATGAGTCTCGACCCTGTAGTGTTATTGTTACTTTGGGGGGTCATCTCTACGGAATACCAGAGGTAGTCCCGACTACTGTCCCACCTAAAAAGTGCCGCAAGGTAGTATCTCATACTGCAAAATTCAGCTTCTTCACAATTTGTTCAAAAGGAGAACAAAAGTACACTGCAACCACTACAGCCTTGCCCCAAGCACCTTCTATCCAACAGAAGCAATTAGACAAGGCTGCAACAAAGAAAAAATATTCCTTCTGCACACCGTCCTCTCATGTATCTCAAATTTTTGAACAGCCTCAACCTCAACAGGTTCATGACAGACTTCCACAAACTGAGCAACGCGACGTCTCTAGCAAGGCAAGCAACTCACCAAGATGCAGATTCAACAAACGCTTTTCCCTCTCCCCCGGGAAATCAACGCAATGGATACCATTTCTTACTAAGGAGGGAGGATTGATCCAGGTGGATATCGGTAGCCACCCACCTTTTCTGACTGGACCAAAACAGTTTTCTGGCAATTTTGGCAATTTACTATTTTTAGCAGTTTTTAACTTCCAGGGCCAATTTGAGGGACCAAATGATGGTTTTTCAAGATCAAGGTTCTCAATGATAACCTACGGCATGATTGAGGCCCCAAAATGAATCTCCTTGACGATACCTTTATAATGGGCTATCATAAGCCTAAAACAGAGATCGTATGCAAAAGTTACGACCCCAGGAAGTTAATGCACTAACTTACCCAAACGGGGCCCACATGACTTTTGGCGCTTCATCTCCTAGTGTTAGGTTTTTGGATGTCTAGAGTTTTTGGTATTCTTGTTTATTGTAAAAATGCCTTCAGAGACTCATTTTAATCATCTTCTTGCGAATGCAAGTAGCCGTCACTTCTCTTCTTAGAGATAAGCTACCACCATTCTAGCAAGTCTTTCACTCTGTATTTTTACAGTCTCTGTACATTTATTTCATTAATAGAAATCCTGTATTATTGTATATGTGTGTTTATTGTTGCATCTATAATACATTTATGTTATATTATTGAATATCTACGATATCTCTGTGCATTTATTTATTATATCTTCGCTCTCATTTCGTGTCGAAAATAATCCGGATCAGCGGTATCAGAGCAGGCTGCTCTTGATCGCTTTTTAGTGCATGTCCCTAAAGAGGTCCGAGTATAGCAAGTTGGGTCTCAAGATTGTCTCTCTTGAATATGATTGCTCTCGCACACCCAAGAAACCATCAATGGTGGAGGAAAATAAAAATGACGGAGCAGACGATCCTATCAGTCTGTTGCTTGAGCAAGCTCTCACGTGACAGATAGACGAAATGATGGAGAATTTTTCCCAAATCCTTCAACGCCTTCCAATAGCAACATGCGCATATTCATCAAGCGACCACTTTGGAAGAACCTGGCCTTTCAAGGTATAAGTTAATTTTGATATTCTTGTATTTGAAGGACATATAGATGCAGAAGCCCTGGACAAATGGTTAAACCTGCTAGAAGGTTATTTCTCTGTTCACAATTTTTCCGATAGAGAAAATATCACCTTCACACTCCTTAAAGCTCTCCCCCATGTCAAACATTGGTGGGAAACTTATTGGGAGCAGAGTTCCACAGAGGAGTGTGGAATATATGGGGTCGAGCCCACTTGGGTTTTTTTTGTGGATGCGGTAAAGGAACGGTATTACCCTATTGGAAACTATGAGGACCAGTACATGAGATGGACCACACTTCGACAAGAGAGGGGCCAAGCAGTTCTAGAGTTCACCAATACCTTCCATACCTTGCGCACCAATCTGGGTATCAAAGACTCCAAATGACATTTGGTTCTGAAATACCGTGGGGCTCTACACAAATACATCCAAACTGAAATGGATTTTCTGGACGTCTCATTACTCGGTGCTTCTTATCGATATGCTGTTAAAATCGAGCAAAAATATAAGCACCAGAACAAACGGGAGTTTGGGTCTGCAAAATCGCAACAAACAAAGTATAAAAAAGATAGCCCTAACAAACAGTCTCCTGAAAACCAGTCCAAACCACAGGAAAAGAAGGGTCACGGGAAGACAAAGAAGGACACCGGAAAATGGTGCGATTTCCACAAAAGGCCCTGGCACAACACCGATGAATGTTTCTCAAAACAATCATTGGTGGCCGAGATCAAAGACAAGGAGCCAAACCCTGATTCAGAATCTGATTATGAAAATATTGGTAAAGGACAGATCATTGACACAGACTCTATTGCTATTTTCGCGACCGCAAAAATTCAACCAGAAGAACCAAGAGATCCTGAAGAGGGGGAGAACCTTTTTCATTCAAAGATGTGGGTGAAAGGGATCTCGCTGCATTTTATTGTTGATAGCAAAAGCCAGAAGAACCTCATCTTAGAAGAGGTCATCAAACATTTGGGATTGTTGACAACACCACACCCGAAACCATACAACATTGGGTGGCTTCGCCAAGGACGAGATCACTATGTCATCCAACAATGTTGATTATCATATGACATCCAACCCTTCAAGGATGAGGTATTATTTGATGTTGCCCCACTGGATGTCTCTGATGTGCTCTTGGGCCAACCATATATGTGGAGACACCATGTTGTTTATGAGTCTCAACCCCATAGTGTCATTGTTACTTTGGGGGGTCATATCTACAGAATACCAGAGGTAGTTCCAACTACTATGCCACCTAAAAAGTGTGGCAAGGTAGTATCTCATACTGCAAAATTCAGCTTCTTCACAATCTCTTCAAAAGGGGAACAAAAGGACACTGCAACCACTACAACCTTGCCCCAAGCACCTTCTATCCAACAGAAGCAAATCGACAAGGTTGCAGTAAAGTGCAAAGATTCATTTTTCACACTGTCCTCTCATGTATCTCGAATTTTTGAACAACCTCAACCTCAACAGGTTCATGACAGACTTCCACAAACTGAGCAGCGTGACGTCTCTAGTAAGGCAAGCAACTCACCAAGATGGAGATTCAACAAACGATTTTCCCTCTCCCCTGGGAACTCAACGTAATGGAGACCATTGATTCCTGAGGGAGGATTTATCTAGGTGGATATCGATGGCCACCCACCTTTTTTGACTGGCCCAAAATAGTTTTCTGGCAATTTTGGCAATTTACAATTTTTAGCAGTTTTTAACTTCCGGGGCCAATTTGAGGGCCCAAATGATGGTTTTTGAGATAGAGGTTCTAAATGATATCCTACGACATGATTGAGTCCCCAAAATGAATCTCCTCGATGATACCTTTCTAACGGGCTATCATACGCCTAAAACAAAGATCGTATGCAAACATTACGAACCTGGGAAGTTAATGCACTAACTTACCCAAACGGGGCCCACATGACTTTTGGTGCTTCATCTGCTAGGGTTAGGTTTTTGGATGTCTAGAGTTTTTGGCATTCCTGTTTATTGTAAAAAGGCCTTCAGAGCCTCATTGTAATCATCTTCTTGCGAATGCGAGTAGCCGTCACATCTCTTCTTAGAGATAAGCTACCACCATTCTAGCGAGTCTTTCACTCTGTATTTTTACAGTCTCTGTACATTTATTTCATTAATATAAATTGTGTATTACTGTATATCTGTGTTTATGGTTGCATCTCTGATACATTTCTTTTATATTATTGAATATCTAAGATATGTCTATGCATTTATTTATTATATCTCCGCTCTCATTTCGTGCCGAAAACAATCCAGATCAGTGGTATCAGAGCAGGCTGCTCTTGATCGTTTTTCAGTGCATGTCCCCGACGAGGTCCAAGTATAGCAAGTTGGGTCTCGAGCTTGTCTCTTTTGAAGACAATCTCTATCGCACACCTAATAAACCCTCAATGGAAAAAGAAAATAAAAATGACAGAGCAAATGATCCTATCAGTCTGTTGCTTGAGAAATCTCTCACGCGACAGAGGGACAAGATGATGGAGAATTTTTACCACATCCTTCAATGCCTGCCAATAGAAATAGATGCATCTTCATCAAGCGACCACTTTGGAAGCACCTCGTCTTTCAAGGTACAAGTTAATTTTGATATTCCTGTATTTGAAGGACAAATAGATGTAGAAGCCCAAGACAAATGGTTAAACCTGCTAGAAGGTTATTTCTCTGTTCACAATTTTTTCAACAGAGAAAAGATCACCTTCGCACTCCTTAAATCTCTCCCCCATGTCAAACATTGGTGGAAAAATTACTGGGAGCAGAGTTCCATAGAGGCGTCTGGAATATATGGGGTCGAGCTCACTTGGGATTTTTTGTGTGGATGCGGTAAAGGAACAATATTACCCTATTGGCAACTATGAGGACTAGTACATGAGATGGACCACATTGTGACAAGAGAGGGGGCAAGCAGTTCCGGAATTCACCAATACCTTCCATGCCTTGCGCACCAAGTTGGGTATCAAGGACTCTGAACAACATTTGGTTTTGAAATACCGTGGGGCTCTACACAGATACATCCATACTGAAATGGATTTTATGGACGTCTCATCACTCGGTGCTACTTATCGATATGCTATTAAAATCGAAAATAAATTTAAGCACAAGGAAAAACATGAGTTTGGGTCTGCAAATCTACAAAAACCAAAGTATGACAAAGACAACCCTAACAAATAGTCTCCTGAAAACCAGTCCAAGCCACAGGAAAAGAAGGGTCACTGGAAGAAAAAGAAGGACACCGGAAAATGGTACGATTTCCACAAAATCCCCTTCACAACACTGATGAATGTCTCTCAAAATAGTCATTGGTGGCCGAGATCAAAGACAATGAGCTGAACCCTGATTCAGAATCTGATTCTGAAAATACTGGTAAAGGACAGATCATTGATGCAGACCCTACTGCTATTGTCGTGACCACAACAATTCAACTAGAAGAACCAACAGATCCTGAAGAGGGGGAGCTCCTTTTTCATTCACAGATGTGGGTGAAGGGGACCCCGCTGCATTTTATTGTTGATAGCGGAAGCCAGAAGAAACTCATCTCGACAGAGGTCGTCAAACAATTGAGATTGTCGACAACACCACACCCGCAACCATACAACATTGGGTGGCTTCGCCAAGGATGAGATATCTGTGTCAACCAACAGTGTCGATTATCATATGACATCCAACCCTTCAAGGATGAGGTATTATGTGATGTTGCCCAACTAGATGTCTGTGATGTGCTCTTGGGCCAACCATATATGTGGAGACGCCATGTTGTTTATGAGTCTCAACCTCGTAGTGTCATTGTTACTTTGGAGGGTCATCTCTACAGAATACTAGAGGTAGTTCTGAATACTGTCCCACCTAAAAAGTGTCACAAGGTAGTATCTCATACTATAAAATTTAGCTTCTTCACAATCTATTCAAAAGGAGAACAAAAGGACACTGCAACCACTACAGCCTTGCCCCAAGCACATTCTATCCAACAGAAGTAGGTCAACAAGGCTACAGAAAAGCATAAATATTCCTTCTACACAACGTTCTCTCATGTATCTTGACTTGTTGAATAGCTTCAGCCTCACCAGGTTCATGACAGACTTCCACAAACTGAGCAGCATGACGTCTCCAGTAAGGCAAGCAGCTCACCAAGATGCAGATTCAACAAACGCTTTCCCCTCTCCCCCGAGAACTCAACGCAATGGATAACATTGCTTCCTAAGGAGGGAGGATTGATCTAGGTGGATATCGGTGGCCACCCACCTTTTTTGACTTGCCCAAAATAATTTTCTGGCAATTTTAGCAATTTACTATTTTTAGCGGTTTTTAACTTCCGGGGCCAATTTGAGGGCCCAAATGATGGTTTTTCAAGATCGAGGTTCTAAAAGATAGCCTACGAAATGATTGAAGCCCAAAAATGAATCTCCTCAATAATACCTTTTTAATGAGCTATCATACACCTAAAACGGAGATCGTATGCAAACGTTACGACCCCGAGAAGTTAATGCACTAACTTACCCAAACGAAGCCCACATGAATTTTGGCACTTCATCTCCTAGGGTTAGGTTTTTGGATGTCTATAGTTTTTGGCATTCTTCTTTATTGTAAAAAGGCCTTCAGAGCCTCATTGTAATCATCTTATTTTGAATGCGAGTAGCCGTCACATCTCTTCTCAGAGATAAGCTACCACCATTCTAGCGAGTCTTTCACTCTGTATTTTTACATTCTCTGTACATTTCTTTCATTAATAGAAATCGTGTATTACTATATATCTGTGTTTATGGTTGCATCTCTGATACATTTCTGTTATATTATTTAATATTTGCGATATCTCTATGCATTTCTTTATTATATCTCCGCTCTCATTTCGTGCCGAAAATAATCCGGATCAATGGTATTAGAGCAGGTTGCTCTTGATCATTTTTCATTGCATGTCCCTGACGAGGTCCGAGTATAGAAAGTTGGGTCTCAATCTTGTCTCTCTTGAATACAATCTCTCTCGCACACCCAAGAAACCCTCAATGGCGGAAGAAAACAAAAATGATGGAGAAGACAATCCTATCAGTCTGTTGCTTGAGCAAGCTCTCACGTGATAGAGAGAGGAAATGATGGAGAATTGTTTCCACGTCCTTCAACGCCTGCCAATAGAAACGGGGGCATATTCATAAAGCAACCACTTTGGAAGCACCTCACTTTTCAATGTACAAGTTAATTTTGATATTCCTGTATTTGAAGGACAGATAGATGCAGAAGCCCTAGACAAATGGTTAAACCTGCTAGAAGGTTATTTCTCTGTTCACAATTTTTACGACAAATAAAAGATCACCTTCACACTCCTTAAATCTCTCCCCCATGTCAAACATTGGTGGGAAAATTACTGGGAGAAGAGTTCCACAGAGGAGTCTAGAATATATGGGGTCGAGCCCACTTGGGGATTTTTTGTGGATGCAGTAAAGGAATAGTATTACCCTGTTTCCAACTATGAGGAAAAGTACATGAGATGGACCACACTGCAGCAAGAGAGGGGCCAATCAGTTCTGGAGTTCACCAATACCTTCCATACCTTATGCACCAAGTTGGGAATCAAAGACTCCGAACGACATTTGGTTCTGAAATACCGTGGGGCTCTACACAGATACATCCATACTGAAATGGATTTTCTGGAAGTCTCATCACTCGGTGTTTCTTATCGATATGCTTTTAAAATCGAGTAGAAATTGAAGCACCAGAACAAACGGGAGTTCGGGTCTACAAAGCCACAACATCCAAATTATGATAAAGACAGCCCTAAAAAATAGTCTCCCAAAAACCAGTCCAAGCCATAGGAAAAGAAGGGTCATGGGAAGACAAAGAAGGACACTGGAAAATGGTACGATTTACACAAAATCCCCTGGCACAACACCGATGAATGTCACTCAAAATAGTCATTCGTTGTTGATATCAAAGACAAGGATCTGAACCGTGATTCATAATCTGATTCTGAAAATACTGATAAAGGACAGATCATTGACATAGACCCTACTACTATTGTCGCGACCACAACAATTCAACCAGAAGAACCAACATATCCTGAAGAGGGCAAGCACCTTTTTCATTCATAGATGTGGGTGAAGGGGACCTCGCTGCATTTTATTGTTGATAGCAAAAGCCATGATAACCTCATCTCAGCAGAGGTCGTCAAACAATTGGGATTGTCGACAACACCACACCCGGAAGCATACAACATCGGGTGGCTTCGCCAAGGATGAGATATCCATGTCAGCCAATAGTTTCGATTATCATACAACATCCAACCCTTCAAGGATGAGGTATTATGTGATGTTTCCCCACTGGATGTCTGTGATGTGCTCTTGGGCCAACCATATATGTGGAGACGCCATGTTGTTTATGAGTCTCGATCTCGTAGTGTCATTGTTACATTGGGGGGTCATCTCTACAGAATACCATAGGTAGTTTTGACTAATGTCCCACCTAAAAAGTGCCACAAGGTAGTATCTCATATTGCAAAATTTAGCTTCTTCACAATCTGTTCAAAAGGAGAACAAAAGGACACTGCAACCAATACAACCTTGCCCCAAGAATCTTCTATCCAATAGAAGAAATTCGACAAGGCTACAACAAAGTGCAAATATTCCTTTTGCACACCGTCCTCTCATGTATCTCAACTTTTTGAACAACCTCAGCCTCAACAGGTTCATGATAGACTTCCACAAACTGAGCAGCGCAACGTCTCCAGCAAGGCAAGCAGCTCACCAAGATGCAGATTCAACAAACGATTTTATCTCTCCCCTGGGAACTCAACGCACTAGATACCATTGCTTCCTAAGGAGGGAGGATTGATCCAGGTGGATATTGGTGGCCACCCACTTTTTTCGACTGGTCGAAAACAGATTTTTGGCAATTTACTATTTTTAGTAGTTTTTAACTTCCTGGGCCAATTTGAGGGCCCAAATGATGGTTTTTTGAGATAGAGGTTCTCAATGATATCCAATGGCATTATTGAGGCCCCAAAATGAATCTCCTTGATGATACCTTTCTAACGGGCTATCATACGCCTAAAACGAAGATCGTATGCAAAAGTTACGACACCGGGAATTTAATGCACTAACTTACCCAAACAGGGCCCACATGAATTTTGGCGCTTCATCTCCTAGGGTTAGGTTTTTGGATGTCTAGAGTTTTTGGAATTCCTGTTTATTGTAAAAAATCCTTCAGAGCCTCATTTTAATCATCTTCTTGCGAATGCAAGTAGCCGTCACATCTCTTCTCAAAGATAAGCTACCACCATTCTAGCGAGTCTTTCACTCTGTATTTTTACAGTCTCTGTACATTTATTTCATTAATAGAAATAGTGTATTACTGTATATCTGTGTTTATGGTTGCATCTATGATACACTTTTGTTATATTATTGAATATCTGTGATATCTTTGTGCAATTTTTCATTATATCTCTGCTCTCATTTCGTGTCGAAAATAATCCGGATTAGTGGTATCAGAGTAGGATGCTCTTGATCGTTTTTCAGTGCATGTCCCCGATGAGGTCTGATTATAGAAAGTTGGGTCTTGATCTTGTATATCTTGAAGGCAATCACTCTCACACACCCAAGAAACCCTCAATGGCAGAAGAAAATAAAAATGACGGAGCAGACGATTCTATTAGTCTGTTGCTTGAGCAAGCTCTCACGCGACAGAGGGACGAAATGATGGATAATTTTTCCCACATCCTTCAACGCCTGCCAATAGAAATAGGCGCATCTTCATCAAGAGGCCACTTTGGAAGCACCTCACCTTTCAATGTACAAGTTAATTTTGATATTCCTGTATTTGAAGGACAGATAGATGCAGAAGCCCTAGACAAATGGTTAAACCTGCTAGAAGGTTATTTCTTTGTTGACAATTTTTTCGATAGAGAAAAGATCACCTTCACACTCCTTAAAGCTCTCCCCCATGTCAAACATTGGTGGGAAACTTACTAGGAGCAGATTTCCACAGAGGAGTCTAGAATATATGGGGTCGAGCCTACTTGGGATTTTTTTGTTGATGCGGTAAAGGAATAGTATTACCCTGTTGGAAACTATGAGGACTAGTACATGACATGGACCACACTACGAAAAGAGAGGGTCCAAGAAGTTCTGGAGTTCACCAATACCTTCCATACCTTGCACACCAAGATGGGTATCACATACTCTGAATGACATTTGGTTTTGAAATACCATTGGGCTCTGCACAAATACATCTAGATTAAAATGGATTTTCTAGACATCTCATCACTCGGTGCTGTTTATCGATATGTTGTTAAAATCATGCAGAAATTTAAGCACCAGAACAAATGGGAGTTCGGGTCTACAAATATGCAACAACCAATGTATGAAAAATATGGCACTAACAAAAAGTCTCCCAAAAACCAGTCCAAGCCACAGGAAAAGAAGGGTCACAGGAAGACAATAAAGGACACCGGAAAATGGTGTGATTTCCACAAAATCCCTTGGCACAACACCGATGAATGTCGCTCAAAACAGTCATTGGTGGATGAGATCAAAGATAAGGAGCTGAACCCTAATTTAGAATCTCCTTCTGAAAATAATGGTAAAGGACAGATCATTGACGCAGACCCTACTGCTATTGTCGCGACCAAAACAATTCAATTAGAAGAACCAATAGATCCTGAAGAGGGGGAGCGCCTTTTTCATTCACAAACGTGGCTAAAGGGGACCCGACTGCATTTTATTGTTGATAGAGGAATCCAAAAGAACCTCATCTCAACAGAGGTCGTCAAATAGTTGGGATTTTCGACAACACCACATCTGCAACCATACAACATCGGCTCGCTTCACCAAGGATGAGATCTTTGTGTCAGCCAATAGTGTCGATTATCATACGACATCCAACCCTCCAAGGATAAGGTATTATGTGATGTTTCCCCACTAGATGTATGTGATGTTCTATTGGTCCAACCATATATGTGGAGAAGCCATGCTGTTTGTGAGTCTCGATGCCTAAAAAAAAGATCGTAGGAAAAATTTACGACCCCGGGAAGTTAATGCACTAACTTACCCAAACGGGGCCCACATGACTTTTGGCACTTCATCTCCTAGGGTTAGGTTTTTGGATGTCTAGATTTTTTGGAATTCTTGTTTATTGTAAAAAGGCCTTCAGAGCCTCATTGTAATCATGTTCTTGTGAATGCGAGTAGCCGTCACATCTCTTCTCAGAGATAAGCTACGACCATTCTAGTGAGTCTTTCACTCTGTATTTTTACAGTCTCTGTACATTTATTTTGTTAATAGAAATCGTGTATTATTGTATATCTGTGTTTATGGTTGCATATTTGATACATTTATTTTATATTATTGAATATTTGTGATATCTCTGTGCATTTCTTTATTGTATATTCGCTCTCATTTCATGTCGAAACTAATCCGAATCAGGTATCAGAGCAAGTTGCTCTTAATCATTTTTCAGTGCATGTCCCTGACGAGGTCCGAGTATATAAAGTTGAGCCTCAAGCTTGTCTCTCTTGAATACAATCTCTCTCGTACACCCAGAAAAACCTCAATGGAGGAAGAAAAGAAAAATGACGGAGTAGACGATCCTATCAGTCAGTTGCTTGAGCAAGCTCTCACGTGACAGAGGGACGAAATGATGGAGTATTTTTCTCACATCCTTCAACACCTTCCAATAGAAATAGGCACATCTTCATCAAGAGGCCAATTTGGAAGCACCTCGCCTTTCAAGGTACAAGTTAATTTTGATATTCTTGTATTTGAAGGACAAATAGATGTAGAATCCCTAGACAAATGGTTAAACCTGCTAGAAGGTTATTTCTTTGTTTACAATCTTTCCAACAAATAAAAGATCACCTTCTCACTCCTTAAAGCTCTCCCCCATGTCAAACATTGGTGGGAAACTTACTGGGAGCAGAGTTCCACAAAGGAGTCTAGAATATATGGGGCCGAGCCCACTTGGGATTTTTTTGTGGATGCGGTAAAGGAATAATATTACCCTGTTGGCAACTATGAGGACCAACACATGAGATGGACCACACTACAACAAGAGAGGGGCCAAGAAGTTCCAGAGTTCACCAATACCTTCCATACTTTGAACGCCAAGCTGGGTATCAAAGACTCCGAATGACATTTGGTTCTGAAATATTGTGGGGCTCTACACAGATACATCCAGACTGAAATGGATTTTCTAGACGTCTCATCACTCGGTGCTGCTTATCGATATGTTGTTAAAATCGAGAAGAAATTTAAACACGAGAACAAATGGGAGTTCGAGTCTGCAAATCCGCAACAACCAAAGTATGACAAAGACGACCCTAACAAACAGTCTCCTGAAAACTAGTCCAAGCCACAGGAAAATAAGGTTCACGGGAAGACAAAGGACACCGGAAAATGGTGTGATTTCCACAAAATCCCCTGGCACAACACCGATGAATGTCGCTCAAAACATTCATTGGTGGCTGACATCAATGACAAGGAGCTGAACCCTGATTCAGAATCTGATTCTAAAAATACTGTTAAAGGACATATCATTGACGTAGACCCTACTGCTATTGTCGTGACCGCAAATATTCAACCAGAAGAACCAATAGATCCTGAAGAGGGGGGGTTTCTTTTTCATTCACAGATGTGGGTGAAGGGGACCCCGCTGTATTTTATTGTTGATAGCAGCAGCCAGAAGAACCTCATCTCAGCAAAGGTCGTCAAACAATTGGGATTGTCGACAACACCACACCCACAACCATACAACATCGGGTAGCTTCACCAAGGATGATATCTCCATGTCAACCAACAATGTTGATTATCATACGACATTCAACCCTTCAAGGATGAGGTATTATGTGATGTTTCCCCACTAGATGTTTGTGATGTGTTCTTGGGCCAACCATATATGTGGAGACGCCATGTTGTTTATGAGTCTCGACCCCGTAGTGTCATTGTTACTTTGGGGGATCATATCTACAGAATACCAGAGGTAGTTCTAACTACTGTCCCACCTAAAAAGTGTCACAAGGTAGTATCTCATACTATAAAATTCATCTTCTTCACAATCTGTTCAAAAGGAGAACAAAAGGACACTGCAACCACTACAGCCTTGCCCCAAACACCTTCTATCCAATAGAAGCAGGTCAACAGGGCTGCAGAAAAGTGCAAATATTCCTTCTGCACACCATCCTCTCATGTATCTCGACTTGTTAAACAACCTCAACCTCAACAGGTTCATGATAGACTTCCACAAACTGAGTAGCGCGACGTCTCCAGCAAAGCAAGCAACTCACCAAGATGTAGATTCAGCAAACGCTTTTCCCTCTCCCCAGGGAACTCAACACAATGGGTACCATTGCTTCCTAAGGAGGGAGGATTGATCCAGGTGGATATCAGTGGCCACCCACCTTTTTCAACCGGCCCAAAACAGTTTTTTGGCAATTTTGGCAATTTACTATTTTTAGCAGTTTTTAACTTCTGGGGCCATTTTGAGGGCCCAATTGATGGTTTTTCAAGATCGGGGTTCTTAATGATACACTATGGCATGATTGAGGCCCCAAAATTAATCTCCTCAATGATACCTTTATAACGGGCTATCATACGCCTAAAATGGAGATCGTATGCAAATGTTACGACCCCAGGAAGTTAATGCACTAACTTGCCCAAACATGGCCCACATGACTTTTGGCGCTTCATATACTAGGGTTAGGTTTTTGGATGTATAGAGTTTTTTTCATTCTTTTTTATTGTAAAATTTCCTTCAGATCCTCATTGTAATCATCTTCTTGCGAATGCAAGTAGTCGTCACATCTCTTCTCAGAGATAAGCTACCACCATTCTAGCGAGTCTTTCACTCTGTATTTTTACAGTCTCTGTACATTTATTTCATTAATATAAATCATGTATTATTGCATATTTGTTTTTATGGTTGCATATCTGATACATTTTTGTTATATTATTGAATATCTATGATATCTCTGTGCATTTCTTTATTATATCTCCGCTCTCATTTCGTGCCAAAAATAATCCGAATCAGGACCCTTATGCTAAATATATCTATCCACAGTGGTCGAACTCATAGCCAATGATTGACAAGAATACAAGGGGGATATAGATAGTGGTGAATTTATTTTCTTTCCTGACCACGTGCTCCACCATATATGTTTTCAGGTCGATTGGGTATCCCTTCTATGATGATTATTCTTGATTTTCTTGGTAGTCAAATATGATGGGTCCCTGACCATACTGTACCACTTTCCTATCGATGTGTCATTTGGGTAGAGTTACCATAACTAATCACATCTCTCCATCCTTCGTGACATGTCCAAATATGATTTCTTATCCCTTCACTAATTTATAACTATGTGTGTCGTGTGCCTCTTCTGTTAGAGCTTGTTGTCTTGTCCTGTAAGGTGTACATTGGTAGTTACTTCACACACTTGGATGAATATGATAAATCTTTGCACGTACCTATATATCATATTTTGTGGATTAATGAACCTTGTCTTATCCTACTAATTAATGTGTAATAATATATACATGATACTTACCTATCTAAATCATACACTACATTAACTGTGAGATAGTTTGTCTGGTTAGGGTGTACTTGACCCCTGCGTGCCATAATATGCCTTGAGTGAGTTGTCGTTAATAATTCCTTTGAGGGGTTGAAATTGTATTTTTTATAACTTTGTTTCCCCTACCTCGCTGATGTATGGCAATATAAATGGTCCTAAACAGTGCATGCAAAGTTTTCCAATGTTCTTAAGAAACTTGCTATCATAGAGTAATACCAAGGAACCAGGCTGTAGAATTTTGCACTAAATTTTTTGGTCATATGATGCCCGTTGTCTCTATTTCTCGACCAATTGGTTGTGCACTGCAATTATTCAATCTTCTTCAAGAACCATTAGCTCGTCCAACCACTGTTGAAGTGATTGGTCATCTGACATTTTTGTTGCAAGAGAAATTTCCAAACTTGGAACCACAAATTCTAAGGGCATCATGACATCTTTACCATATACCAACCTGAAGGGTGTATTCTTAGTAAATAGTCTATTCTTATTAAATTCTTGAGTGAACACATAAATAATGCCATTAAAAAAATGCACGCTCTAATTGTTAGAATATTCACCAATACTAACAGGTGGGTGAATAAATATTGATCACTTTTTACCATTTTTAAATTTAAGTACATCATGTAAACATTAAATATTAACAATTCCATTCATCATCATAAAAACCATATACAAAACACAATGCTTTTTACGTGGACACTCAAGCGGGAGAAAAACACAGAATGCTTTTCTTATATCATGTTAAGATTACATGCATATGAAGCACCAACTTCCAAGATTATCTGGCACCAACTGGAAGGAGAACCAACCCCCTGATTTACAAGCACCAACCTGAAGGAAGCTCCAAGTCCCTAATTTACCAGCATCGACTAGAAGGAGGAACCAATCCCTTGGCTCCAAATGGAAGGAAACACCTACTCCCTAAAACACAGGCACAAACCTTCTTAATGAAGACACCAATATTCTCAACTAAGAACCAATTAAATAAGATATCACCAATACAATATCTCCATACAAAAAATACTTATGAATTCACTTGTATGCTTCATTCCATAGACAATCCTTCAAACTCTATCAAGCCTCATATCATCATTCACAAAAAGTAATCACTGAAGGAAACATCCACTGACAGAAACATTCATTCACAACAACATCCATTCACAACAAAATCCATTAATGGAAACACCCACTTACGAAAAAATCATGGCAACATCATAACCTCATAGCAGTGCATACGATGACATCGCAACCTCACAACATACCTTGAGAATAAGAAAGACCTTAAGAGAATCCTTTATACTTCCCTTGCACACTAGAAAGACACCCCAACAACTTGAGCAAACCTCAGACTTGATGTCTTCGTTGGTTACACAAAAATGTGATATTCTATCTTGTATTTATAGTAATTTTGTCTGCAAAAATTAGTTGAGCCAACCTCAATTTTCTTTCTGGGTTATAGTACGAAAAAACTCATATCTCCTCATTCCTAGGGATTTAGAGGGACTTACATATACCATTGGGAAGGTCTCGGAATAATATTTATAACCATGTAATTTGTGATTCCATTTTAGTTAATTATGTAGGGTAAAATTTCCCTAAACAATAGGGTATCCAAATTGACCAAAACTTTATACATTCAACAATATCCATCTTGCAATATTTATCTTGGACATCTTGTGGTCTCTATTTGTGTACAATTAAAAGTAGGAATGTGGAAACAACCACATGTTATCTCATCTTGTGAGGGCCATTCTTAAAATATACACCATATGGTACCACTTTGGAGTTATATACATTTATGTCAAGGATCCTTCAAGGCTCCTCAAGGCTTCTTCAAGTGGACACATCATCATCATTTTTAGGGGATTCTTGGGTTTTCTTTAGGGATTATTCAAAGGTTGACATCAATGACAACCAATTTTCCAACAATCTCCCCCTTTGGAATTGATGGCAATTTATCAAAAAAACCTTGCTCCCCCTGTCTTCGTGGTCTGATCCCAATGAATGTATTGTCCTCTTGTCTTCATGATGACTCCCCTTGTCTTCATGCTTCTAGTTTTATTTTTTTTCTCTCCCTCCTTGACATCAATTCCAAAAGGTAATTCCCCCTAACATTATTCCCCTATTTTTTTCTTGTAGAATATTATGGAAATCAATTTGGAGCAGAAATTACTCCCATTTTTTGTTGATGATACTCAAAGGTCTCCGTAAGAAGAGGATTTGTGAAGATGTCTGCAATCTGTTCTTTTGTCTCAATGTACTCCAACTTGATATTGTTTTTTATGATTTGTTCCCGCATAAAGTGGAACTTAATATGAATATGTTTGGTCTTGGAATGCATCACTAGATTCTTGGAGATGATTATAGCACTAGTGTTGTCACAGAGTATCAGAACAGGCTCATCATATCTCACTTGTATGTCTTGAAGGATTTTGTTCATCCAAATAATCTAATTACAACATGTTGTTGGTGCGATATATTCTACTTATGTTATGGATAAGGATATTGAAGATTGCTTCTTGGTCAACCAGGACACTAAGTAGTCACCTAAGTAGAAAGTTTATCCACTTGTACTTCTTTTATCACCAATACTTCCTTCCCAATATGCATTTGTATAGGAAACCATATTTAACTCATTTCCTTTCGAATACCATATCCCAAAATCTTTTTTTCATTTAAGATATTTGAAGATCATTTTCACTGCTAGAACATGGGTTTCCATTGGTACTGCTTGAAATATTGTGACATGTCCAACTACTTGCATTATATCTGGTATTGAAGTTGTCACGTAGAGTAGAATACACATCATTGATATGTAGATTCTTTTATCCACTTCTTTAGATTCATCATCTTTTCTCAACTTGAAACCAGTAACCATAGGAGTACTCATAGGTTTACAGTCTTCCATTTTGAACTCTTTAACATTTCCTTGATGTACTCAGTTTGGGAAATGAAAATTACTTCATCTAGTTGAGATATATAGTGTCCTAAGAAGAAGTTCAACTCCCCAAGTAGGGACATTTCAAATTAATTATGCATATCCTTGAAAAAATTATGACTCAAACTCTCATCATCACTTACAAATATTATGTCATCAACATACACTTCTATAATAATCATATTTCCTTGATCCAATTTTATGTAGAGGTTATTGTCTGTATTTCCCCTTATGAATCCTTTTTGTCATAAATACCTATCCAATATTGAGTACCAAGCTCTCAGAGCTTGCCTAAGTCCATACAGATCTTTCTTCAACATGAAAACATAATATTCCTTTTCTGATAGTAGAAACCCTTCTGGTTGTTCTATGTAGACTTCTTCTTCTAATTCTCCATTTATAAAAGTTTATTTTATGTCCATCTCATACACTTTGATCCTTTTGGAGCATGCATAAGACAATAACATTATGATTGCTTCCATTCTGGCCATGGGAGAAAAGGTTTCTTCAAAATCTATTGCTTCAACTTGAGCATATCCTTTGCACACTAGTCTTGCTTTGTTTATGGTTACCTGTCCATATTCATTTAACTTGTTTCTGAAGACCAATTTTGTCGCAATCACATTTTTGTCCTTTGGTATTGGAACTAGTTCCCATGTCTCATTCTTCTCTATTTGATTTAGTTCTTCTTCTGTTATAAAAATAGGACTGTGAAGCAATAAAATAAAACAAATATGGAAATAAAACACATAAGATACACAATACAATAGAAACACAAATATACGTGGTTCACCTAGTGTGGGCTACATCCACCAGAGGAATTTCCATCTCCTTCCTTTATTATTATCCAACAAATGAAGAGATACAACCTACAACATAATCATTGGAACTTTCTCTTATTTTTCTCACATTATCCTCTCTCATAATACAATATTCAATCACTCACACCGCCACAATACAATTCCCTCATACATAAAATAGGGTTTCCTTCTAGGGAAAAAATACTTAACATAACTTCCACCGTCAGATATGCGACCTTATAATGAATGGTCCATATTTACTATGAAATTAAAATATTTTACAAGGCTATTTTCCCGAAAATTTCGCTTCGGAGGTGTTTCCCCCTAATCCCCTATCAGGGGGGAGAGTGCTCCAAAATTTCTTTCCACTCCCCCCTGAACCCCCCTGGTGAGAGAAGTGGGGGTAAAATCTCCCCCACACCCCCCCGTAGGGTAATGGGGTCCAATTGCAGCTGGAACAAGACCTCTAAATCAGGAATATAATAAGGCTCCACAACCAACATCTTCCATAGCCTTGATCCATTGTTCACCATTTATGGCTTCCTTAAAGTAACTTGGCTCAAATGTGGATAGTAATGAAAAATGTCCTTGTTCAGGTGTCTGTGCTTGCTTTCTTCTTTTGGTTTCTACTCCAACACTTCTATCTCCAATGATTTGTTCTGATGGATGATTCTTTTGAAATTGGCGGTTAGGTGTCCTAGAAGGTGTCTGAAAATCGTGTTGGTTTTTTTCTTCTAGTTTCTTATCTTCTTGTTATTATCCTTCTTCTTCATCTTCTTCTTGCTTTAGCTCTTCATTTTCCTATTCTTCAAAGATGTTTGAATTTTTTCTTTGCTTCTTGGTCTTCAACAAGTCTATTTCATCAACTTTTACATTGTTTCTTTCCACTATGTTGTTGAGTCTTAAATTGTAGCACTCATATGCTTTTATTTTGCATGAGTACCCAACAAATATGCCTTCGTCCACCCAAGAGTCAATTTTTCCAATCTTCTTGTCTTCCCTTTTTACGTAACACTTGCTTCCAAACATTCTAAATTGTTTGACATTGGATGGTCTGCCTTTCCATAAATCATATGGATTTTTATCACTATTCATTATTATCAATCCTTTATTCAATATATGAACGAAAATATGCACTTCTTGTCTCCAAAATATATCACTTAGCTTGGAGTTATTCAACATGGTTCTAGCCATTTCTTGTACAACTATGGTTTTCCTTTCAACAACTCCATTTTGCTGAGGGGTTCTGGCTATTGAGAATTTCCTTTTAATTCCATGTTATTCATAGAAATACCTGAATTCATTTGAAGTAAACTCACCTCCATTATCTGATCTCAATCATTTGATTTTCAAATCAATTTCATTTTCAACCAGTTCCTTAAATACCCTGAAACATTCAAAAGCTTTTGACTTTTTCTTAAGGAAGAAAACCCAGTTCATTCTGGTGTAGTCATCAATAAGTAGCATGAATTATTGTTCACCATCCAGTCCTTTTGTTATAGTGGGCCCACATAAATCAGTGTGTACAATATCCAATGGTTATTTCGTAGAGTATTCATTTGTCTTGAATTCAAATTTTGTTTGTTTTCCATGCTGACAGTACTTGCACATAGTATTCGTTGGCTTGTAATTTCTGGAATTTCTTGTACATCTTACTTCTTACTAATCTTGACAAGATTATCAAAGTGTATATGGACGATTCTCCTATTCCAAAGACAACTTTCATCTTCTTTTCCCAAACAACATCTTTCTTCTTCGTTCTCATTCAAGATGTATATGTTGTTTAGAGTCATTGTCGTTGTTTCCACTAGTATTCCTGATCTTTCTTTCCTTATTTCACATTCTTTTGAATTGAATATACGTGTGTGTCCCTGATCACATATTTGGCTCATACTTAGCAAGTTATGCTTCATATTTTCAACAAGAAGAACATTTTCTACCACAACATCTTTGTTTCCAAGACTCATTGTGCCTTTTCCTATAATTTTGGATGAGTGATCATTGTTAAACGTGACAAAACCCTCTTTTTCTTTCTTTAATGTTACAAATATGTTTTTTCTCCAGTCATATGCTTTGAACATCCATTGTCGATATACCAATGGCTTATTATATTTTTTTCTTGTAAAGAAAACCCACATTCCTCAACCGTTAAATATTCTTGCTTCCTTTTCCAAGTTCTATGTTGTTCCCCTATATGATTGAAAGGAACATGTCTAGTTTCCCTTGAAGAAACTAACAAATTACTTCTGCAATTTCTGGCTATGTGTCCAAAATTGTTACATTTGTAGCATTCAATTTCATAACCCAGAGCACTAAAACTATTACAATTTATGTTAAATGACTCATGAGACTTTCCAGGATAATTTCCTTCATAATGATTCTTGGGATTTCCATAGCTACATATGTTCTATGTGTTCCTTCCCTTTGCATAGGTTCTACAATTTATGGATTTATGCCCAAAATTATTGCAAGAATAACACAAGGAAATAAAAATATTTTGGTACCTAGGTATGGGTGCTCTTCTAGTTGGTGTTGTTCTTCTGAAATAACGATATTGTTATTGGGTATTCTTCATTGTTGATTGTTGATTCCATGTTCCTTTGAATGCACAATCTTCTTCTTTTTTCTTCTTTGTTTGATATTTCTATATGTCCTTCTTTAGAGGCTTGCATTCTTCTTTCTGATGGAACCCTTGATAATATCTACATAACTTATTTTCTCTACTTCATTTCTTGCCATCATAGAGTTTGAAACCTCACCAGTATTATTGTTTGTATCCAATTCCAGACTTTTCAGAGAATGGTTTTTGAGTGCAGATGATTTCATCTAGTATTTTGGTGCTATTGGAAAAATGAAATTGGATGTCCTTATTTTGTAGTTCCTTTAATAGTGAGACTACTTTAGATTCCATATTCTCTGTTATTTTTTTATTTTCCTCCAGTTGTCTCTTGAGTGTTTCTTCAATCATTTTGGCTTCTTCTAACTAAATCTTTAGATATATGATAGTATGCTTGGATTCTTCAAAAAACATTCTAGGGTTTTGAAATCCTTCCTTCAATTTACTTAACTCTTCATTGAGAGAATTGTTTTTCTTCCTTCCAATTCTTAGATCACTTAAGGCACCGATAAATTATACATAAATATTAACTTATCCTTCATCTTCATTGTCTCCTTCAGTATTTTCACTTGTTTCCTCTTGAGTCTCTAACTCCATGAAGAGTACCTATCTTGATTCATTGTCACTATCATCATCTTCATCAAATGAGGAACTATCATCTTTTGAATACATGATTTTCTTTTTCAAAAATATTCCTTTAATTCTTTCCTTGTCTCTTTTCTGATATTTCTTTTCTTTCTTAGGAAATTCTTCTTCATCACTATCTAAACCCCTTACGTAAGGACATTTGGAAGAAAAATGGCCTACTTTACCACATTTAAAACATTTGAAAGGAAACTTACCTTTGTAATTTGCGTTCCTCTTTTCATCTTTCTCACAAAGTTGAATTATTCTTCATTGTCTAAATCATCACTATTGTTGGAGAAAGGTTTTGACCTTGGTTTGTTCTTTCTTGTCTTCTTGGAGGATTTGAACGTCGCTTCCCTTCTGGATCGATTTTCCTATTCTGTTCTCATTTTATATGTTGTAAGCATTCCATGTAATTCATCCATTCTCAATATAACCAGATATTTTCTTTCTTCTAGAGCTAAGATTTTGGGGTCAAATCTCATTGGGAGAGATCTCAATGTATTTTTCACAATAACTGAATTTTCAATCTTTTCTACCAGTCCTCTTATAGTATTCACAATTTCATCAAAGAGAAAATAAGTTTCAATATCTTCATCTTTGTTGGCATAGGGGTAGACCCAAGGTTCAATGCTTCAACAACGCACCAACAAAACCCTAACTACCGGCCATTTCGGCAACACCTGTGAAGCAGATGTAGTCTCACCCGAGATAGAGTCAAGGGGGTTTGTAGGACTCAAGTGTCTACAACCTAGATGGGACACAGATCTGTGATCACAAGACTTAACAGAGCACTTAGCCAATAACATTCATCAAATTATAATTCTTATTCATATCACAGATTAACCCTCATTATATATCAGCGAAGTAGTAACCAAGATTTAAGCACATCTAATCATTTAGCATATAGCATCAGAGCATATATAACATTCATTCATATATAAAACACTAAGAATCTATCAGGCATCAATATTAAGCACATAAGTACATAAACACCATGAATAACACTGAACGAAGAACAATAAAATAGGATATACGTGGTTCACCCCAGTGTGGGGCTACGTCCACCATCTTTTCTCTTCTTTATTAGTCTCTTTCAATCTCCTTACAGTCACCCAGCTATAGAGAAAACTCCGCATAGGAAAGGATATCTGCGTGCACTTCGCCAAATCCTCCTTCCTCGAATTAGGTCAAAGCACAAATCCTTACATAGTCTATGCACAAAACACTTACAAAACGCTTGCACTTAGCTCTGCAAGCCTTAATACATTCATGCACTAAGCCACTCCTTCGACCAACTTCGCTCTAAGTCCTATATATTTATTTATACACTAAAAAAGGGGCCTAAACATGGTTGAACCCATGGGCCGACATCCCATACCTGTTACACAAACCCTAAAATCCCAAAAATCCCGTAAAATGGGCGAGATCCCGCGATCTCCGCTTCGCCTAGGTGCTTCGTCTTCGACCAACCTGTTGAAGTCCCAAAAATGGTCAAACACAACCAACATTTCCACAAAACTTGGTCGAGGGCCAACAGGCCCCCAACACTCACTTGTGACTCGTCCCGAGTCACTATGATCTGGGCAACACTGCTTCGAAGGCCTTGATCTTAGCTTGAGCTACCTCGACTTGCTACATCACCAGAGCCTCATGTTCGAAGAACTCCTGAATGACTTGCTTGGTGATAGGCCCTTCTAGGCGTTGGTCCACTTTTGTGACCACCTCTTCCAACTGTGATCCTTGTCCCTTGAGTTCTTAAAAAATTGCGTAGGCTTTGTCTTGCACCGGCTAGAGTCTCTGTGTCACCTCTATCACTCTGCTCTAGATGGAAGTGACCTGCTGCTGAACTGCACACTACTCCTACAACCTCTTCCTATTCTCCACTACTGTAAGCAGTTTCAGTTGCGCTTGTATCGTTGATTCCTGTTGCCTCACCTCCTAGAGATGTGCCTCCAATGTCCTCATATCCGGGTCTTCTGCAAGGCACTCATAGGTATGTGCACTTCGATTACTTATTTGCTTTCATTATGAATCCAACGCCCTAATTATTTCTACTGCACTCCTGGCGGTTTCTTCCCTCTGGTCTCTCACTTCTTGCAGGGTGCTTGGAACTGCTTGAAGTTCTAGCTCTGCTACTCATGCTTGAAGCTGGTAAATGGCTTCAACGAGCTTCCCCACTTATCTCTCGACTATCTCTTCTTCCATCTAAGATAAAATAGGTACAGAGAGAAGTGCTCTAGTCATTGCCACTCTAACCCCCATCTGCTCTGTGAGAAAGTGGTCTTTCTCTTTCTGGATTTTCTCTCTGTCCTCAAACTTCGCTCTAATGTCATATTTCTCTTGTTGTGCAACCCAAAGTTTCTATAGGGCTTCCTCCTTTGCTTGCTTCAAGGCCTATGTGGCTTGTTATTTTTATTCTTGGACTCGACGAAGGAGAGCCTCTGTCGCATCTGCTATCCTTCGCAATTGGGTGGGCTCATCCACCAATTCTACACCTTATGATGACGACGATGCAGTAGACATTGCTTGGCTCGAATAGATACTTGTTGTACCCCCTTCAGCTCCGCCTCGATTCTGTCTTACATCGTATCTTTCTTTGATTCATTTCACTGCAATATACCCTCTGAAGCATATTCTACAACTGTGATGATGAGGTCAACATCATCCACTGTGAGAACATTTTGTGACTGAGGCTTGTTGGCTTAGGATTTCTTCCATGCTGAGGGTTTCTTCAGATAAACCTTATTTTTATTTGATGTCTTTGCCTCTGTTAGGGGATCCTTTGGCGGAATAATATCTCCCTTCTCTTTCTTTTCTTATTACCCTTCCTCTTCTTGGTTTACTTTGTCGCCCCCTCCTCCTCCAGGTGAATCAGACGTAGTTTCCTCTGATGTGCTGGTTATCCCCTGCACTTCTTCCTTTTTCTTATTTTTTTTAGCACTACTCGGTCCATCGTACTCCGTCCGGGTGACCAAAGGACTTATGATGATTTCGGGGTCGAAGAGTTCTGCATCTCCGAATGGTACAAGGAATTCAGTTGACCATTCCTTGGTTATCTCCTCCATGTCTTCATCAGTCAATTTGTAGTAGGACTGCATCTCCTCCTTGCTTTCATTCTGGTGCGCAGTGATGTAGATGAAGTGGAGGTGTGTGTGGAACTTCACTAGTGGTCTGTAAGTATGCAAGGTGTTCGGAGTCATTCAGGGGAATGACTCAATGGCGCACATGAGCTGTAGTTAGTAAGTGTGGAACACCGCATTTGATTGCCATTGCTTCGCCATATCGCTTGTATACCACAAGGTGGTGAACTTTGCGACCAATGGTTTTGATGGCTCAACTTCAGGGAATGTCACTCCCTCCGACATCTCCCAAGTGACAAATGCTATTAAGATCAACCACCAACTAAAGTGGAATTTGTAGCCTTGGTCCTGCACTTTGCGATAGTCCTTCTCCAACTCATTGACAAGGTAGCTCGCCTAGTTCATCTGCATGCCCTCGAGGCACTTCCCTATGAGGTCGACTATGAACCCCATGAATTACGTCGGTCGGTTCTTCCTGAAGAGCTTGCCAGGGATCAGTTGACAAGCTTGGTGAACTGCGCCATCCTGGATGGAGGCTATCTTGTAGCCTCACTTCCCCTTCTCCACATCACCATAGGTTTCCTTTATACGCTGCGTCGGGGAGTGATCTGCAACCTTCCCTGGATAGAAATGGTGAGGGTTTGGTCCCTTCATTCTCAATCCATTGATCATGTGGATCAACGTCGGATCCACATTCACACACCTATCTAACCATAGATAACGTCCATGGTAGCACGACAAGAGGCGTTTAATGCACGCGTTAACCTTTTTATGTCTACTGAAGTGGGGGATCTTCATGACATTCAGGATCGTCAACCACGTGATCTCCTTGATCCACGACAAGGGAACTATATTCGGCTTCTTCCCAGTCATCTTTGTTAGGTACTGATGTAGTGTGAGCATCGCATAATTCTTCCTATCTCCCAGGTTAAAGTCACTTATCTTGAGATCTGGGATCAATCCTAGTTGTGGTCTGACTGCGTGTATCCCCTTCGGGAGGTACTTAGTGATGAGCATGTACTTGAAGTCACGTGGGACACTGTCACAACTAACCACACCAGCCAGAGGCGGGATGTAGTCGAGCAAGATCGATGTGATTTGCTTCGCGTTCGCTAGATCACCGTGGTGCTTACTTATTTTCTCAGTTGCTGCTCGACTAGATCGACGTGTAGTCGAGGGGGATGCTTTCACTCCTCCCATCGACGAGGCCTATATTCCTATGGACATGACCTTCTCAGCCATAAGGTAGATCAATATTTCTTCTACCGACTTCTCTACTGCGCTAAGGTCACCTGACATGCACGCTCGTAATCAAATAGATCAGGTAGGAAAACAGACACTCAAGGTAAGAAAAATAGATGGTGAGGTCTCAAAAGCACAATGTGATTCCAATCAGTTCTATTTTCGCTCAGATAATCATAGTTTGCAAAAAGTGGTCACGGTGCAGTGTCCAACGGGATAAATAAGAAAGGGCGTAAAAAACTCCTCCAACGGGAAGGAATTCCTCAATCAATATGATTCCATCCGTTGTGGCGTGGTCCCAATGGTCCAATGGCGATATTTTTGCCAAAAAATGTGTTTCTATCCATTTTGGAGCATTGTTCTAATGGTCGGTATGCCTCCAACGGTCATATAGCTTCACCGTTGTGAAGTGCCATTCTGTGTGGCTCTGCTATTCCAACGAGGTTCAAGTTCTGTAAGTATGCCTTCTATGAAGTATTCTCTGGAACTTCCTGTAATTTTTCTAACTTTGCCTTCTTCTTACTGAGCTTTCTTGCCTTCTTTCCTATGATCTGAGTCTCTGGGTTCCTCTTTCCATTTATATTCTTATCTTCTCTTAGAATAGTAACTTTTCTTTGATGATGTTCTCTCAAAATTTTCGATTGTAATATCTCTTCTCTTACTACTTCTGATGTAGGTGCTCTTCTCTCCTGCATGGATAGGTTCTTTAATCCTTCTTGTGTTTTTTCAACTTCGATAACTAATTCTCTAGCCATCAGTTGCTTCTACTTGTCCTCTAGTTCTTGTATTAGTTGCTCTATTTTCTTGGCTATAAATTCCCTTAATTATTTCTTTTTCTGTTCTATAGCTTCTTCCTCTGCTTTCCTCTGGATATGATCTTTCTCAATCCAAGTATTTCCTAACAAAAGTGAAAATGGGGTGTTGTTCTCCACAAACTTAATGACTTCAAATTCTTCTTTGGTCGATGTTCCATGAGAAATCATATGTACATGAGTAAGTATTCCACATAAGGTTATCGTATTTCCTTTAAACAATCCTATCCCTCCTAATGAAGGAATCATAACAGGCTTTCCCAAAATTTTCCAAGTGCTTTTTGGCATGATATTCACATGTATTTCCTCATCCAGAACACAGTATATGTCGAAGTCTCCTATTCTTGTTTCTATGCACTCCTCTTTTAATTTCTCTGGTAAACCGATGTCTTTGTGATCCTTCAATGTTTCTCTCATATGTAATAATATAGTCTCTGATTCTTTCTGATTCTCTAACATATCCTTAGTTTCTTGGTCTTCCTCATGGTTTTCTTGTCTCGGGTTCATATTTTCAACTTTAGAAATCATTCTAGGGAAATCCAAAACCTCATGATCAATAGATTTACAACAAATACAAATAGGACCTTTACCAAGGCATTCCTTAGCAAGATGTCCTGATCTTCTGCAGTTATAACACAATGTCAATCCTCTCTTTCTCTTAAACGATCCCCAAACTTTCCTCTACTACGCATTGGGACCACAACGATGGACCTGCAATTTGCAAAAATTCTTTCTAGGGTCTTGCATCTACTTATTAGTCCAAAAATTCTTTCTATGCATGGGGATAACATATCTCTCACTATATCTATCAAACTTATTCAGATCAAACCTTCTTTCTTCTAGTTGTTCCCTAGTTTTCAGACTAGAAAAAAATCTATCAAACATACCTACATTCATACTTTCGAAGAAAACATTTCCACTTATCTTACCTTTATCATAGCACAAAGCTTGAAGATATTACCTCTTTCATCAGATCGAGCTTCCTTCTCTTAGCATAGAGCTTCGCAAGTCAAGTAGAATATTGCACACTACAACAATAGATCTACACACATAGCTTTCTCTTTTCTTCAGTCCCCAGCAATCAAAGTTTCAGGTCCCAACAACAGAATCATTTGTTGGCATAGGGGCAGACCCAGGGTTCAATTCTTCAACAACGCACCGACAAAACCCTAACTACCGGTCCTTTCGAAAACACCTACAAAGAAGATGCAGTCTCACCCGAGGTAGAGGCAGGGGGGGTTGTAGGACTCAAGTGTCTACAACCTAGCTGGGACACAAATCTGTGATCACGATACTTAACAAAGAACTTAGCCAATAACATTCATCAAGTTCTAATTCTTATTCATATCGCAGATTAACCCTCATTACATATCAACGCAGTAGTAACCAAGATTTAAGCACATCTAATCATTTAGCACATAGAATTAGAGCATATCTAACATTCATTCATATATAAATCACTAAGCATCTATCAATCATCAATATTAAGCACATAAATATATAAACACCATGACTAACACTGCACAAATAAAAATAACACAGTATATATGTGGTTCACCCCAGTGTGGGGATACGTCCACTAACTCTTCTCTTGTTTATTAGTATCCTTCAATCTCCTTACAGGCACCCAGCTATAGAGATAAATCTTCACAAGACAGGAGATCTACACACACCTCGCCAGATCTCCTTCCCCAAATTAGGTCAAATCACAAATCCTTACACAGTCTGTGCACAAAACACTTACAAAACACTTGCACTTAACTCTGCAAGACTTAATACATTCATACACTAAGACAACTACTCATGCACTAAGCCACTCCTTCGACCGACTTCACTCTAAGTCCTATCTAGTTATTTATACATTAAAAAAGGGGCCTAAACATGGGTGAACCCATGGGCCGACATCCCATACCCGTTACATAAACCCTAAAATCCCCAAAAGCCCGCAAAATGGATGAGATCCCGTGATCTCCACTTCGCCTGGGCGCTCCGTCTTCGACTAGCCTACCGAAGTCAGTCAAACATGACCAACGTTTACACAAAACTTGGTTGAGAGCCAATAATATTCCTTCATTCTCATATGTTCAAATTCTCCTTTGTAATTCTGAAGCTTGGCCCCTTTGAATTTAGCATCTCCTTCATAAAAATTCTTGAGCTTTTCCTAGATTTCCTTTACAGAATCACAATGCATAGCTTTAACAAATTATGAACCTGTTAGACCATATAGAATGGAATTCATAGCCTTTGAATTGTATTCACTGATATTTTTCCCAACATTATCTATCGGGGGAGAATCTGGTGTAGTGTATCCATTTATTACAACTTGCCAAACATCAAATCCCTTTGCCCGCAAAAATTCTCTCATTCTTATGCTCCAAAAGGCATAATTTTTCCCATCAAACAATGGTGATCCATTTTTGGTAAATTCTCCTTTCTTATCCATGATCTTCCTTACAATGGTTAGACTCTTCCTGATGGAACCTTCTTTGATAGAAGTTGTTAGAATATTCACCAATACTAAGAGGGGAGGGTGAATCAGTATCGAGCACCTTTTACCATTTTTAAATTTAAGTAAATTATGTAAAAATTAACTATTAACAATTTCATTCATCATTACAAAAACCATACACATAACACAATGATTTTTACATGGAAACCTAAATGGGATAAAAACACAGAATGATTTTCGTGTATCATGTTAATATTACATTTATAGGAAGCACCAAATTCCAAGATTCTCCAACACCAAATGGAAGGAGGCACCAACCTGAAGGAACCTCCAACTCCCTAATTTACCAACACCGACTGGAAGGAGTCACCAACCACCTCGCTCCAACTGTAAGGAATATCCAACTCCCTAATTTACCGACACCTAATGGAAGGAGGAACCAACCCCCTCGCTCCAATTGGAAGGAAACACATACTCCCTAAAACACAAACACCAACCTGTTGAACGAAGACACCAATCTTCTTAACTGAGCACCAATTAAAACACATATCACCAATCCAATATCTTCATACACATGGTAATTTTGACTTCACCTACATGATTCATTCCATAGACAATTATTCAAACTCTAGAAATCCTCAGAGCATCATTCCCAAAATGTAATAACTGATGGTAACATACACTGATGGAAAAATACATTCACAGAAACATCCATTAATGGCAACATCCACTTACAGAAACATCACAACAACATCACAACCTTATAACAGTGCATATGGCAACATCACAACCTCATAGTATACCTTGAGAATATGAAATATGTGATATCCTTGAATTATTAAAAAATAAATTATTTCAATGTTGTTGTTCTAAAAATAAATTTCCATTTAAGGAAATTCTAATTTTAATTTGTGGAAGTATGTAATTATTATTTTTATGATTGTTGGACAAAATTTTGACTTGCCAACTGTCCTCTTTTAATCGACACATGTATGAAAAAAACATTTTAATAAATTAAATGCTTAAAAACAGATGGAATAACCAGGTTAAAAGTAGTTGACTATGAATCCATGAGTGGGGAACATGCTTGAGTTAACTCAAAGCTTATTTTTACAAGTGTCAGAAGTTGATTTATGTCACTAGTAGCCCCTAAAAATCAGGGATTTGTAAATATGGGAATTTCCCAAGGAGGGAAAGGAATGGAAATTCCTAGGAAATAGAAAAATGATATATATACAACATATGTGGGAGGTAGGATGTTGCTTAGTATGTTGGGAAAATAACGGTTTGTTGTTATGAGCACATATGGTGTTAGGAAAATGATTTTCTAAACTATTCAGAGAGATAGTGGCTAAAGAGTGATGCTCATTTTTCCCTTATGGAGTCATGGTCAGGATAGGGGGTGATTAGGAAAAGCAATGATAGTTTTTATACATATACGATTGGGTGGAATGTAGATGTTGCATTTGTTTTCCCAGAATAACGATTTCATATATGTATCTTAACTGTTTACATTCCATTCTATTGAAGTATTGAATGGTTTATATATATGTAAGAATGGTCTATATAGGGATGCCTTATGGTTCATATTATATTTTATTGATTCACATGCCTATACAAATGTAGATAAGTTTTATTTACTAATTTGTATGAAGATGCAGAACCACATATATGTTACAGAATTGTGTAGACTATAGATTAGAGTTGCTTAGGTATATATTATTATTCATGTTGACTTGCATTTAACTATAGAATATGTATTTAAGCTACAAAATTGACCTACATAGATAATTGGGTATGTACCGAAGCTAAATAGTCTCCTTATGGATATCTCTCAACATGAAACTAACTACTTATGTTGGCACAGGGCCAGACCTAGGGTTCAACTCTAACAACGTACCAACAAGCCCTAACTACTGGCCCTTTCGAAAACACCTGTGAAGCAGATGCAGTCTCACCCGGAGTAGCAATAGGGGGGTTGCAGGACATAGGTGTCTACAACCAGAGGAAATGCAAAGTGAATCAAGGACAACAACACAAAACAATGTAGATATTCTTTACCACTATTATGCTCACTTCATGAAGTTATATCTCAGATCTAACACAACAAAGTATTAACAATATATCAGAGCATGAATAACAAAACATCAATCACAAAGAACAACAAGATATACATGGTTCACCCTCTCCCTAGGGCTACATCCACAAAACTATGTTTCTTGATTTATTAGATGAAAAAATATAGTTCTATCTACACACTTAGCTGCAGATCTCTCTTTCTTTCTCTCTTTCTCTTCCCTCCCTACGCACCCAGTTACAAGGTTGATCTTTGCACCCAGATGAAGATCCAGAATACAGAATCAAGATTTTCCTCAACAACAATCACTAATGAAAAAAAACAATAATACTAACGAACTCCCTCCTAGGTCTTCTAGACCTTTATTTATACATTACATGACCAAAGTCTAGGTATCAAAACCCTAGATCCAAAACCCTAGGTGCCAAAACCCTAAGTCCACTTGAACCGTGTTTTCAGGGTTTTGCCAGCCTGTCCCTCCTTCTTTTCCACGAGGTGCTCCAAAGCATCCATTGGTATATTCTTTTGCTTGTTGAGTTGTCCATGGTCCATCTTCTTTGATGCTTTGTCTTCCTCAATCTTCTCTTCCAACGACTAGATTTTCCTTTAATTCTCTCCTTCTTTTCTGCTTCTTTAACCACTTCGACCCTTCCTCAGTTTGTGTGCTTCCCATGCAGTTCGTACTTCGCCTTTATTCCTTAATCTTCACTTCCTTACATAACTAAGGGACAACAGGCCCCAAACACTCACATGTGACTCGTCTCGAGTCACCGTAAGGTTGAACCTTCTGTATCACTTCGACTGCAAACTGTGTGGATCAGCCTGTGATTTTTTCTCTGTCCCTCCCTATCTTGTGAAAACTATCTTTTCTGTGTCTGGTACCCAGTTTCAACTACACCTAGTACCTAGAACCTTCTTCCTCTGATTTTACTGAGAGCTGTGAGGAAGCTGGTTGTCAAAATACAGCTTCAACCTACTCCCATTCACTAACCCATCCTTCCATTCTCCATTAAAAGTCTTCAACTATGCAACTCCTTCTTCTGTAACATAGGCAACCTCAAATGCTCCTAGCTAATGTGTCCTAAACTTCCCTGGATGATTCATGAACTTACTGTCATACAACAGTTCCAAATCTCCTTGCTTAAATGCTTTCTTCTTGATATGTCTTTCATGGTAAGCCTTTTCTCGTTCTTTTTGTACCTGTTGATGAAATCCTGCAATGAACCTGTCTTCCTCTAGTTCCATCAATTGCGCAAGCCTGTCTTGAACAACAACGGTGTTATCCATACCTGTAAATGCTGCAATTCTTAAACTAGGAACCAAGTATTCCATAGGTACTACTTCTTCCAAGCCATATACCAATTTAAAGGGAGTCTGTGTAGTTAGATTCTTGCAAGTAGTTCTGTAGGCGCATAGTACTGCTGGAATTATTAAATCCCAATCATCTATATTAACACTACAAATCTTAGTCAACACTGTCTCCAAGATTTTATTGAAAGCTTCAACTGTACCATTCATTTGTGGGTGGTATGGATTTCTCTTCTAATGGTGAACTTCAAATTCCCGATTCAAGGATTCAATATTTTTGTTGATGAAGTGTGTGCCTTGATCACTCATAAGGATCTTCGGGCAACCAAATCTGGTTATAATATCCTCAAAGATGAGCTGCGCAGCTATGGCTACACTACAGTCTTTAATTGATCTTTCTTATACCCATCTGGTCAAATACTCTATTGCAGTGATGATGTATCGAGCTCCTGTGCACTTTCTTGGTGGGTTAATAGGTCCCACAAAGTCAATAGCCCATTTCTTGAATACTTGTAGTGTTAATTGCAGTGCCAATGGAATTTAATCCCTTCTAGAAGGATTTCTGATGCAACCTGCCCCTCAGCGAGCAGCCTGCTCCACCAGGACCTTCTTCCTTA
>ML791024.1:142180-161905 GCA_009831015.1 Picea engelmannii | reverse complement strand
CTTTGAATGCCCTTGATTTAAACGGCGGTGCAACAATACCAAGATAGAATTCAAAATTTTGGGGTTTGCTGGCTTGTCCAGCTGTATAGTCTCTTATCCACGCGCTGGTTCGTATGATGAATTGCGGATGCTCCTGCATCAATTTCCTACTCTTTGACACACATCGCAGGCTCTGTAATATTCCTTAGCATCCTTTTGTAAAGTAGGTCACGGAATTCCAGCTCTGAGAATCTTTTGCGCTCCTGCTTTCCTTGTATAAAGTGCTCCTTCGATTCCTTCATGTGCTTCTACAATAATCAATGGTATTTCTACCTCCATAACACATCTCCTCAAGATCTCATCTGGTCCCATCTTATATAACTGTCCATCTATAAGTTGGAAGTCGACAGCGCAGACTACCAATTGTTTCTTCTGAATGGTTGTATACTCGTGAGGTTTCATTCCTATGGATAGGAACTAAACTATCTCGGCGAAGTGATCATCAACTTTTCTGATAGCCAACAACTACGCATCTGGTAGTGTATCCTCCAAACTGGTAGGTTCCTCTGCATGTTCTATCCTGGATAAGTGATCAGGTCCTTTATTCATTGTTCCTGGCTTGATCACAGTTTCAAAGTCATACTCCTGAAATAATAGTAACCATCTACATATTCTTCCCCCGAAAACTGGCTTGTTGACTAAGTACTTAAATGTAGAATGATCAGTGAACATCTTAAAACATTCTCCCAACAGATAGTGTCTAAACTTTTGTAGCACATATACCATAGCCAAGCTTTCTCTTTCAGTCATAGTATAGTTCCTTTCAGTTGTAGAAATATTCCCGCTGGAAAAGGCTATAGGGTGGTCAATGTCTCCTGCAGCTGGTTGTTCCAAGACTGCTCCTAATGCAATAGACGAAGCATCGACATGAACATTGAACTCCTTACTCCAATCTGGAAAAACCAAGATAGGAACAATAACCATTTTATCCTTTAGTGTGTCAAAGCTCTTCTGGCATTCTTCTATCCATTAGAACTTACTATCCTTCTTTAATAGCATATCCATAGTTGTTGGTATCTTTGCATAGCCCTTAATAAAGTTTCTATAGTATCCTGTGTGTTCCAGTGCAATGCACAACTATCTAATTGAAGTTGGAGGAGGTAGATCAACAATGATAGCGATCTTGGAAGGATCTACCAACAATCCTTCCTTACACACAATGTTCCCTAGCAGCACTCAAAAGGGTGAAAATAAAATACATTTTTTCAAATTCAGGGCAATTTGACATTGCCTGCACTTATCTAACATCAATCTCAAACATTCAATATGATCTTTCATTAGGCTAAAAATAGTCCAATCATCAAAGTATGGTTCCAAGAACTTGTGTAATAATTACTTAAATTCTTCGACCACCACCCTGGAAAAGATGGTTGGTACATTGTTCAACCCAAAAGGCATCACAGTGTACTAAAAATACCCCCATTCTATTGCAAATGTGGTCTTATGTCAATCTTCCTTAGCAATTCTGATCTGGTGGTAACCTGAAAATCCATCTGTGAATGAGTAGACCTCCTGTCCTTCTACATTATATAGAACCTCATCAGTAAAAGGTGTGGGGAATGGATCATGTAGACATGCATCGTTCATATTCCTTATATCTACACAAATTTTGATTTCTCCTAACTTCTTATCCTGGACCACCATAGGGCTAATCGATTCAGATTCTTCAATAGGTTCTATGATTCCTGTTTCCAACATTTTATCCAATTCAATCTTAACTTTTTGCTTGTATTTTGGATTCAGTTTGTAAGGTCTCTTCTTGATAGGTCTTGCATCTTCTCTCAAGGCGATCTTCATTTCTCCCATGGGCCCTTTGATGCCCCTCATGTCTGTGAACTTGGTTGGAAATAAGTCCTGATATTCATGTAATAGATCTATGATCTTGCTAATAGTAGAATCATCCCAATAGTCTCCCACATTTGCTAACTTAGGTTTTTGTTTTGTTTCAATATTAACCTTCTTAATTTTAATAGGTTGTCCAACAAAGGGTAATTCAATCCCTGGCCCTTCTATGTCTCTTTTTCCTTCAGTTTCTAAGATGTTTACATCCCTTGGGTCATCATCCTCATCAGCATTAATATTGTAGAAATCCTATAACTGCTGAAGAGGCACAGTCCATTCATTTCCTTCTTGGGTACAAGGGAGGTTAGGTGCCTCCTCAAAGACATTTTGTCTTATAATTTGTAGAGCTTGATCTACTGTATGGTACTAAATTTCAAATAAGAAGGTGGCTATAAAGTTTTGAGTCATACCATACCAATCTGTAGTGACAAAGTGTAGTTTTTCTTGAAGATACCAGTTGATAGGCGTAGTGTCCAAGGTGTTAATGAACTTATGTACCCATAGTTCTTTAGGAATATTGCTCCAGGATTCCTCATAACTTCGCACATGATCCTTAGGACAATTCTAACATGTATATCGAACTTCACATCCTTATGCTTTGTCTGAAAAGCGCACTGTCAATAATGTGCGACATTGTACCCATTCTATGATGTTCTTCTTGTGTGTTCCCCACCATCTAGCTGGTGTGGATTTCAAGGCTTCATCCAGTGCCAACAACCTTTGTTGTACTGGTATAGTTTTCTGGAATTCAGCTAGAAATGTCTCCAAATGATTCAACCATCAAATATAGGGAGATTACTTACTTCTGTTCCAATCCAGCAAACTTCTCTGGTTAGTCTGGCATACCTCCATGTAGACACTTCATACATTTTGTTCTGCCAATTTTCCAATGCTTCTTCTGAATTTGATGAACATGCACTTTCACTTCGCCAACTGAGATTTCCATCTGCTATAGGATTAATGTAATCATGTTGTCTTGCTGTCAGTTTGTAGATGTCTTATATCTCATATGAATAGTCTTCTTCCCTGATAGGTTATGTGTATCTGCGACCTTCATCCGGGTCCATAGGTGCAATGACCTTCAGGCCATTACCTTCGAATATCATTCTTCTCTTCTTTAGGTCAACAACAGTTGAATTGTTGAAATCCCAATCAATTCCTAACAGTGCAGGATAAGGACAGTTATCATCAACAATCGCAATCACTTCAAAGTATGCAAATGTCCTTACCTTGTCGATGTCTACAGGGACATGATCTAGTCTTCCAAAGGGGCACACCGCCTGCTGATTAGCCATCCTGAGCTTGATAGGAGAGTATACCAGTCTAGGTTTTCCCATCAACACCCAAGTATGTTTTGTCATAACATTTACCTCTAATCCCAAGTCGAGAACCACATAGTCCACGTCATAGTCTCCAATCTGAGCACTAAGATGTAATTTCTTGTTTTAACTTCTTTTCCTAGATACTTGATTCACAACTCTACTCAACATAGGATCTATTATCCCAATTTCATACTATATTACCAGGTTTTGTAGCTCATGCATAGATTTTTGATCTTTAATCAAATTGATACAGGTATAGAAGAAGTCCATGACCTTTCTTACCTCTTTTCCTTGTTTAGCTAAGACAGAATGATCAAATGATGGTGGCATTTCACATTCCCTTACTTCTGGTTGTATCTTAGATGAAGAAGCTTGTTCTTCTACAAACTCTTTCCTTGATTCTTCAAAGGTATGCCTCTCTCTCCTTGGATAAAACAATTGTGCCTTCTCTTGCATCTCTTCTGATCCCTAATCCTTTTGTAGTCTTTCCTGGAGTCACTCTATCTTCTCCTTTAATAGTGCCTCCTCTAGTAATAACAACGACTCTGGGGTCCTCACTGCAAGGTTTTGTTGATATTAGTTGGACTTGTTGGTTTCCTCCTCATCTCTCCTGGAGTTTGGCCAATAATATTGGACATTCTTCGATGACATGATCAAACGAGTTACAATAGTTGCAATTAGTACAAGGGTTCTGACAAACACTTGCCAAGTGTCCTGGTTGTGCGCATTTATAGAAAATAATATGTCCTCTTCCTCGACCCATGCCTCCACCTCATCCTCGTCCTCTGAATCCACCACGAGGGTTGAAGTTTCCTCTTCCTGGGAAGTTGAACTACGCATTATTTCATTCTTACTGATCTTTTTCTTGAATTCTATATGTATCCCTTGATCTTTCATGCATGAGATCATAATCTCTACAATCCTTCTCATCGTGTCCCACATATTTAGAGAATGTGCAGTAAATATTGGTAGGTGTTTGGACATACTTTTGCATATAATAAAATTCACCAGGGCGATGTCTAGTTCTACATACAGTAGCCTACTTCAAAGGACTAGGTGCTCCAGAGGCCAAGTATTTGTTAAATAGGGGACAATGCTCTTTGTCATGGCCCTCTGATTTACATCTGATACACCAGATATCTTCTCTTTTCTCCTTTCCTTTGTCTTTCTTCATAACTTCGACCTGTAAAGATAAATTGTTTAACTGATTCATAATCTGACTCATACCTGGACTAGATTCTCCTAGATGGGTTGCTTCTAGTTTCATGGTGATTTCCAATGCTTCGGCCTGCGAAGAAAAATTTTGTTGCATCAGAGGAACTTTCATATGTGGCAGTAGGGCGGAGATGAACCATTCTTTATTATGTTCATTTGGAATCTGAAAATTTAAATGGCCTGTCAGGGTCTTAAACCTCTGATCAAAATCCCAAACAAGTTTAGTCACCTTCTGCTTGATTTCCTTCAAATATGTAAACATTGTGACTCTGACTTCGGCTTCTTTAATTCTGCACTCAACGTAGTCTTAATTCCATTGAACGGTTTAGGTTGTTCAGGTCCTGAAGCAAACTTCATGTACCATATCAATGCGCGGTACCTCAAGATAATACTAAAAAGTGGAGGAAATTTCCCCTAGGTCCCTTAAAGAAGTAACTCTCTACTTGACTATATGATTCTACTCTGTCAATAACAAACTCAGTGATGTACCCTCCAATAGTTCTTTCAAACTAGATATCCACTGCTCTAGACACAACGTTATCGACTCTCTTGACTTTCTTGATCAACGTTGTTGTCCAAACCACAGGAGGCCTAGATCTGATCTCAAACTAGGTATCTTCTAATATGGATAACCACTCATATAACTCCTTATGAACTCCTCCAAAGAAAATCTCGTGTATGTCGGTAAAGATGTACCTTCCTAACTAATCTTCTGTACTAGTTATAGGGTTCTTATTATGAGCTTCAACGAAGTCCCTTTCTTGTTCTTCTATCCACTTTTGAATCTTTGTCTTCGATGGAAACCACCTTGACATTCCCTCAAGAATATCTCGGTCCCAACAACGGAACCATTTGTTGGCATAGGGGCAGACCCAGGGTTCAAATCTAATAGCACACGAACAATCCCTAACTACTGGCCCTTTTGGTGACACCTGCGAAGAAGATGCAGTCTGGACACAAGTGTCTACAACCAGAGGAAATGCAAAGTGAATCTAGGACAACAACGCAAAACAATCTAGATATTCTTTACCACTATTATGCTCACTTCGTGAAGTTATATCTCTGATCTAAAACAACAAGGCATTAATAGTATATCAGAGGACAAATAACACAACATCAATCACAAAAACAACAAGATATATGTGGTTCACCCTCTCCCTAGGGCTACATCTACAAAATTGATTTTCTTTATTTATTATATGAAAACATACAATTCTATGTGCGCACTTAGCTGCAGATCTCTCTTTCTTTCTCTCTTTCTCTTCCCTCCTTGCACACCCAGCTGTAGGGTTGATCTTCGCACCCAGCTGAATATCCAAAATACAAACTCAATTATTTTGCCTCAACAACAATCACCAATGAATAGCAACAATAATACTAATGAACCCCCTCGCATGTCTTCTAGACCTTTATTTATACATTACATGACCAAAGTATAGGTATCAAAACCCTAGATCCAAAGACCTAGGTGCCAAAACCCTACGTCCACTTGACCCATGTTTTCAAGGCTTCACCAACCTGTCCCTCCTTCGTTTCCATGAGGTGCTCCAAAGCATCTGTTGGTATATTCTTCCTCTCACTGAGTTTTCCACAGTCCATCTTCTTTGATTCTTTGTCTTCCTCTATATTATGTTCCAACGACTAGATTTTCCTTTACTTCACTCCTTCTTTTTTTCTTCTTTAACCACTTCTACCCTTCCTCGGTTTGTGTGCTTCTCACGCAGTTCATACTTCACCTTTCTTCCTTAATTTTAGCTTCCTTACATAACCAAGGGCCAACAACTTCAGAAAAGGAAAACAAGTGAAACGATATAATTAGATTGCATCGAAGAAAGTAATAATTAAACTGTATATTTCTTACTTCTTCCAATACATTGTCTCTAGAACTAGTGGAGTGAGAAAGGACTCATGCGATAAGAATCGAGGAAATAAACAGGGAAATTATAAAGGTCCTATACATATATATTAATGAGAGTGATCATCTTAAACAATAGGTCTTAGAGATCAATATTGCAAATTATATTTATGCATTTTGATAGGCCACTGATGTATGAAAACGTGGCCTTGAATTTTTCTTTCAAAATAAAATATTCACACAGATGGGGTTATACATGCCCAAATAACTTATTTTAACTTTTAAGAAAATAAGAATCAACATCGAATGTCTATAACAGATCTTGTGAAGAACAAAAGTGAGCGCAAATCTCTCATTTGGTATATGGAAGAGAATCTCAATAAAAGGCCAGATTAATGGAATTTGATTACCTTTTAGCTATATGAAAACCCCCTTCTCAGAATCGAAACCATACAACTTAACCTGCAAAGGGAAAACATAAGCATTACTATCACCTCAAATTATTTTGAAGGAAGATAAACAGAAAGAGAAAGGAGTGTAAACTGATCTTGGGCTTGGATTTAGTTCTGATCATTTTTTTCCCCTTTAAAGTTAAGTTTGGTCCATGGCCCGAGAGGAGAAGGAGGCTCGTAAAATTATGATGGGTTCCCTCGCAAGAAAAAGGGACCCATCATCAAGTTTGTATCCATATAATTAAATTCAAAAGATGTGAAATTAAAACCAAATACGAATAACAGAGGTCGTTTTTTTCCAATATGTGCTTCGGGCATTACTTTAAATAAAAATAATAGAGGTTACCATGAAGTTAACTATTAATTTTATCAAAGGGAAATTATATCTGATCACATAGGGTAATCAAGAATCAAATGAAGTAATTACAGGGACAACAATAACAATTAAATGAGTCAAAACTATCAATGTTTCCACACGGAACAAACATATCCCTTAACATAGGGTAACTACATAGAACGTTAAGATTATTGCATAATGATAAATTATAAACAATTCCTAGGATTATGGTCAATTACAAGAAGACAACAAGATAACCCAAGATAACGTTATTCGACAGGCAAACTAGGAAATCTTTTATCAAACTGATTTGGGTGTTGGTCCTTCATCGAAGTTAAGATGAAATGGTTATGCAGAGTTATCAAGAATAAACTAAGCATTCTTAAGGAAGAATTCCCAATTTTTTTAAATACACAGAATCTCCCTTTCTGTAGCTTACAAAACCTTTAATACGCACATATTCAAGTTTAAGCCGAGAACGGTAAATCATAATATGTAAGGTTTTGTACAAGCGAATAAGAAGAACAATGTTATTTAAATACAACAAAGCACAAGAATCTAACTACCTATTGTGAGTTGTGTAAAAACCCTTCATGAGTTAGGAAGGTATCAGATGACTCCCGGGTTATGTCTAGAGTGCAGAAATGAGACAATGGGTCCCTGAAAGCTACTAATACAACACATTAAGATTTAATTTTAATACTTGGACCAGAGACATGTCCAATTATGGTCTTTCCCATTTTTCCTAGGGTAAATCCAAAGAACTATTCCTATACAACTTTAAATATTGTTAATTGGTTTCTATGGACCTTTTAAAACTCATAAAGAAAATAAACACAGACTGAATAATCCTAACAGAGAAGACGAAAATTATACCCAGAATTTATATTCGAACAATTAAGTATCAACTCTTAGAATCCTTACCTTATTTTGAAGCACACAACTCTTATAGACACCATGGTCCGTTCCTGCATCTATCTATGCGTAGGGTAGAACTCTAATTCTTTTGTTCAACAGAGTAACCATGTCGCAAGGAGTAGCATTTGTGGAGGAAATATTAGTGAAATAGGGTAAGGAGGTCTATTTTGAATGAGAGTTATGGTTCCTCAAGCCCATCGTTGATAGTGGGAGAATGACAAAGTACACCTCCCCAATTTCCATGTGAAATCCGTGAAGTGGAGGGCCTACATTGGTTAGGTCCCTGAAGCGTCAAAACTCGCGAGTACATGGTAAGTAGATCGTGTATTATGTGCATACGCTACACCTTTAATGTGTTTAAATAACAATGTCAACTTCATAGACTTCCTAATACAGGTTTGATTTGTCATTCTCTTTCTCATTAAGAGCCACCATATCCCTTGCATCATTGGGTAATGGAACATGGGGATTTTTGTTAAGACATGGGTGTCACATATGTTGGGTAATCCTAATACTAACTATGATATATCAACACGATGTTCCATAAACATGACCCTTGATTAAAGAACCTTATGTGCTCCTTATTCAAGTTATATGTATGTCTTCTTGTTTAAGTTTATAAATAAATTAATATGGGAAGAAAATTTATGCACTACAAGAATAACATAAGAATGGTATGAGAAGATAGCTTTATGGTTAGAGTATTATTCCTCTTATGGAAATATTTATTAACAAAGTTTTTAAATTGAAATCAAAGTAATGTGCTAGATAATGAATGGTTGAAAAACATTGGTCGATTCTATATTGTCATTGACAATCAGACTAAAGTTTTTTCCCCTTCAAATTTTTTTTTTAGTAGAAAATTTTGGGGTTCATTACAAAATACCTTAAGATAATAATTTAGACTTCCCTTTCACACCAAAAAGACACCCCAACACCTTGAATTCACCTCAAAATTGATTTCTTCGTTGGTTACACAAAAATGTGAAATTCTATCCTATATTGATAATAATTATGTCCCCAAAAATTAGTTGAGTTGACCTAAATTTTCTAGCTCGGTTATGAGACGGAAAAACTCATATCTCCTCATTCCTAGGGATTTATAGGGACTTCCATATACCATTTGAAATTTCTTGGAATACCATCTCCAACCATGTAACTTGTGATTCCATTTGCATTATTTATGCAGGGTAAAAGTTCCCTCAAAGATAGGGTATCCAAATTGACCAAAAAATAATACTTTCAACAATCTCCATCTTGGAATATTTATCTTGGACATCTTGTGGGATCTATTTGTGTACAACTCAAAGTGGGCATGTGGAAACAAACACATATTGTCTCATCCTATGAGGGCCAGGCTTAAAATATACACAATAAGGGGACCACTTTGGAGTTATATACATTTATGTCAAGGCTCCTTCAAGGCTCTTCAAGTCTTCTTCAAGTGGATACATCATCATCACTTTTAGGGGCTTCTAGGATTTTATTTAGGGATTATTCTAAGGTTGAAATCAATGACGACCAATTTTCCAACGCTGATCACTCATTAACACCTTTGGGTAGCCAAACCTTGTGATAACATTCTCAAATATGAAGCACATAATTGTTTTTGTTGCACAATATTTCACTGATGCAACTTCTTACCAATGTGTCAATTACTTTGTGGAGGTAATAACGTATCACACATTAGTTATGTGCACTGACAGACTGATGGTTCCCATGAAATCAAAAATCCATTTGCCAAATGGATCGAGAATTGTGATCGATATGAGCAGTAGTTCTCCCCTTCTATAAGGCTTCCTGATCCTTTGGTAGATGTCACATCACTTGTAGTATTCATTAGCATATTCAAACACTTATGACCACCTTAATCCCACGTGTAGCACTTTTTTAATTTTTTCCTTTCCATTGATGTGTACCTTTTCAATGCCTTCATGTTCCTCACAAATGATCATGTCACATTCATGTTCTAATACACACCTGCATAAGATTCCATCCATGCCAAGCTTGTACAAGTGGCCTAGAATCAACTGGTAATTCGTGCGGCAGGTGACCAACTGTCTGTGTTGTGTTGGAGTGTAACATTTCGACACATGACCTATTGTGAGGTAAGAAAAAATCTCAGTGATTCGATTTGGAACTATCATCATAAATGTACGTCAGGAATATCATCATCTAAACTTCCTCCAATTTCCCCTCACTCTATTCGTGAGAGGTGGTTTGGCCCAAAATTATGTTTTCCTGGTTTGATGACTACTTCAAAATCAAATTATTGAAATAGAAATAACCATTGACATATTCTCCCTCCCAACAATGGATTTTTGACCAATTACTTGAGTGTCAAATGGTTAGTAAAAAAATTGAAGAGGATGCCAAGTAATTAATTTCAAAATTTTTGTAGGGAATAGAAGAGTGTCAGTCCTTTGCACTCTGTGGTCATATAATTTTTCTATGAATCTAATATCTTCCTACTGGTAAAATATATTGGGTGATCAATATTGTTTTATATGGTCTATATGAGCACTGCACCATGTGAAATTGAGGATGCATCCACATGCACATAGAGTATCCTAGTCCAATATGGGAATATGGGGATTGATTTAGTCACTAAATTCTCTTTCAATGTGTCCAAGACTCCTGAAATTCTTGGGTCCATACATATTTTGTATAATTGTGCAATAACTTGTCCAATGGCACAACAAATTTATCATAACTTTGTATGAACCATCTTTATTGTTCGATGTGTCCCAAATTTGCACGAAACTCTCTTATGGAAGTGGGTGCCAACATGTCCACTATTGTTGTAATATTTTCCTAATCTACGAGATATCCCTCCTTGCATATGACATGTCCTAGTAGTGTTCCAAATGATGTACAAAAGATGCACTTTTTCAAGTTCAATAAGATTTGTAGTTGTTTTCACCTATCCAACATCAATCGTAGTGCCTTCATATGTTATTTGAGTAGGTTTAACATCATCCAATCTTCCAAGTATACCTCTAGAAACATATGCATGAAGTCCTTAAAAGTTGCAACCATAATTCAAGAAAAAACTACAGGTGCATTCTTTAGGCCAAAGGGAATTATTATCTATGAAAATGAGCCCCATGATTTTGCAAATGTTGTCTTAGCTTGGTATTCTTCCATAATATGCACCTAGTGATATCTTGAGAATCCATCTATGAATGAGCAAGCTTCGCACCCACCCATTTTATCTCTAAGTACCTTGTGTGTAAATGGTATTGGAAAAATATTATGTATGCATGTTGCATTTAAGCTGCACAGGTATACACAAATTCTTAGATCACCGATCTTCTTTGGTTGCACCACCATTGGGATAATCCAATTTTACCCTTCTAGAGGGACAATGATCCCTGCCTCTAGCATTCAATCCTACTCTTTGCACATTTTTTCCTTGTCTTGTATGTTCAGTCGATAAGATCTCTTTTTGAAAAAATTAGCATCAGTCTTCAAATGAGTCTTCATTTCTCCAAGGGATCTCACAATCCCCTTCACTTCCAAAAAAATCCTTGGAAACATGTCTTCATATTCTTTCAATAAGTCTACCACTTGTGTCACTATCTCTAGATCCCAATAGTCACCAATTATGGCCATCTTAGGTACGTCTTTTGTGCCTATATTTTGTTTCTTTGTTTTTAAGGGCCAATTATAGTAAGGCACAGTGCTACTAGAGGCATTCCCCTAGATTGCATGTTCACTCACTGTTTCATTGAGTTGTATTCATTGGGCGTCCTCTTCCTAAACTTCATCACTATTGATTTCCCAACATTATACTTCTTGTTTTAATTTTTCGATTGAATTATGATATGTGTAGACAACTTTCTATGTGGTTTCCTTAGGATACCTATGGAATATGAAGTACTTGATTCTTGAGAGTGCCTTCCTCTACACCAGGATTTCCAATGTGAATTCAAATGTTGCACAAAATTGTTTTCTTACATTCCCCTAGTCATATTTTGGTCTCCTTGTTTCCTTCTAGATGTACAAGATTCTAAGTACTATATCCACAGTATGGAAAAACCTATGGACCCATTATGTGTTGGGAATATTATTGGCTTTCCACCGCCCTTCACAGAAAAAAATGTGCTCATGAGGGTATTCAGTACCCTTGTATTGGTTCATCACTTCAAAATATTTCATGGGTTGTAACTTGAATTTTATGTATTCTACGACCTGTGCCCATTCCTATGTGTGTCTGTGTAGTTTGTTTCCCACCAGCACGTAGGTGTCCCTTTTACTACTAAATCCATGGCCTATATCCTTTGGGTCTTAGGCACCAATCCTTCCATCTACACAAAACATGTGTCTATTGGGCTTCTACTATCAAACCTTTGTAGGTTTCATAACTATGATCTGATCCAATGCATTACCTTGGTGATTCATGCACATCTCCTAGTTGATGCTTCATACAAATTATTCTTCCATATGTCCATAGCATCCTATGAACTTGTGTCATATGATTGAACACTTATCCATCTCAGTTAACCATCAATTGTTGGATTGACATAATCCTCCTTGTGTCGTGTGATTTTATAGATGTTTTCAATGATGGTGTAGGAGTCATGTAATAAATCATTCTCTATGCTATACTTCTTGGATCTAAAACACGAGTCTATCCAACAATATTTTGAACCACCATTCATAGTTCCACATGGTTTCCCCAACTTGTTGCTTGATCTCTTTGATATCAATGATGCATTATGATTCTAACTTAGGATTATGAAATTACCTAAGTATATATCTTTTTATCTCCGTTAGGGACCTTGCTTGTCCCACTGACGCAGTATCCTTGTACTTCATGTACCATGTTAGATCTCTATCTCTAAAGGTGTTCTCCAACTACACAATCTTGGATGCCTCATCCATGACTCTCTTCATAGACCATATATATTCACACATAAACCAATGTTTTTCTATATCATCTCTTCCCGTCCCATGGAATGTGGGAATCCTTAGAGTTGAGTCTTCATTTTCCATACTCAATCTAACACATTTTCTTCATGATTGACTACTACATGTTGTTGATACTAACATTCCTCCTTGCAAATTATTTATAACTTTGATTTATCCTCCACTCATATCTTCTAATGTCTCTTCTTATACTTCTCTTACCTATGCACATTCTTTGGTTTCTTCTTCTTGATGACAAATGCACAAGGGGGGTGGTTCAAAGAGGGGGTTCCTCCATACTCTCTCATCATCTTTAGTGAGGGAGGTCAAAGGGATTCCTACATTTCTTGTGCAATCCCGATCAAAATTTCTAAGGCATCTTCTCCTTCTCACAAGAATCCATTGTTATCTTTTGTTGCATTGGTTCTACTAGTGTGTGCCTCATCTTCCTCTAATGTGACTACATATCTTACTAGCCAAGGGGATATAACTTCATCTTCATCAACCTTAATCCCACTACTTTTGGTATCCTCTCTTGATACCTTACTCCTAATTCCACATCTCTTTGATAGCCTCTCTTCTTTTTCACTTCTCTCTGGCACATAATTGTCTCCCACACACCCTTCTGGTGTGTTTTGTTTTCTCTTCATCTTGGGTCTGACTACTCATTCTTTACCAATTTTTTTATTTTCTCTGCTACTCTTCTCGGATTTCCTCCTTAGCTCGGCTCTTCTTGCATATATCTCGACTCATTTTCTCCTCTTCTCTTCTAGGTCCATTCTCTTCTCACCTTATCTCATATTTTCCTAGATCCCTTCTACTAGATCTATTCTTTCTCTCTTCTTCCCCCTTCTTTCCACCGCCCTTCCATGTGGGGTGGTTTACTCGACCATTCAATCGGGACTCATGTGCATTATCCCCTTATCTACAAACAACATCTTTATCCATAGAGATATTTCTTCCAATAATATCCTTCTAGTGCCAGTTACAAATTTTCTTTCAACATTGTTGAAGGACTCGATGCACTCAATAGAAAACTCCACAATATACCCATATTTTTCATGCTCAAACTATAACTTGATATCTCTATCTCACTTATTATCCATATATATGAGTCTATTGACCATATTCTAGTCCCAACCTAGCGATTATTGTGCTCCCCATGCAGAGTTAACCTCTATCTGCCTCTTTTATCAACTCATACAATAAATAAGGAAACTCAACAAAGAAAATTTCATGTAAATATGTATATATGTACCTTTGTTTACAATGATTGAGGATTATCTATAGGTTCTTGGTGTCTTTTCATGCAAACTCTTCCTCCTTAGATATCCACTCTTGCATCTGCTTCCTAGAATTTTTCCACCTCATTTTCTTCCTTCAACATGTAGTGAAAAACCTTCATGTCCCAACAAAGAAACCATTTGTTGGATTGACTGAGAGCTTATAGACCCAGGGTTCAATAATATTTACTAAAAAAAACCCATAGAAATTGACATATTTAATCTTCAAGCATTGACTAAGGTCTCACTTGAGACACCATGAGAATCATAGAGACCATCGGTCTTGTGCATGGTGTGAAGGAATAAAACATGTAAGATACCTTCATTAATTAATCATTCAGTCATTCATAACTACCACAAGCTATTGTGCAAAATAATCTAAAACAAACATACATTCAAGTCATAACTCATCATATTCAAAGATAAATGTGCTTCATACTTTATTCATTAAGATCAAAGAAATTCAAATAGACTCTCATACATAGAGGTCGAAGCCTTCTCAAGATGCATTAACAACAAAAAATAGAGACGTTCCAGGTGTTCAGATATACTTTCTCTCTCTGGTTTTTACACATTACATCTCTGAACATACCCATAACTGAGATAGAATGGAAATGAAGCTCTAATTCATATGCCACTTACACATTACTCTACTACCCTTTTCCTTACACACTCTACTAGTAAAAAAAATTCAAACCTTACATATATGTATGCATCCTCCCATATCTTCCACAAAGCATAGAAATCATAAAAAAATTACCAGTTCATCCATAACCTCAACCATGACCAATTGGGTTGTTGCAAAAATAGTTACAATGATTCTTGAATATCTTTTCAGGTTCATCCCGGATGTGGTTTCTTTAAGTCCTTATGTGTAGTATAAAATGGATTGGCACATGCAATAAATATTTGGTTGGTGAAAATGTTGAAACTTGGTGCCACACAATGCATATTCTCGAGTGCCCATGTAGTGATGACTTGTGGTATGTGTGAAACCTCTTCCAAACCTTAGGTTCCAACAAAAATATATCCATAAAACAAAATTTATTTACTAAATTATTATTTGTAATATTAATTTACAATTGAATTGAAATTTTTTAGCACAAAACATGTCATATAAAATTAACTAGTGCACCCAATTTAAATAAATGCATCATCATCGGTAAGTTACAATGTAATCAATGCATCGACCACTATGCTGTGCTAGATTTGTATTAATGCAACGATAGTAATTTTATCACTAAATATTTCATGCACTCATTAGTCCAATAAGTTTTAAAAATATTATTTGTACTCCGTGAGATATAAATACGCATTTTCCATGTTTATTTTAATGCACTTTTGTTGAAGTGCCATAATTTTTTCAGCACACTAAACACTCCAATGCAATAAAAATGATAGAGACCACCATTATGTTGCACTTATTTATCCATATTCATGTCGTTGTTTCTCAATGCAATCATCAAGGATGTGAGTTGTGCATCTTACTCAGATCATTGCTCCTAGGGTTCCCATGTTGTCATGCCCAATATTATTATTTATTTATATATTAAATAATAATATGGCCAGACATGACACAATAATAATAATGGCCTGATCTATTGGGTGAAAATTATCTACATAATAATAAAAGAATCGTTTATCTCTAACATAGAAAATTTAAAATTTACACCACTTACGAGAGGAACAATGAGAAGAGAGGAACGTACCTATTGAAAGAAACTAATGAACCTATAAATTGGAGATTTTAGAACTGTTGCGATATTTGATCCTTGACCCAACTGACCACCACAAAAATGTGGGGGACGACTCTCCACCCAACCGTATACTTTGCTACTCTAAATCTATTAGCAACAAGTCACCCACGAGCCCTTAATCTACCACCACACCAACTCTTCTTTAGCCTTATCATCATTTTCCAACCCATAAGATATGTCCTCTTCTCCGTCCTTATATAGAATACATCCATTATAAAGGACTCGATCCCTAGGATCCACTTGTCATTATTTAATTATTTATTTATCTTACTTTTTATTTTATCTTATCTTTAGTGTTTTTCCACAAATTACCTTTACTTATTTTACCATTTTCTTTTATTACCCAAATATTTATTTTTAAGTATTTATTAATATCCTTTTATGATAATTATTTACTTCTTTATTTTTATTATTGTTATTATTTTATGATAATTTGGGGAATTCCATACTCCCTCCCTTCAAGGAAATTCATCCCAAAGTTAACTTATGTATCTTCCACATCAACCTCTGTTGAATTAGTATAAGGCCACCAACCACAACAAGCATCATAATATCCCATGAAGCACGAGCAACACTCTAGTAGTTCTTCCCAACTTTTAGAACTAGGCTTAAATCCTCTCAGTCTATCAAGGCTCTAAGGCACCAGACCTCATATTGGTCTATCAGGGCTCTAAGGCACCAAGCCAAGGAATATAGGTATATTAGGTCTCTAAGGCACCATACCAAGGAATCTAGGTTTGTTAGGTCTCTAAGGAACTAGACCTCTTCTTAGTTTATTATGGCTCTAAGGCACCAGACCAAGGAATATAACTCTATCATATCTCTGAGGCACTAGACCCCATATTTTTCTATCAGAGATCTGAGGCACCAAACCAAGGAATTTAGGTCTATCAGGGATCTAAGGAATGAGAACACTTCTTGGTCTATCAGGGCTCTAATATCATTCGATTTTTGGTGCCTTGAGGAAATGGAGAAAAAATTGTCTCTAGTAGAGGCTTACTTATGAAACACATTGATTCCTACAACTTACATGAACTAGAAGCCTTACATATGTATTTATCTGCATTGGAGAAACGATCTAAATTTTCAACAACCATGTGTTTTATTTCCTATGTCTCTTTGATACTCTTGGTGCAGATGATACTTTTATAACCCTAAATTGCACCAGACATTGAAATGGAAAGGGCTTGAAATGGAGGAAAAGGGAATTCTGGCTCAAAATCACAATGTGGTTGTCGAATATTGGGGCAAAGGGGGAATACAAAAATGGGTAGAGTTTCTATGATCTCGTGCTTCTCCTTGAAATGGGACCCCAACCCCTTATTTTATAGGACAAAAGAGATAGTAACGGTTGGGGTGACTGGCTATGGGCGGTCAAACAGTTAAGTAATGGCCCAGAAACCCGTATCCCTTTGCAATTTTCATTTTTTGCGATATTTTGTGAGTGTATGCGAGTTGTAGTGGTACAACAAGTGTGTGTATGCAGACAATAGTGGTGCAGCAAGCGTGTGTACGCGGAAAATAGTTGATCTAAAAATGATGAAGACTTGTATTCTTGAAAATTTTTGCAAGTTTTAATTCAAGTGTTCTTATGAAAATGGATCAATTTTGCAAACACAACTTTTATAGAAATTACACATTTAAGATGCATATAAACAACAACAAATAATAGTGAACAGAAAACGCATAACACAACAAATGATAAAGGAGTTCACCCCTCTCTTGGGCTACATCTCATGGTCCAGCTTCCAATGGATCTTTTGTATTATTTTCTCAAAGTGATAAAATATGTTCTTTAAAATACTCAAAATTCCAAATAGATGGCTCCAATGGCTTCAGAACATCCAAAAACCCCTAGCTAGGCTTTTTCGACACCTCGTTTGGCCAAAAATTGAAGAAGATAGGCTTCCTGAAAGTTCCCCTTCAAACTTGTTGTCTCTGGATCACCAAAATGCACCTCTTGCTCCTCAACCTAGCCCCCACGCACATATATGTGTTAAAACCCAGCACCGGGTGCAACCGCACAACGGTGTGAACTGTAGGACAGTTACGTGCCTAGCCCCTAACCGCCTAGGACCGTGGGCATGTGAAGCACCATATGACCGTGCGCATATACACAAAGGGACAAAGGTTTAAATGCTCGAAAAGGCGTGCGTCGTGGTTACATTGTATACACATAAGACTGGGGGTCGGGGCTAAGCCCCAGCCCGGACCGTGCCCCCATTGCAAATCAATTCAAATTCAAATAAATTTATAAAGTTATAGTGTTAAGAACTATATGGGTGGCGTGCCGGTTGGGTGGCCCTTCCCAAAGCTTTGCCCCTGCCCGGAGGTCGCAGGGTCGAATCCGGCCAACAACATAAATTTTAAACCAACGCCAGGGTGACACGTGGCGGCCATTGAGTGGGCCACATGTCAGCATTCCATTCGCCACCATTTCCATGTGTCATACACCAACTCGTCCACACGACTACCAACCAACATTTTCCACGTGTTGTATGGCCCTGCCATGTGTCGTATGGCTCTGCCACATGTCATACGGTCCTTCCACGTCAGCATCCGTACGGACTGTACAGTCAACACATTTTTTTTTTGTCTATTTGTCGTTTTGAACAGAACACGATATCTCTCTCATCCGACGTCCATTTGAACCCAAACGAGTTGCGTTGGGTTCGTGACGACGAGGCCTACACTCCTGTTTGAGTTGAAGTGATTCTGAGCACTTTGAATTTTGAGCAAAATTTGATCCCCTGGATCACACCTCCCCATTGGAAAGATTTTGGACCTACAAAAGACTATTTTCAGTCTATCTGAAGATGAGGGTATAGTTCCCTCACCTTTCCAACCTCAATCCACTTGTAATTGCTTGGATTTGTGCCTTTAAGACCAATTCGAAGATATTCCACATTTCCTCGTTTTGAAGTTCTCATTCTCCTGTCAAGGATTGTGTCTTCATGCAGTTCTGTAAGATATTCTAGGGAGAAATCATCTATAGAAGGAATCTGAACATGGTCTCCTTGATCATCAATCAAAGGAGGCTCATACAATTTCAAATTCTCAACATTAACAACTGCATAAATTTGCATATAAGGAGGAAAATCTAAACGGAAGGCATTGTTACTAATCTTGTCAAGAATCTTGAAAGGACCATATCGATTTGGTTTCAGTTTTTTACCTTCTCCTTTAAGCCTCTCCTTACTAATGTAAATCCAAACTTCATCTCCAACTTGGAAACTTTGATCAACACGATGCTTGTCATGTCTTGTCTTGTACTTGGCTTGACTCTTTTCCAACTGCTCTTGCACCATTTGATGTATCGACTAAATTTGTTCAATGAACTTGTTTGCCCTATCAATGTCATATTGACCATCAATAGAAATATCCTTCCCAAAGATAAAATCTAAAGGAGATTTGGGCAAATGGCCAAAACATGCTTCAAATGGCGATGTTTGAGCTGACGAGTGCTTAGCTCGATTATAAGCATGTTGAATGTAGTGTAAATGCTCATCCCAAAGTTTAGGATGCTTGCTACAATAACCACGAAGAAGATGCACCATTGTTCTATTTACCACTTATGTCTGACCATCGGTTTGTGGATGAAAAGTTGTTCTCTTTTTTAGTTTGGTGTCCATGAGTGCCCATAAACTCGACCAAAATCTCCCAATAAATCGAGAATCTCGATCAGAAATAATGGATTTAGGCAATCCAAAATGTACCCAAACATTTTGAAAGAACATTTGTGCCATTTGCTCAGCTGTAACTTGCTTCTTACAAGGCATCAAAATACACATTTT